>OY540804.1:24934687-25301661 GCA_961205885.1 Ptychoptera albimana
ATAAACCGAATATTTTCGTTGTTAAATTAAAAATAATTACAGGGCGATGTTACTTATATACGAAAATTTTGGTTGTTTTTTTATTCTCTTAAAGCTGCTAATTAAATTTGTTTTTTTTTCTTTATGTTTAATGTTATGATATTTATGTTTGATTGACGGTATAGGAAACAGTAAAGGAATATTATGCTGTAAAGCTAAAAATGTAATTTATAATTAGAAAACAAAGCAAAGCAAAACAAATAATAATTAATTAAATCAATCTTTTAATTACTTTATAAATCAAATAAATAATTTAACTAAGTCTAGAGAATATTTTTCTATTTATTTAAAAAGATATTAACCATCCATCGTTCCTCCTAATTACATTTTAATAAATTTTAACACCTTTCGCTTTTTTAACCAATGAAACAGGATACAACCAAAAAAATTGTTTTTTTTTTTTTAATGAATTACTTAAGCTAAGTCAAAATTTCTTTTCAACAAAACAAATTAATTCTATAACAGCCATTTTGTTACCTTTAAAAGTTAATCGAAAAAAAAAAAAAAAAAAAAATGAATAAAAAATTCTTCTCGGTTCAGCAATAAGGAGAAAGCCTATTAGTTATGCTAGTTAATACGTTTTTCCTTGTTACTTTATCCTGTTTTTACATTACGTTCGGAATAATAATAAAAAAACAAAAAAAAAAAAAAAACAGGATTATGTGGAAAAAAGAAAGAATTTTTATTAATAATTATGGTTGGGTTTTTAGGTAGTTTTTTAACCATTTTTGTATGGTGGATGATTTAAATTAATTCTTTCGAGGCGGTTTAAACAGAGAATCTGACAAATAAAGACAAAAGCTAGAGAGTTTAAAAGTTGTTCAAGTTAATCTTGAGTCTGCAGGAGTCAATCAAATTATTAGTTTTGCTATTTTTATTCCCATATCTAGGTAATAACTCGTTTGGTGATAAAATTTCAATTGACTTTACACTACAATTGTCGATGAAATAAATCGTCTAAAACTTTTTTGAGCTTTTTTATAATATCATATTACAGCTTTATCACCTAAGCAAATACTACTAAAAGATCACAATACACCAATAACATAAACTAGCTGCTTTAAACCATTATTTTAATAATTCCATATTTCTATCGCTTAAACATTTTTTTTTTTATTAATCATAAAACGCTAAATCAATATTTCGATGATATCATCATAAAAACTTTAAACAAAAAAAAAAAAAAACTGAAATTAAAAACATTTTTGAAGATACAAAAAAGACAAAAATTAAATTAATAAAATTTTTTAATAATAACATAAAAAAAAAACGAAAATAAGTTAAAGGCGCCACGTCTTCCCAATAAAAAGCTAAACTTTATGGATAAATATGTACAAACCGAGATGAATAAAGTAGAGAAAATATGATGACAAAATTTATTTCATTTAATTAAAAAAAAAAAAAAGAGAGAAGAAAAACAAAAATGTTTTAAATTAATAAACCACAAAAATGTACCTCAAACGAATTTATTATTTATTTATTTTTTTTGTTTTTTTTCATATGAAACCTGAGACATGAAGCTATCACAGCACGTGATTTTTATTTTTTTGATTATTATTATTATGTAGAAAGAATAACGAAGAATAAATTAAGAATTTAAAAAGAAATAATTAAAAATTGTGGGCGAAATAAATTGATTTTTGTATTAAACATTACGTTACTTGGTTAATACCGAGTGGTATTGAAATATTTATTAACGTTTTCTGATTAAGAAATATCAGTTTCTGAATTTGCGTAGTTACCAAGGAATTTTAAGTTGTTTTATTACAGTAATTATATAGCATTTAAGGGTGAAAATACAAACAATCGCTTCGTTAAATTCGAAAAAAAATTTCATGCCAAAAACAATAATGTATTTCAGTCACAAAGCCATTCGAAAAATCATCAACGCATTAAACTTTAATAAACAACAAAAACTAAAAAGCCAAAAAAAAAAAACGCTCAAAACAATATGGTGCCACAGTTACCAGCCCATTAGTTTATTAATTTAACGCGCCCACAACTTAGAAAGATTAAAAAAAAAAAAACTTAATTATAATAATAATTTCCATTAAAAATTTTCGGTTATACGGTGACTATTTGATAGAAATTAAAACACAAAACAAAAAAAAATTCTAATCCACCATTTTGTTTCTAAGCACCCCGTTAATAATTTTTTTTTTTTTTTTTTTTCTCTGTTTTTAAATAAATTAATTTAATTTTTATAAATACAAAATTAAGAGAAGAAGAAATTTTTATTTTGTGGGATGGATATAAAACATAATACTGCTGTTGTTATTTTTTTTTTTGTTTTTTTTATAATAAAGTAAACTAAACATGCGCAAAGGTAAAAAGTCCATTTTTTTTTTTTTTTTTTTTTTTTTATTTATTTATTTATGTCTGATTAGTTTTGCTTGCCCTGTTATTAATGTTACGTACTGTGCACAGTTTTTAAATATATATATATATATATATATTTTTTATATTTCTGTCGAGCGCAGACAGTTAAAACAAAATAATCAAAAGAAGATGAAAACAGAAGAAAGAAAACAGAAAATTCATCGATTGGACACTAAAACAGCAGACAAAAATTCTTTTATTTAAAAAAAAAAAAGAAAAAAAAATTGAAACACGATAAAAATGTTGAAAAGTTGTCTGTTTTTTTTTTTTCTTATATATTTATGGCATAGTCATAAAGATCAGCGCGCACAAAACGATCAATTCGATTAAATTAACAGAAGATGTAAAATGAAAAAATTCTTATGACTTTATAATGTTAATTAAAACGATTCAAAAAAAAAGAAAAAAAAAAAAGAAAAAGATCACTCTCCCCACCTTTTTGTACTTGATTTTATGTTTTTAAACTTAATTTAAATTTAAGACAACATTTTTAAGTTCAACATGGCTGCGTATTTTTAACAAAACGATCAACAATTTTATTGTTTCTCTTTTCTTCATCTTCATCTTTATGCTTTTATATATATATATAAATTGTTTTATTATTTTATTATTTTATTATTATTATTATTTGTAATTTGCGAGAATATATATATATAATATATATTTTGTTTAATGTATTAATATTAATTTTTTTAAAACCGATCTCACTCACTTTTAATAATAATAAACCTGTAATGTGATCATTTATGATTTGTTCAATGAAAAATGATCTTTCGATTTAATTTGATTATTTCTTTTATTTAAATATATGTTATGATCAATCATTTATAATAAATAATTTAATTTTACAAAGCTTAGATTATCTAGAGTTTTTTTTTTTACTTAGTTGTTTATGCGTGGGAATGACTTACTGTAACTGTCAGCAAATTGATTTTAATTTTCTCGCCATAACATTGTTACAGTTTAACAGCTAAAAATTCTTGCAATTCATTAATTAAATTAATATATTCATTTCAATAATTTTAACTGATCGTGATCGTATGATACGTGAATTAAAAAAAAAAAAAAAAACGTTCAATGATCAACAATGTAAACTTCTCAGCTTCTTCAAAAACATTTCATTTCATTTCATTTTTTTTATTAATAATAACTTTTTACCATTTTTAATGATCAATAAAATTAAAAACGAAAAATTTATTTTTATATTGTTTGATCACTTCTGGTGATCATGTTAATAAATTTTGATGATAATAAATGATCATTTTATGCTTTTTTAATAGTAAAATAAAAGCATAAATTATGTAATAGAAATTTAATTGATTTACGAAAAAACAAATTCCGATTATATAGGATATGATCGTGATCGTCTTTATTATTTTTTATTTATTTTTTTTTTTTTTGTATGCTCATAAACAAATATCACTGTGAGAATATTATTGCTGGATTATATTAATCAAGGTTACCACAATTCTACACTTTTTTTTACAATTTATTTTTTGTTACTTATACCAACCATAAAAATTCTTTGTTCAATTTTTTTCTTCGATAAATTAACAAAAGCTTTTTTTTTTTTCTTTTTTTTTTTTTAGAAAATAATATGCAATAACAAAAAAACAAAAAGAAAAGTTTAATTCATTTAACAGGCTTAACAGAGAGACAACAAGAACGGCAACAACAACAACAACAACAAAAACCACAATAACATTTAAATAAATATTAATCGGGATAAAGGAAAACAACTAATGCATTAATAGTGTTGTTTTGTTTAGTTAAATAGTAAAAAAAATAAATTTTTTAAACATTATTTCCTAGATAGAAATATCTAGCAGAAATACATTATACTTACCTTAGTACAATCAATTAGTTAACGTTGTTTGTTAAAAGATACAACATACAGAAAGGCTATAAACACTAGTTGTGTATTTATTTAAATGTTAATGCTGTAAAAGTCGTGAAATAGTTAACAGCGTGACCAATAAAAATTGTAAAATTATTTTAGAAGAATCAAATTTCGTTTTTAAAAAATGAAAGAAACGTTTTTTGCATTGAAGGAAAATCACATTAAAGTCAGTTAATTCACATTGAATGGATTTTAGTGTAGAGAATAATCTAATAAATCAATTGTTTAGCTCAGTAAAGTCTTTTGAAAGGATCATTATAATCCAGATAATGCGGGGATAGTGTTTATAGTTCTATTAGAAAAACTTCTATTCGCGTGTGAGATCATACCCGTGACTGAGTGGTTTCAGTATTAAATCTTAGTCAACTAGATCCTGATTAAAATAAAACCAAGATCTCAAACACCCAAGTGATCGAATTCAATGTAAGTGTGACACCGCATAAAAATACTAAAATTTACAAAGAAAACGAATAGAAAATTTTATAGCAAACACTGGATATTCGGTAATAAACCATAAAAAAAATCAAAAACAAAAATCTAATTGATAATGTGCAACATTTGCTGATAATAATAAATAATTTAATAAAACACATAATATGTGTTAAAAGAATAACGAAAAACATGTCATATGTGATAATTTGTTATTATCTATTCTTGTTATTTATTTTTACATCTTCGCCACCCATCCTATAACAATCATAAAGAGAAAATAATAACAAAATCAGTATAGAAAATTAACAATAAACGTCGTTGTAACATTCTGTGATGTTCCAAGAAAAATATGCTGTTTTGGCGATGTAATTTTATTTGTTGCCACCCATTTATTATTATTATTAAAAAAAAAAAAAAGGAAGTGGGAATAAAATGTTGGTAATAAAAAATGAAACACACGATTGTGACATCTGGGATCCCAAGGAAAATAACCACAATTTCTACCATCGAACTTTTTTTCCTTCTTTTTTTTTTTTTTATTGTCGATTGTAGTTTGTGGTTGATGTAGAAAAAAATTTTTTTCAATTGTCTGTAACATATTGCTGCAGTAAAACAAAAATATCCCCGTAGGCAAGAAAAAAGGAATCGAAGCTGAAAGTTTTCTTTCTTCTAACTTTGATGATTAAGTAACAGAAACTTATTAAATAATTTCGTTGACACAATTTAATCCGCTTATTACTATGAAACAAAGATTTCTTTTCATTTTTTTTTTTTGAGCTTTTACAATGATTTAACTAAAAATTAACAAAATTTCACTTGCTTACGATTTATAACAAAAACGTAAACAAATGAATGCTAAGAAGCATAAATTACCAAAAAAAAAAAAAAAAGCTAAAGAATAAAATCACAACCACATGTCGTCACTATGTTGATAAATTACAACAAATTCCAATTAGTCGAGGAATATAGAAATCGAAACAAGTTTTATCAGTTAATTCAATCGAAAAATTTATTGATTATTATTCTGGTAAGCAGTAGAATTTGAAAGTCAATTGATATCTCTGGGAAGTTTTTTTTTTTTTTTTTTTTTTTTGTTTAAATAAAACTAGGATTAAGTAAAATTAAATTACAATAAATTATAGAAAATAAATGTTATAAAGGTAAAAAAAAAAAAATTAACGAACGAATGAACGAAAAGACAGAGCCAAAGAAGACTGTTTAGAATAAAATGTAGAAGCTGCCCACTGTGCACATCACCATTCACCATTTTCTAACCAAAAATTTATTATTTTAATGAAATATATAATTTTTTTTTTTTGTTTTAGGTAAAATTAAATTCGATGTTAATCGAAAAACGAACAAATTAAATTTTTTTTTTCTAACTGACATTGAGTCATAAATTAAAATGATAAAAAAAAAAAGAAGAAGAAGAAAAATTTAAGTAAAACCCGACAACAGAGTGTACACCGCCAATGGATTGTTTAAGAATTTTTATTTGTTTGTTTGTTTTTGTTGTTTGTTGTACCTGTTGATGATGATTGGTTCGCTTATCTGTTCGTCAACTAAATTCAAAAACTAACTTTTCTTCTTCACTTCTACTAGTTTTAAATTTATTTTTTTTAGTTTTGGTTTTTACAGACAATACCAGAAATTTAGGAACAATTAAAATTCTCAAAGATTTTTAAGGGTTTTGTAGCTTTAAAGACCTGAAATTATTACCAATGTCGACTTTTTAATGGACAGTAGAAGTTTTCTAGAGTACAAAGTACAAGGAATCCGAGCTGAAATCGTTTTGCGAATTAAAAGTCACTTTGAGTACCTTCCAGAAGTAATCCCGCCTATGCAGTTCTGTTTTAATACTCGATAATATTTTCTACGATAAATAAAAAGCAAAGTTTTCACTAAAAAACATGTTCTTCATCTCTTTGCTTCTAATATCCCCGGCAATCTTCTGCAAAAGTTACTTTTCATAAATTTTCGATTAAAGTAGCAACTTTCTACCTTTTAAAATCAGACATACAGACCAATAATTTTGTAAACGTCTGTAATACTCCTATAAGCTTCGATGTATCGAAACCTATCGAAAAAAAAAAGATCTAACCATTATCATCTTTCTTAAATAAAAGTGATTAAGATTCATAAAATTGATATTTGTTATTAGTGATGATTATTTGGTGATGTTGTCCGCTTGTTTTTTCTTATTTATTTTAAAGATGTCAACAGACGACAAATGGAAGAACAGCAATAAAGAAAAGGAATACAGATAAAAACAGTAGAAACAAAAAAAAAAAAAAAAACAACAAGCAGCAGCAGCAGCAATCATTTGATATTATTTTCATTTAATTTAAACATAATTTGAAATTAAATATAAATAACTTAAAAAAAAAAAAAAATACGCCCTACCCAAAAAAGCATCAACAACTAAACAAATGACAAGAAAATTCACCAACCTGATGCACGGTAAGGTAACGACAGAAGATACCAAAAAAAACCTTAAAACAAAATAATAAAAAAAAAAAATTTTTACTTGACTTAACTTAAGTAAAATTTTTTTTTTTTATTATCATATTTTATTGGTTAAGGAAATAAATTTATTATAAGTCAAAAAGAGGAAGTAGTTACTTATTATTCGTTTAGGTGTATAGTGAATATGCACGGCTGTCACTGTTAACTGTTTTAATAAAACGAAGACAAATCATGATAAAGATCTCTGGCTTAAATAGTTGTTGAATTGATATTTTAGTTAACAAATTATGTTAAATTTTGAGTGTTTGATATTATAAATGTCATGTGTTTAATTGTTTATGGAAAATTTACAATTAAAGGCGAACCTCATTTAGAAAATTTTATTTTTAGGGGTTGATGAGGTTTTTTTTTTTTTTTATTTAATAAATTTTAATACGTCATTTGGTTCAGTATTTATGGTTTTTAAATACTAATTGTTATTAAAAAAAAAAACAATTACAGTATTCTAGTATTAAATCAACAAAGAGAATCATTTATTGTCTAAGTTTTAGACTTCCAAAGTTAGAACTTTCGTATCTTTCCTACTTTAAAGCAAAACAATTAAAAAGTTGTAATAATTATAAGAACAATTATAAGGTTTCAAAAAAAAATAAAAACATTTGATAAGAATTATGATATTTTTAAGTATTGTTAAACACTTCAATTCCTTTTAAAATAATACCTAGCAAACTCATAACTCATCAATAATAAGGTAAATCTATGAAATAAATAATTAAAAATGTTTTAATTAGCATTTTTATAATTTCTGTTAGTTTAAAATAATAAAATAACTTTAACTTGAACAATTAAAATTTAAAAAACAAATAAATTAAAATGATTAAAAACAATTCTGTAACCAAATGTTAAAAAATATTAAGAAATTCACTAAAACGACTGAGGCGACATCTGGTTTAAAGTAGTTTAAATATTATTATGGATGTTTTTCGTTTGTGGAAAATAAAACACAGCGTACTAACGAGAAAGATACTTTTTGTGGAACCAAACAAATTAACAAAGATTAGTGAAATTAATTAATTAATTAATTAAAAAAAAAAAAATAACAAAACAAAAGATTTAATTATTATTATTTATTATAATTTTTATTATTTTTTTTTTATTGTTTTTTTTTTTTTTTTTTTGTTTTAATTTAATTTAATATTTAATTAAATTAATTAAATTTATATACATTTACATATAATTAATATTGTATGTATAATACATAAATCGAAAAAAGCAATTATACATTTATTTAAATTATATTTTTTATTTATTTCTTTCTTTCTTTCTTTCATCAATTTATTTTACAAATTACAAAAAAAAAAAATGTTCTTCCTTTCTTGTAATTAAATTAAAGTTTTTAATTATTTATTTATTTTTTTTTTTTGCCGCCAATTAGGGTTTTTAATTAATTAATTTTTCTCAGAATTTTTATCTCTTATTTAATCTTTTTGTTTTGTTTTGTTTTTTGTTTTTTTTTTTTTAGACCCGTATGATTTATGTTTATCTTCTTTTAAAAATTTTTTTTTTTCAAATACAATTTAAGTTTAATTTAATTTAATTAATTAATATTAAATTCTTACATTTAATCAAAAAATCAAAGAAAAAAAAACCCCCCAAAGTACTGTAAATAAAACTAATTTATTTGTTTGGACGATTCTAAATATTTTTTAATGCTTTTTTATTAATTAATTCATTTAGTTAATTTATTTATATATCTATTTATATATTTATATGTATATAAATAATGAATAACTTATAGCTAGAGACGAAATGAAAATTATAAACACAATGCAATGTGCATTAACACTTTTTTATATAATTTACATACAAATGTCTAGGATGATGAATTTTTTTACATTTTTTTTATTTTTTTTATTTCTTTACTCAATATTTACATTTGCTACAGTTTTACAAACAGAATAATAATAATAATAATAATAAGAATTAGTTATGCTAAAGGAACTAGAGAAAAATAATTAAAAAAAAAAAAGAATAAAAGCTCATATAATATCCGCTTAACATGAACAAAAAATCAATTGAAGATGAATTTATTTTTAAAACCGGTTAAATGCTTTTTTTTTCTTCCGAATTGTACATTTAAAAGGTTTTCAATATATTAACAAGTAAACTGACTGATAGGATTAATTAAGAAAAACCTTGCCATAACGGTTTAAACATGCTTTAAGCACAGATGAAAATGAATCAAGATTATTGTAGACAAGAAGAAAAATAACAATTAATTAATTAATTATTTAAGAATAATTTCCTGTAACGAATATGATGATAATAATGCAGTCAATTGTGGTTTTTGTTAATTTTTTATGTGTGTAGATCATTCACACATAAAGCGTTATCAGCAAAAGTAAATTTTTGGTTTTTACAACATTAAGACAAGCTATAAAATTAAGCAGCTTAACCACATTTTGTAATAAAACGAAAAACAAAATAAAAAATTTCATTAACTAATTCCATTCCTTAATTTAAAATTCATTTACACAAACCAAAAAAGAAAAAAAAAACAATCAGAAATAAAATTTTAATTAATAAAAACGACGAATAAATGAAATGACATCAACGTTTTAAATTTTATCGATTTTTCTTTTTTTTTTTATTCTTTTCATTTCTTTTATTATTATTATTAATTTTTTTAATTTAATTATTATTTTTATTTTTACATATCGGACAATTTTTTTTTTATTCTGTTTTATTTAATTAATTAGTTTTTTATGATACACTCAAATTTTTTTTTTCTTTTCTCTTATTTTCTTTTCTTTCTTTCTTTCTTTTTTTTTTTTTACAACTATTTAAGTAGAATACTTTTTTTTTTATTTTATTTTTAATTAATTAATTAATTTTATTTTTATGTTTTATTAGGTTTTTAAATTAAATTTGAGAAAATTATTTGTTTTTTTTTTTAATTAGTTAAATTAATTAATTAATTAATTTTTTTTAAGAATTTTTTTTTGCACTTAATTATGTGCTCCCTTGTATAATTTTTTTTTTTTTTTTTTTTTAATTACCATACTTCACTTAAAAAAGGAAAACAAAAACATTTTTTTTTTTTTTTTTTTTTAATTTAATTAATAAAGAAAATAATATTTTTTTTTTTTTTAACGTGCGTCTAGTCAGATTTATTTTGTTTAAACGGTTTAATTTTATTTATTTTTTGTTTTTTGTTTTAACTTAAATTAATTGAATCAGTTTAAAATTAACAAATAATTATTACTTGATTGTTGTTGGCTTATTGTTTAAGATTAGATAAAGTAATTTACTTAAATGGAATGAGAAAATTTTTTGTTTTAATGTTTTTTTTTTTTTTTTTTTACATATTGATTAAGTAAATAAATTTTTGTCGCCAAAATAAAAAGCACAAGCTCACTTAGCTTATTTACTTTAAGCATTTTTACTTAAAAAAAAAAAAAAAAAAAAAAACATTACATACGAATAAAAATTATTTTTGTTTTGTTTGCTTTAAAACTAGCTTAAACTGATTTTTTTTCTTCTTCTTTTTTTTTAGCATAAATCCAAATAAATAAATAATAAAAAAAAAAAAAAATCATTAAATAATTTAATTTCTTTAAAAAAAAAAAAAAAAAACAATCTTGTTTGTCAAGTTCTTTTAAAGTAATTTAACGAGAATTTTTTTTTTTTTTTACATTTAAGTCGTTGACCGAGCTTTTGTGTTGAAATAATTAAACAAGTAAATTACATTTATCAGGTTTTAGTTATAATAATAATAATAATAATAAAAAAAAAATCAATTGTAAGGTTATATAAAAAAAATTAAAAATCTGTTTCTATTGGTTAATTGTTTTTATTATTTTAAATAAAGTCGTTTTCGGGGGTTTTTTTTTTTTTTTTTTAATTTTTGTTTTATTTTAATTAACTTGTTTTTCACGTAATAAAAAAACAATTCAAAACTTTTTTATTATTATTTATGGGTTAAAGAGAAAAATACAACAACAAAAAAATTTAAAAAAACGAACCAACGAAATAATAAGCATTTACGATACGGGGGTACGGGTTATGTGAATGCATAAACATAATATAATTATGTATTCTGGAAAATATATGGGAATATTTTTAATAATTTTTCTTTTTTTTTATTGTATATTTCGTATTTAATTAAAATTAAATTATTAAAACAAAAAAATCTGTTCTTTCTGTTTTTTAATTAATTTATTTTATTTTTTTTTTTTTACTGTGTTTAGTTTATTTTGTTGACAATTTAATTCAATTATTCTGATTTTTATTTATTTAATTAATTAATTAATTAATTAATTATTATGATTTTTTTTAGTATTATTATTTAATTTAAAAATTTTAATTATTTTTATTTATTTTTTTTATAAGTAAGTTTTTTTATTTAATTTTATTTTTCTTATTTATTTTTGTTTTTTTTTTTTTTTTTTTTTTCATTAATTTTTATTTATTTTCTCTATAAGCGTAGTTTTCATTGTTTTTTTTTTTTTTTTTTTTTTTTTTTAATTTTCTTTCTTCTTTTTAATAATTAATTAATTTTAATTTTTATTAATTTTTATTTTTATAATTATTGTAATTTTATTGTAGGAGGTTGTTGTTTGGAGAATTAATTATGAGAAATTAAATGTAAATTTGTGATTTAACTCCTTGTATTTTATATATTCCACTGATTAATAAATGATTAAATAATTTATTCTTGTTGTTTTTTGTTGTTTAACACAATATTCTATGGAAATATGCAACAAAAAAAAAATAAAATAATAATAATAACAAAATTTGAAACAATAAACATGATAGTATTACACAACAATTAATTTACCATGTGGAGTAATTAATATAATTATTTAATGGTAATTGATAAATGAAGAAACAAACAACAAAAATGAATAATAAATAAATAACAAAAATAACAAATTAATCAATAAATTTTTAAATTAAAAACTGTATAAGTGTTTGTTATTGTTGTGTCTTGTGTATTGAATAATAAATACATTCCATGCAAATAAATAAATTATTTAATGAAATTAACAAGATTTTAAATTTAAATAAATGAATATTGTAAAAGAAAAAATAGGTAGATAATAAATTTAACTGAACTGAACTGAACATTTTCTCATCAGCAGATTTTATATATGCATTAAATAAAATTATTAAACAACAAAAAAAAAGAGCTTTTTATTTCCACTATCAATCAATCAATCAATAAATCGGTTTTATTAATTACTGCAATTAATTATAAAAAAGAGAGAGAAGAAAAAATACAAACATTTTTAATTTTGTAATGAAAGAAAGAAAGAAAAATAAAATAATTAAAAACAATAATTTTTCTTATAATATATATATATATATAACTAACTAAAAAACTAAATAAAATTAATTATTTATTTTAATCATCTTTCAGTTTAAAAAAAAAAAATGTTTTTTCATCGTTTTTTATTATTTTTCTTTTACTGTTTATTGTTTTTTTTTTTTGTAATAAAATTTTTGTTATCAATATTTATTATTTATTTATTATAAAATGGATACACGAAAATTAATTAAATTAAAAAATAAAATTATATATTCTAATTATATATATATATATATTTATATATAATATGTGTAATTAATAATTAATAATTAATTAAATATAATAATAAAATGTATTATTATTATTATTATTAATATTTATTATTATTATTAGCAAATAATTTATTTACAAATTTATTTTAAATTAAAATTAAAATTAAAACTAAAATTAATAATTAAAAAAAAATTAAAGAAATCAAAAAAAAAAAAACGATCAAGGAAAAAAATAAATATTTTTCCTTATTAAAATTAATTAATTTTCTTTCACAAATTTTTTTCTTAAACTTAAAACTATGATTAATAATTAATTATAATAATTACTTAATTTTATTTTATTTACTAATTAATTAGATTATAATGTTCTTTTTTTTTTTTATTTTAATTTTATTGATAATTATTTTTACTTTTATTTATTTTTTTATTTGTTTTCCTTTAATTTTAAACAAATAATGGATTTATTATTATTATTATTTATTAATATTACATACAATTTTATGTATTATTATTTTATTAATCATTAATTAATTTTTATATTACGTTAATTATAATTTAAATTGCATAAGCAAATGTTTATCATTTTTCTTATATTTAATAATAATAATAATAATAATTAAATAATAATAAAAGAAAAGAAACACAACAACAGCAACATATTTAATTATTTATTATTTTTATAATTAAATTTGAAAAGGGGAAGAAGTATACACAATCACACTACACACATTTTTTTAATTATTATTTTATTTTTTTAAATTTTTTTTTATTAATTTTTTTATTTTTTTTAATATTTTCTTTTCTCCTTTTCTTTTATATTTATTTTCATGTCTATATACATTTATTTCTATCCCTTAATTATGCATGTTTCTCAATTAAGAAATGGTTAATTAAAATAAAAAGAATAATTAATAATGAATAATAATAATAATAATGACACTGATAAATAGAAAAAAAAAAAGGGATATGAAAATAAATAAATAAAAATTAGCAGAGCAGCTATTAAAATTTCTCCATATTTTTTTTCACCACAATCAACAACAACAACAACAGCACAACAACAATAACAACAACAACCACAGCGCACAACAATCTATTAATACATTTATTTGTTATTTATCATCTGCAATAACATCATCCATATTTCACCTGTTGATTGTATTTAGATTAATTGTAACAGTAGGTGCTGAAGTACCACTACTACCACCACCAGCAGATGCTGTTGATGTGGAAGATGATGAAGTTCCTGACATTGTATTATTATCATTATTATGCTGTATTAATTTATTTAATGTATTATCATTTGTAATATTATTACTAACAATACCAATAGTTTGTTGTTGCTGCTGTTGTTGTTGCTGTTGCTGCTGCTGTTGTTGTTGCTGTTGTTGTTGTTGCTGCTGCTGTTGATGCTGATGTTGCAAAAATTGCTGTTGTTGTTGTCTAGTCAAATTACTTAATGTTTGTGCATTTGCTTGTATTCTTTGTATATTACCACCAACAGTTGTTATAATATTACTATTATTATTTGTATTATTACTAATATTATTATTACCACCACTATTATTATTACCACTATTATTATTATTATTATTTAAATTACCAACAATTGTTGTTTGTCCTGTTGTTTTATTAATTACAGTTGTTACTGTTGTTGGTATTAAATTACCACCAAAAATATTTTGTAAATTAACTGTTGTTGAATTATTTTTATTATGTTGTAATTGTTGTTGCTGCTGTTGTTGCTGCTGCTGCTGTATAGGCATTATATTAACAACTTTTTGATTAATTTGAGTTAAATATTGTGTACCACCACGACCACTTTTTAAATTTGTATAAACAATACGATTATTTTGTTGTGGTAAACGTAAATTTTTATCAAATCTTGCTTGAATAATATTACCCGTTTGTATTTGATGTTGTTGTTGATGCTGCTGTTGCTGTTGAAATTGTTGATGACTACTTGATGGTACTAAATTAACTTTTATATTGCCACTTTGTAATGAATTCACTTGAATTTTATTATGTAAAACACCTGATGATATTAATTCTTGTGCTGTTATTGACATAGTTGATGCATTATTAACATTACTACCACCTGATGAATTAATTATTATTTTATTTTGCTGTTGTTGTAACTGCTGTTGTTGTTGCGTTGTTATCGGCTGTTGCAAACTATAATTGTGATTTGATGTTACAGCAGCAATAGCTGCTGCATTAGCTGCCGCTTGTGCTGATGTTGTTTGTATAACAACCGATGATGAGGGTTGTAATGATGCAGATGATGTTGCAGCTGATGAGGTCGTAAATGTTATAGGTGTTGTTCTTATTCCAGGTATTGATCTTAAATCAATATCTTGCAATGATGCCTTCAATAACGTCTCAATATCTTGCTTATTATCAATTATTACTTTTTCTTGTACAATATGATGTTGTTGTTTTTGTTGCTGCTGAAGTTGCTGGGATTGTTGTTGCTGTTGCTGTTGTTGTTGTTGCTGCTGAAGCTGTTGTTGCTGATGCAGGTGTTGTTGTATATATTGGGCTGCAGGCAACGGTGTTAACTGTGCTTGTAATTTTACACCATCCACCGATGCTTGTTTAAAGAAACTATGCAGCGCTAAAATTATACAAAAAAAAATATATATAAATATAAATTAAAATAACAATTAATTAATAACAATGAATTGCACAAATAAATTATTGTTATACTACGTCATGTCATACATTTCAACTTAATTACTATATTAAAAATAATAATGACATAATTGAAAAAATATTACTACGGCGTACGAGTACGATACATTATTTATGTTTTAAAAAATTTATTTAATTACCTTTATCACCAGGTCCATTAACGTGCCTTCGCATTGGCGATGGACATTTTGCTAGGACAATTGCATTTTCACTTAGTTGTGTTTGTATAGTTTGTTGTTGCTGTGGCTGTACTGCTGTTATACGTGCGGTAGTTGCTGTTAATGTAGGAATTGTTGTTTGATGTTTCTGTTGTAATAATTGTTGCAATTGTTGCTGGTGTAAACAATTTTGAATAACACCAGCATTATGTTGCTGTATACTTTGGTGCTGCTGCTGCTGCTGCTGTTGCTGGTGTTGCTGTAGTTGTTGTTGCAATTGTTGTTGTTGTTGCAGTTGTATTTGTTGTATGCCAATCAATTGTTCTTGTTTAATTTTTGATAAAGGTATATTATCTATATTAATTGTATTTGATGCTACCATAAAATCATCTTCCATAGGTTCAGTCTTAATATGTGTTATTGTAGGATGCGATGATATTAATGTATCGCTTGTATTTGTTGTTGATTGTGGTAAAATTGTAACATTTGTACCATTTGTCAATATTTCAGAAGCGGTTCTTAGTGGTGTTATTGTCATATTACCAATTGATGTTGTGGATGTAGTTGTTGGTGCCATTGTTATTCCAGATGTACTTGTTGTTGGTGCTACTGTTGCCGTTGTAGTAATTGTTGACGTAGTTGTTGTTGATGCTGTAGTTGATGTTACTAATGAAAGATCCTCTTTTTTGAAAAATTCATCTTTTGGCAATGTAGATACACAAAATTGACTACTACCAGTCGTATGATTTAAACGTGAATATCGTCTTCTATTATTTATACTATTTCTATTATTATGGTTATTATTGCTATTTTTAATTGAGTCACGATCATCAGTTACAAATTCAGAATTGTAACCAATTTTTTTACTATCATCAATTAAACCATCAACTATACCACCCAATATACCACCAGTATCTTCTTCTAGAATACCATTCCAAAAATTTGTATTCGTATGAAATGATTTTAAATCTTCTATTTGGCACTCTTGTAATATATTGTCCAACATTTTTTCATTCTCCTCATTTTCACCAAGACTCAATGCTAATTCATTTAAACTATCACCACTTAAATTAAAATCTATACCACCACCTGATGAACTACTATCATGTAAATGTGTCTTTGGTGAATCATCAATTAATTCATCTAATGTAAATGGATTACTTAAAAATACACTATCACCTGTTTCATTAAATATTGAACTTGGTGGTTTTTCACTTAAAGCTTGCATTTCAATCAGTAGTGGCGTTGTTTCGGTCAATGTAGGTAATAAACTCTCACCAAAATTATTTATATTATAATCATTATTTTGAGGCGTTTTAGGTCGAAAGTGTAACCAGTCCTTTTTAATTTCCTCTAAGAAGTCAGAATAAATATCATCTAACTTTGATGTTTGTTTATTTGCATTCCATTTTAATGATTCTTCTAATGTATTTTCATCATCCAAAATACTATCATGTGAATTGGAATCTGTTTGTTCTAATTTAATTGATGTATTCATTACATCGTATGATTCACTTACTGATTTTTTAATATTAAGTAATAATGATGACTTTACATTGGACGATATATGTTGATTAAGCTGATTTATAGAATGAGGTGTACTTAAACTTCGGTTTAAATTATATTTATTGGCTGTTGTAGATGTTGTCCCTTTAAGATCAACATCACCTAAACTTGATGAACTATTAATACCACTAGAACTAGGTAAATTTATATCGGTACAATTATTATTATTCTTTTTATGCTGATGTCGATGTTGTTGCTGATGCGGTTTATTTTGTTCATTATACAATAATCTATTATAATTATTTCTATTATCTATTAATTTTTCATAATCATCTAATTTTTCTTGTTTTATATTAATACACATTGTTGTCTGTTCACTTTTTATCACATTATTTTCACTAGCATTACTATTATTATTATTATTAATATTATTAAATATATTTGTTCTTACATTATCATTATTTTTATTATTTATTGTTGTTACTATAGATGTTGTTGACGATGATAATGATGATACAACACTATCACTATTTTTATTGTTTAAATTAATAACTAAATGTTCATTATTTTTATTAATAACATTGTTTTTATTTTTGTTAGGCGTCTCACTGTCATAAATTGTATAATCAAGTTTTGACCATAAATCGTCCATATTTGTTGATATTCGATCTATTATAACTCGACCACCACGGCCGACTCGTCTTCTGGCAAATCCTATGCATTTTGGTCTACAAATAATGCAAAAGAAGAATAAGAATGCATTAAATTTAATAAATTAATAAAATTATGTATTTTGCAAACAAACCTTGGATGTCTAATTGATGTTAATGTAAATCTATATTTAGGATCTGCTAATCCATTTTCTTCTTTAGAAGCCCATGGCCAATTGCCAAAGTCATTTGTAAGAGGCTTAAATTTAAAACAAAGTTATTCAATGTGTACACATAATATTTTTAATCATAAAATATAGTACCTTATGATATTGAGACTGTTTATTTCTTCTAAATGGAAACACGCTTTCCTCTTCACCTTCTGAACCTGGTAAATTTCCACTAACATCCTCTTCTTCAGATGATACCATAGATTCCGCTGTAGGTCCTAAATTTACATATACATCCAAATATTAATATCATATTAAATAAATACTGTATTTTAATTAAACTACCTGGACTGGCATAATTATTAGCTTGTTTTTCTCTTTGGTTTTTGTGTTTCCTCTTCTTATACTGTCGTTTTTCTTTTCGACTGGTACTACTTACACTCAAACCATCTAATTCACGTTTATTGCTTGTACTATTTGTTAATGAATATTGGTTGCCACTATAATAATTTTGGGCTCCCACTGTCCATTGACTTTGTGGTTGTGTCGTACTACTAGTTAATGGTGAATTATGTGAGTATTGATTTGTATAAATTGGAGCGAATGCAGGTCTAATTTGTAAAAAAAATAATTAAAAACCGAGTTAATCATCAATAAAATATTAAATAGTACCTATTATTTTTGGTGGATAGTTCAGCTAATAAGTGTCCATTAAAGTCACGCGTTTGATAACGTTTTTCAAATATTTCCACACTCAAATGCAAATGTTCACGTTTGGTTTTTTCACGTCGCTTTATCATTTCCAATAATGTTACAGCACGACTTAAATCTCTCCTAAAAATATAGGTATCGAAACACAATGTTAGTTTATAAGAATTTTGCAATAAACGATTTTAAATAAAAGAAATCTTGCCTTAATTTTAGCATTTTTTCATATGATGATTCATCATTTTTACGATTCTTTCTTGTTTGCATCTTTTCAGTTCTTCTTCTAAATGCTAAATAAGGATTATTTTGTGCTATTCCACCACGGTTTTCAGTTTTCACAGATAATATTAACGGATGTTGCTAAACATTTTATTCATAATTATTATTTCTGGTTATCAAATTTACTTTTATAAATACACATACCATTTTTAAACGTTTATTTAACCAATAATCGTAAACTGCAATGCTAACTTCATCATCTTGTTTTAATAAAGCTTTAGCCTCATTCAATGTAACCACCGTTTGGCCAGATGATTTTTCTAATCGATCCATCATTTGTTCAAACTTGAATGGAGTTATATCAAGACGTCTTGGTTGCAAATTAACCCATATCTCATCGGAGCTATCCATATCGTAATCGGGTATATCTTGTTCCATAGATAACGCTATAAAGATGATTAATTTATTAATAATTATATATAAAAAAAATGTATATGGTAAATTACGCTGCATGTGAATTAATTGGCGAGGCATTTTGTAATCCGGAGGATAATTTCGATCGAAAAATGTTTGTTCCGTATCGAAAACCTCTGGTGTTGGAATAATAAGTCCAGTACATATTGCTCGTTGAAGATGATGCTCCTAAAATATATAATTATATTAATGAAACAGAACAGGTAGTTTACTTTATTATTTTCAAAAGTAATCAATGAACATAGTAAGCCATGTAAAAATATAATCAAGTTAAATAAATTTCAATTAATAAATTTAAAAATAAAACGTAATTAGTAGGCGATAATTATTTTGTACGATTCAAAAATTAATAAAACGTAGCTGAAGGATAAAATAAAACCATCAAATAAAAAAATAATTATTATAAAAACGTTTCATTTAAATTTAAAATTAAGTTTAATTAATAAATAAAAAATATATCCAGGTAATTTTAATTATAATAACTAATAAAATAAAATAAAAATAAACTAGGAATATAGTTAAAATGGGCAGAATCGTATATATAATATTAAATACAAACATAAATGCATTTCATTATTATTCTTTAAGAATGAATATAAGGTACAATCTGGAACTAAATGATACAATATTTGTTCCATGAATTACCTAAAAAAAATTCATAAATTGCATAAAGGAAAAAAAAGATTGAAAAATCTCAACCACCATATGATAAATTGCTGATCATATTTTTTTCTAATTTCTTTAGAAAATTATAAATTAGTTTTTGTTTAAAAATGTGATATTATATTTATACAAAAAATAAATATTGTATAAAATATGTGAATATTGAAATTAAAAAAAAAAAAAACATTTTATACTATTTTTGTATTTACAGAAAACAAAAAAACAAAAAAAAATTAAAAAAAAAAAAAAGGCGCACAAATTTTATTAACCAATCATTACCAAAGAAAGATAATTATAAAGTATCAATAATGAACTGTCAAAAATGCGAAGAAAATAACAAAAGGAGATCATTTTAATATTTATTATTTCTATTTATAATTGATATTTTCTTATTTTTAGTTTTTATTACTTTTTTTTTTTTTTTTTTGACATTTATCATAAAAAATAAAAAAAATAAATAGTTTTTGTATTTTGTAAATAAATAAATAAAAAATTAAATTGATTGAAGCTGGCGCCATCCGCGGTTTGTCATTTAAATACATAAAAAAAATCAAAATGGCGTCCACCTCGTTTTCTTGCAATGAAAATGCTAAAAAAAGCCACATTAAGGGGGTAAAAAAACTTACTGATTCTTCCTCTTTTTCCATTCCACTAGGCATTTGGGGCACTGCCCGATTGATTGCAGAGTACTCCGGAAGATCCGGTAGTTCCTCAGCTAAATATATTGGCATTGGTTTCGAGGGATCAAGGGCCCTCGCCCGAAATGAAAGTTTAGACATTTTTTTTTTTTTGTTGACAGGAGACGACGAACAAAACACACTCGTGTCTTAGATATTTTTGGTATAAAACACGCGAATTTTATTACTTTCCAGGCCCGTGAGACGGTCCTTGGGGACCGTTGATTAAACTAAAAACACCCTATTTCATTCCCATCGTGTATTTTTTCACACACTCAGTCACAATTAATGAAAAACAATTTTGAAACTTTTAATGTAGAGCGTGGTTTACAATCAGCCATTATGGCGGCTAAATGGCCAACTCGCGATCCCAGAATGCTTTGCACCGAATACACTGTCGTGTCATAACAACTTTTTTTTATATTTTGTTTCACTCAATAATTTTTTTCCACAATTCTAATTTATTTTAATGACAATTTCTTCACAAAACATTATTAAAAACAAATTTATTGAATTTTTTAAATTTATTTATTTATTTAATTCTATATAATACATAAAAAATTACTTTTTTTTTTACAACAAAGAAGTGTTTTTTGACTTTAAAAGATGGCGGATATATTTATAAGCTTTTCTTGTGGCACCTGCAACAATTAAAAAAAAAAAAAAGTTTTCATTTCATTAAAAAATACTAATTATTTTAATTTATTTTCATTAAATTCATCAAAATTAAATAATAAATTATTAGTTTTATAATAATTAATTTGATGACAATTTAAAAATACAGAGATAATTTAATTTATTAAATACTTGCAAGGAAAAATGTGTAGTTTCAATAGCTGCAACTTCAGTTTATTTTGTTATAAGAGTTTCGGTAATTTTTTTTAAGCTACGTTCTTTTTCTATACAATTTTTAATAGTGTACAAATATATTTATTTAATTTCATATAAAATGATTCATTCTAATTAGTACATTTTATTATTTTTTGCAATTAATTGATTTATTTTACATATATAAATCATGTCAAATGCAATTCAATGCAATATTTTGTGCTCTATGTAATATTTTTATAGCTGTAATGTATTTACCGGTTCATGGGAATATTGATCGATAAAGTAGTTTTATAGATGGTTTTATTTTTAACCTTTCCCTGTAATTCTTATCGATGTCGATATGTAAACTATTTGTTTATAAATTTGAATGTCAAAAAACATCAATTAAACAGACAATTATAATCAGCTGAATTTAATGTTTAGTGGTTTCGTCTAATATCGCAACAAAAAGTTTTAAATTTTATGGTAAATTTAAATAAATATTAAAAATGTATCCTGTAAGCTCTCAACGAAAGTATTATACTTTTAGTAGTGATACGGAAATAAATAAATTACGGTTACAACATAACCAAGAATTTGTAAATAAACATGGAACAAATATGGATGTAAGAAAATGTTAAAATCATTCAAATAAATTGAATTTATTAATTGTATTAATGTTGTTTATTTTAGGAAGAACAAAAACTCAATTACTTTTTAACGCCCGATGAAGAACGTATTTTATTGCGTAATTATGAATTACATATGAAAGAATTCTGTAAACGGTTTGAGCCACCAATGCCTAAATGTATTTTTGGAACTGCCTTTAATTATTTTAAAAGATTTTATCTACACAATTCACCAATGGACTTTCATCCCAAAGAAATATTGTTTGTTTATTAAGATTAATATTTTAATTAAAATAAAAATTTGAATCGGATTTTTTATTTTTAGAGCAACCTGTGTTTACTTATCATGTAAAGTTGAAGAATTTAACATATCCATTGGACTATTTGTTGGTAATATTAAAGGCGATCGCTTAAAAGCTATGGATATAATTTTATCAAATGAATTATTATTAATGCAACATTTGAATTATTACTTAACTGTTCATAATCCATTTAGACCTATTGAAGGATTTTTAATTGATATCAAAGTATGTTTTTTATGCTTTTAAAACATTGAATACATTTAATTTAAATTTTATCTTTTATAGACTCGTTGTACGTTACAAAATCCAGATCGTCTTAGAATTGGTATTGATGAATTTATTGAGAAAACATTCCTTACAGACGCTTGCTTGTTATATGCACCTTCCCAAGTATTTTAATTTTTCTTTGTTTTACTTCTCTGCATATTTATGGTTAAGTAATTTTTTTTAAAAATGTTTTTATAGATTGCATTAGCTGCCGTTTTACATGCTGCAAGTAAGGAACAAGAAAATCTAGATAGTTATGTTACTGAATCACTTTTTTATTCTGCTAAGGATAAATTACCAATTCTTATTGAAGCTGTGCGAAGTAATAACTTTTTTTTTTGTTCATTAATATTTAATTTTTCTAAATAGATTTATTTTTTTCTTCCTGTAAATAGAAATCCGATCAATGGTTAAAACAATAGAATCTCCACCAAAGGATAAAGTAAAATTTTTAGAGAAAAAATTAGAAAAATGTCGTAATCAAGAAAATAATCCAGACAGTCAAATGTAAATAAATTTTCTTTTTCTTCTATTAATATTATTCTAATAAATATAAAAAATTATTTGATTTACTTTTAGTTATAAACAACGTATGAAAAAATTATTTGATGAAGAAGATGATATAGAGTTAGGCATATGCGTTCCAATACCTGGTGTACCAGTAGCGCAACCAATGTGTCTTGATAATAGTTTAAATGATGTCTCAATGTTAA
This sequence comes from Ptychoptera albimana, assembly GCA_961205885.1. Lineage (NCBI taxonomy): Eukaryota > Metazoa > Arthropoda > Insecta > Diptera > Ptychopteridae > Ptychoptera > Ptychoptera albimana. The sequence goes on from OY540804.1 coordinate 24,958,127, forward strand.
ACACCTCATTAAATATGAGCCATCAGTCATTTGATGAAAATATTCAGATAAAAACAGAGTAGATTAAATATTTGTACTCAAATTAAGTCAATTTAATAAAGTTTTTTCGTTTCTTTTTAATTTATTTATAAATATAAATATATAAAACAACAACAACAACAAAAAAAAAAAAAGATTACAATATAAATTTTTATTATCTTCAATGTTACATTATTATCATTATTTTATAATAATTATAAATATATAAATAAAAAACTAATTTAATAAATATAAAAAAAAAAAAAAAAAAAATTATTTCTTCATTATTATTATTATTAAACTCTTTAAAATTTTTGTACATTTATAAGCTTTTGATGATTGTTTTTATGTTATTACTGAAAATAAAAAATTATAAATAAAAAAAAAAAAAGAAAAGAAAAGTAACATAGAAAGCACAAAATTATTTAATTTATTGAAAAAAAAAAAAAAAAAAAACATAAACATATAACATGCAGGAAATATTATATTTATTGTTTTCTGTTCGCAAAAATAAATTTGCTTCATCAATATAGAAGAGTAATGGTGAGCACTGTGATGTATAGGATAACTGGATATGGTTAGATAACGATTAAATTACTTTTTAAAAGCTTTCTCTGCATTGTAGATTGTGGTAATACGATCTCTGGTCAATTATTATTTACATTTTAATTCAATCGGTTTTTTATTTTCTGTTTCTTATTTTTTTTCTTTCTTTTATCACTTTGTTATCATGGTGATAGACCATCCAAACGAATATTGAAATATTTGTTATTCGAATATATTCGTACGTATTTATACTATTTGGTATTCGAATATTTTGGTAAATTACAAACTTGTAACTCCAAATTTCTAACGATATATAATCCGTTGGAAATAAATACAAAAAAAAAAAATAAATAAATAATAAATCTAATTTTATATTTCGTTCTTTATTTAATTAACAAATAATTTTCATTCAGTTTTATTTTTATTTTTTTTCTTTTTTTTTTTTTAATACAATATTAACATAAATGGGTTGTTTTTAATTAATCATTTCTTAATTATATAATAATTTTTACTCTATCTTATTTTTTTTATAACTAAAATAACTAATTTTGACTAAATTAAAATTAATAATAAAAAATAAAAAAAATTGTACAGGGGGTTTATTAAATATTAAATAAAATTAGAATAAATAATTTAATAATTTTAATCTTTTTAACTGGTTTGTTTTTTTTTTTCTTTTTTTTGTATATTTTTACGTTTTACTCTCTTATAAATTAATTTAAATTAAATTGATATGATATTTTGGATTGCACACAATTTAATTTAATTTAATTTAATATTATTGTTAAGCAGAGAAAACACTGCATAATCATAGTGCTTAAAAGCATATTAAAAAGTTTATTCTTAATACAACTTTTAAATAACTTTTTTGTAAAAATTCCAGTTTAAATTTATGACAAAAAAAAAAACGCCTAAATTGTCTTAATTATTAAATTTTTCTATAATCATAATTTTCTTATATCATTAATAAATTATTTGGAAATAGAGTTTTTAATAATAAAATTAAAATAAAATTATTTTTTTTTATTAAAGTAAAGAGTTATTGCAGACTCTAAAACAACAAAAAATTAATTAAATTAAATTAAATAAAGTTTAAACAAAAAGTAACAAAAAAAAAAAAAAAAATTAAGGAAGATTTAATTAATTAATTAATTAGTTAATTAATTAATTTTATTTTGTTGTGTATATGAGAGAAAAAGTCATAGCCGTGGCCGCATATGTGGAAAAGCTTTGCATAGATATTTATCATATAATTATATATAATTTCAAAATTATTTTCTTTATTTTTTGTTTTCCCATTTAACATTTTTCATTTTTTTTTTTTTGTTATTAATTTTGAAATTTTCTTTATTCGCTATAATTTTTATGAATTTATTAAATAATTTTCTTCATATATAATTTTTTAATGATTTTTAGCAGAGCTTTTTTCAATTATTCTTTTTGTGAGGAAAATACGTGCTCAAAAGATGAAGATATTGTAGAATTTTTTTTTTTTATTAGTTTCTAGTTTTTTTTTTTTTTTTGTTGGTTTAAAATTTATATTTCGAATTGAATTTTCTTTTCTTTTTTTTTTTTTTTTGTATGTACATTTATTTAGTTTTTTGTATTTTTAAATTAATTAAAAAAGAAAAGAAAAAAAAAAAAATCAGAATTAGAAGAAATCTTAATTTTATGTATAGAGATAATATGAAGAATAAATAATAAAAGCCATTTTGGTTGGTTAAATAAATTAATTAAATTAAATAATAAGAAATAAAATTCAAATAAAATATGCTTTGTGTGTTATGGTTTATTTGCATTAAAAGAGAAAGAAAATTGCGTAAAAAAAAAAAAAAAAAACAATGTTCTATCAAAATTTTAATTTAAATGTGTATAGAGAAGAAAAAAGAAAATAAAATATCGTTGTGTGACGTCATATGTAACATTTAAATGCTAAACCGTAAATTATTTCTCAGTTAATATTAAATAATAAATATGTCAAAGCCTACTCTGTTACAAAAACAATTGCAGCCTTAAATGACGTCAATAACGAACAATATAATTATTATTATTATTATAATGTAATAATAATAATAATTATTATTTCTGTTTATCATCTCTTTTTTATTTAAATTAATATTCTGTCAAATATTTGTGTTTTAATTTTCTTAAATAATATTCTATTTTTTTTTTATTAAATTATATAAAGCTTTTATGTGTGTACGAATTAATTTTGTTTCATTTAAAAAAAAATAAAAAAAAAAAATTTTAGTGTGAGGTTTTTTTTTCGTGACAAACATAAACAAAATAGATTTTTTAATTACTTATGCAAACAGAAATAAGGATATAAAAACGAAAAGAAAATAAATAAAATAAAGAAAATTTAATAAATGCAATGCAGTGTTAACAACAATTAAAAAAAAATATATTGAAAGAAATTTATTTATTCATATATGTTGTTGTGTGGTGAGAGATACGTGAAAAGAAATTTATTACATTTTAATGAAAATTCTTTTTTTTTTTATTTATTAATTAACTAACTACCCCATTGTGGTGATTAAAGAAAAAATAAATAATTTATTAGAAGTAATAGATATAAGATAAGATAATTAAAAAAGTTAAAAATAACCAGGCGTCTCCACTTGGTTAATAATTTAATTTTTAAAGTTTGTTTGTAATTAATTTATAAATATGGTTTAAATTAAAATAAAAACATATTTATTTTAATTAATGATGTAAACTTAACGAAAACGTAACAATCAACACATCTTTTCATATTAATACCGCAATATCGATGAGTTTCCATTAGCATAACTCAAATGATTCATATGAATAAATTTTTTCTTTTATAATTTACAATAAATAATATGCATGCTTAGTATAATAACATGCAAATAAAAATCTTGTTAATATTTTTTAATTAATAATATTCCTCTATACGTCATAATTATATTTAATTATATAAAAATGAATAACTTTTCTATTATAAAAAAAAAAATTTATTACGTTTCTATCTAAATTAAATTAAATTTTCTTTTGTTTTACTTTCAACTTCAATCATTCTTTCGCTTTAAATGATTTTTTTTTTTATTAACGAAAGTTTGCTAAACTTTAATGCAAAATACTTGTAAAAGAAATTTATATCATTTTCTTGTAGCGAAAGAAAGTTAAGTTGAAATATTTTCTGTCAAAGTACAAAGTTTCTTAACGTTACTGTAAGGTCATTGAATAATAATAATAATAATCCAGGTTAGAATAATTTTATAATTTTACTATGAATAAATTGCTTAATATTGTTTCACAATTATTATCAGGGTTGCTACATATGTAATAACGGTGTGAAGTATGTTTAATAACGTTTTTAAATAACGAATATTACGTTACGTTACTTTTACGATCCCGCTTTTTTTTTTGGGGTTTACAACCCTGTTGTTAATACGTTAATATTATATAAAGAAATAATTAGATAGAATAATACTTTGTCAATAAATAAAAACCAAAGAAAAGTTAATCTTATTAAATGTTTACCATAAACAAAAAGATTAATTGAAAAAATATTTTAATGAGACCTTTTAAACGACGATAAGTATTAGGATTTTTATTTATAACAAAAAAATTAATAAATTATTAACGATAACAAAAATAATATATATATATATATACAGTGTTGGCCATAACTAAGGGAACTGAAAAAACGAGTTCACAATTATTTGTGTAAATAATAGAAATGCTAAGAAAATACATTTTTTTTTATTCATATTATTAGGTAAATTCTTAAGCTACAATAATAATAAAAAAAAAATAATTTCTTACGAAAGTTAAAAAAAATATTGCAATTTTACCGTCATCACATCCATTATCGACTGGACAAAACTAAGGGAACTGAATTGCAATGTTCAGTTTTATTATCAGATTTTTGACCAAATTTCAGAATATATCGTAACTAAGCACAGTAACCATGTCTTTTAACAAATTAATCGACAAAAGTCAAGGATGCTGTGCGTTAATTATCTGCAGATGAGTTCTGGTTATTTTAATACCATTTTCTTGTAAAATGGCTAGAAACAAATATTCGATCGAACTTAAAGGAAAAATACTAATTGATTATAAAAGTAGAATTAGTCAAAAATTATTGTGCATTAAATATTCAATGGCAAAATCGGTGATATGCCACATAATTAACTTTTATAAAGCCAATATTTCGGTTCAGACTGTGCATCGAGGTGGCAGACCACGAAACACAAGTAGCCATGATGACATTATGATAATTCGGATAATAAAAATAAATCTGTTCATATCCTCAAGTGAGTTGAAAAACAATTTGAAGATGCAGGTCAATTCGGTGAAGAGGTGTCGATGGTGGGCTGTCTTCATTTCAAATTGTAAAAAAACCATTTATATCAGTGGAGAATAGGAAAGCCAGAATTAAATTTGCGATGAATTACATTGATTGGAGTATTGAAAAGTGGAAATCGGTACTATTTTCCGACGATTCCAAATTTAATATCAAAGAATCGGATGGATTCCACCGCGTCTGGAGAACTTTGAATCAAGGGCTCCATTTTTTGTATACAAAAGGAACTATGAAATACGGAAAACGAAATACAATTGTTTGGGGGAGTTCTTCTGAGCATGGTATTGGTACCATTTGTTGAGTAGAGGATATCATGGATCGATTTGTGTAAAAGGATATTTTGGAATCCCATATGCTGCCACATGCTGAAGAGTAAATATCTCTGAGTTGGGTTTTCCAACAGGACAATGATTCGGAACACACGTCAAATGTAGTGAAGACGTGGTTGGAAACAAACTGTATTGACGTTATTAAGTGGCCAGCTCAGTCCCCGTATTTCAATCCCATAGAAAATTTATGGGATCGGAAAATAATAAGCGAAAACTGTAATACTCAGGACGACCTTTTTAATCAAGTTAAAGTGGCTTGGAAAAGTATTCCAAATACTATAATTCAAAATCTAGTGGCATCAATACCTCGGAGATGTGTGGCAGTTTAAAAAAATATATGATATTCAACCAAATATTGATATTGATAATTGATATTGATAATAAAACTGAGCATTGCAATTCAGTTCCCTTAGTTTTGTCCAGTCGATAATGGATGTGGTGACGGTAAAATTGCAATATTTTTTTTAACTTTCGTAAGAAATTATTTTTTTTTTATTATTATTGTAGCTTAAGAATTTACCTAATAATATGAATAAAAAAAAATGTATTTTCTAAGCATTTCTATTATTTACACAAACAATTGTGCACTCGCTTTTTCAGTTCCCTTAGTTTTGGCCAACACTGTATAAGCTGCTTAATACGCTTTGATTAAAAGAATTTTAATATTAAGCCTAAAAACATATGGATTTTCTTCCTTTAAAAAAAATAAATTATTTTTGTTTTATGAAAATTGATATAATGAAATTGCTCTTAGCCTCTCTTAAATAAATTTTATGTCATTCATAATGCTTATTTAAAAAAAAAAAAAAAAAAAAATGATAATTAATTATTAATTGATTAACAAAACGGAAATTCATTTATTGCGTTCATTTTTTTTTTCTTCTTGATTAAAATATAATTAATGGAATGCTTTTTTTTTTTTTGTAATTTAAAAGTAATTAATTAATTAACAAATAAGTATAATTTTCTATTCTATCTAAAATAAAATGATTCGTTCATTTCCTTTCTTGTTTGTTTGTTTGTTATAATTTTAATTATAAATTGGACATGGGAAATAATAATTTAATCGGCACATATTAATGTTTTGTTTATATTATTAATATTATATTTTATCTAATATGATTTAATAAAAAATAAATTAACACAAGCATAACTAATCGACGGTTATATCTTAAGCGTTTTTTTTTTTAACTGATTAAAATTGTATGATTGGTCATAGATTTTATTTATTTAGTTAGTTATATCTAAGTGTTTTCAAATAAACAAACAAAAAAAAAAGAGAAAGGATAAAACTTGAACTTCCAATCCAAAAAAAAAAAAAAAACATGCTTCAAAGATACAAGAATTCTTAATTAATTTATATTTTATTGACATGCACATTTGCTTATTATTTATTTATTTATTTTATAGATTTAATTAAATTTTTATTGATTTTAATTTTTTAATTATTTAGTAAAAAGAATAAATTCTACAAAAAAAAAGCTTATTAAAATTTAAGTTTTAGTGATATTTTTATTTTATTTTATCTTTCTTAATTATTTATTTTATTAATTAATTATTTATTGTGAAAATTGTTAAAGTTATTTAATTTTTATTTTTGATAATTTCTTCAATTAACCACAAAATGTTTGTTAATAATTTTAATTTTACCAAACACTGGTGCGGCATTTATTTTATTTATTTATTACAAAAATTTGCATACAAAAAAAAAAAAAACAAACAAACAAATCAAATCGCTGTTTATTCTTTAATTTTAATTAGTTAATAAATAAAGCTCTTTTGAGAATTAAAAAATATTCATAGATTGAGAATTTTTTCTTCATTTTTAAATCAAAATAAATAATTAAATTTAACAAGAATTAATTCATTCAACAAAACAAACAAAAAAAAAAAAAAAAAATTGGTGAAAAATTAAAGAGAAAAATTAATTTTTCCCTCTTTTGTTAATAAAATATTTAAGTTTGTGTGTGTGTCTGTGTGTATTTTTAATTTTTTTTTTTTTTAATTTAATATGTAAAATGTAACAAAAATAATTAGTAATTGGCTTATTTGGGTTATTTTAAATAAATAAATAATTAAATAAAGGTAAAAAATCAAAAAACAAAACAAATAAAATTAATTTAATAAAAATAATTAAGAAAATTTATCTAAAATCGGTTAAAAATAAATGAAATAATAATAAAATTACGAAACTAAATAGTAATTTATAGAAATTATTATTAAGAATTTTTTTATTATAACTAGGGCTTGCATTACACATATCTTCCTCACAAAAACACATATGTCCATTGCCTGAACTTTCCATCATACACACATGATCAACCATAAATAAATTTATTTGTAATTGTGATGTACATAAACGACGAACAACCTCATATGCTGTAATTAATAAAATAAAAAAATTAAATAAACACAAAAACAATTAAAGTTTTATTAATTAGTAAAAAAAAAAAAAAAAAAAAAGAGAAGAGAAGAGAAACAAATAATTCTTTAAACAAAGTACAGTCGCTGTTTTTGTTAAAATTTTAATTAATCCATCTCATGTCAGTTTTAATTTATTTTTAATTAAATTATCTGCAAAGTTTTTTTTTTTTTTTTTTTAAACTGCAGTCATTAACGAAGCTTTTGTCAACATATATTTTTTTTGTATTTGTTTTTATGATGATTGTTGAAAAGAAAAGCTTGTGCGTCATAGATACCTGCATTGCTTTATTTTGTGAACTTTTTTTTTTTCTTGTTTTATTTTATTTTTAACAATAAATAACTTCGCTGAAACAAAGTAATTCAAAGAAATCCATTTAAAGCTTTAAGACTTAAAGACAGTAAATATCTATTAAATATATTGTCAGATCTTTGTAAATAATCCAATAATTCTAACAAGAAAAAAAAAACATTTTTAATTTAAATTAATGGATAATAGATACAACAGTTGTAAGATTATATTTTTTCACATATCTATACGTATCTGCAATCATCTCATAATAATTTTTAATTGGAAATTACTGAAATTTTCACATAAAAAAAACATTTTTTTTTTTTTTTAGTTTAAATGATAAAAATGCATCATTACACATAATTCATTATTGTATTATATATAAAACTGAATAATAATTACGTAATAAATATTTTAATTACGTTGTAGGAAATGAATTGTTTGGTTAATTAAACAATTAATTAAAAATATTTTATTGATTTGTAAGTAAATAGGAATATAAATTGAATAATTATTAGAGCAATAAATAATTCAACAAAAACTAAAGATAATTAACTTTATTGACAAGATATTCGGATATAAATAAAGGACAAATTAGTGATAATAAAAATTTCATTTTGGTTAATAAATTTCAATAGCGAGATATATTATATAAAAGATGAAACAAATCGGTACTCTGTACTTTGTTTAGTTTATTTTTTTTAGTTTATTAGTTAATTAAAACTTACGTGTTTTTGAATGTCGAACCATTTTAACGCAACATCCGTTGCATGTCATTAGTGGTGGCTGATCTCTTGGCAATGCTGTATAGTTAAATGGATCCTTACATCGTGCATCCGTCCATGAGTCACATTCATAACAATAAATTGATCGTGCTGTATATTTATTTTATTTTTATTTTTATTTTTAAATAATAATTTATTAATACAATTTTAGATATAGTTTTATTATTAGACAAAACAAAAATATTAATAAAGTGTTTTTAATTAAAAACCGGAAAACTATCTACAAAAAAAATAAATAAATATATAAAAGCAGCAGCAACAGTAGCATTAGCAGCAGATGGTTTAATAAAACAAGAAATAGACAAAAATTATTCAATCATCGTAAAAACCAATAAAAGAAAATAAATAAATTTAAATAATTTTTTAAATCAAACGAAAATGCTATAAAAAAAAATTTATAAAAACCAGGTTAGACGCAATTTTTTAATTTTTTATTATTTTTTTTTTTTGATGTGATTTCGCTTAATAGATTTAATCCACAAAAATGTAATTCCTCTAAAAAGTTTTTCTTATAAAGAGTCATAAAAAAGTAAAATTTGTTTGTTGATAGCAGAATAAAGTGCGCTTGAAAGTTTTTTTTTTTTTTTTTAATTATGCTAACACATAACAGGTTGATAAAGAGTTTTTTTCATTTCGTTTTTTTTTTTTAATTAAAAATGCTTTCTCATGTGGTAAAAAAGTTATACGAAAGAAATTTATAAGGATCCTTATATGTTGTTTGCGTTTTAATTTAATGAATTTTTTTTATTCACTGAAAGTGTGTGCTTTTTTGATTATTATTTTGTTTGTCAGTAATTATTCGGTAACACCATAATAACCATAATCACCCTGTAGTTAAATTTTTAGAAAAACTTTTATGATGATGAAAATAATTTACCAAAAAAACATTAATTTTATCGATAGATTTTTTTTTTTTGTTTATTTTTATTTATAAATTTAGTTATAAAAAAAAAAAAAATTAGAGGCAAACCACAGATTTTTGGTATTTTAATTTTTTTTTTTAATTAGAAAAAGTTATTTATACTTTGTTGCATTATTATTTTTATTATTATTAAAGTAATTAATAAATATTGTTCGACACTATATTGTAACATATGTTATTTTGTTTATAATTAATTATTTAATTTAAGCACAATATAAAGAAAACAAAAAAAACAAAACAAAACAAAGAAAATTTCATTGAATAAAATGTCAAAAAAGAATATTAATTCTATAATAAATATAAATAACAATAACGTTTATTTAATAATTAATAAAATAATAAAGTGGTAAATAACCGTGAATAATGTAAAAATAATAATTAGTAACAATAAGAATAAAAAATAATAATTTACGGTCTTTTATGCATTCAACTTTCAATACTGTATAACCCAATTTTCCACTAAAAACAGTTTCTTAGTTTTTCTATTTTAAATTTGTGTTAAAAACTTAATTTAACAAAAATTAATAAGAACAAGTGTTTTCTCTTTATTATTATTATAATTTGTCGCATGTGTAGCATATTGTTGTTTGTTTGTTTGTTTGTTTTGTTGTGTGTCCAACCCATATAGACAATATTTTCATATCTTTTAATAAATCGAAATATCTATTTGTAGCAATCTATCTATGTGCCAAGTTATATAAATAGCAGGAAGGAAAATAATAATAAAAAAAAGTGAAGAAACAATTTTTTTTTTCATATACACAAAAATAATAAATAAATCATTTTCTTTTTTCTTTTTTTGTATTTATTTAATTATTTTAAGTAAAAAGAGAAATGTAGTGTAATTAAAAACAACACACAAACACACACACACACACATAAAAGTGGGATATTTTTTTTTTAAATACAATTTGTAACGTAATTACTTAATTATTATAAGGGAAGAATTTTGTTTTATTAATTAAACTAAATCACATCGTTTTTTTTTTTTTTTTTTTTTTTAACCAACTGTTTGTCGTCTAGTCAGTATAAATGTGTTTTTATTATTTTTATTATTTAATTAAGTCTTTCACAATCACAACACACATTAAAAATATATTTTCTGCTGCCTTTATAAATTTTTGCTGTTTTTTTTTTTTTGTAATAAAACTTAATAAAAAAATTTAGGGTAGGTCAATCAAATGATTTATGCATATTTTTATAATTTTTATAAATTTTTTTTTTTTAAATATTTATGTGTATTATACAAACAAAAAAAAAATTAAATAAATAAATAAATTCAAAATTAGTTAATAATTTGTTAGTCTTACTTTGGCATTCAGCTGATACATGTGGAATCCAAAACCAAAACACTCCAAATAATACTGTAAAATTTGTTAATTATATTAAAATGTTTAATTAATTGTTAATTAAATATTAATAGGTTATTAATTAAAAAGTATACACAACATGCGATTAGAGGAAACACAACAAAAAACTGAAAAACAGAAACAAAGGTAAGAGGTAAAAACTTACAAGGAAAACAATTATCAGCGTTGATTATATTGTTGATAAAAAATAACATCAATACTATCAAAAAATATATAATAATAATAATAATAAAAAAAATAAACAAATAATTAAGGAAAAAATGTTTAAATAAAAAAAAAAAAAAAACTCTTAAAAACGAAAATAAAGTCATCATACAAATTAAGATTTCATTTTTCTTTTTTTTAAATAAAATAAAATAAAAATAATAAACGTTCATAACATAAAATAACGTTCATAACAAACATAACATATATATATTTATAAATAAAATATGTTTTATTTTTGTAAATAGCAGACGACAAAAATAATAAAAAACAGAAAAATCTCTATGTGGTTAAAACACCACAAAAACATTTTTTTCCGTTTATTTTTAAATAAACATAACAATACTGTATAATTGCTAAATAATTATTATAAAGAAATAAACCAAAAAACAAACAAAAACTCTTTATATTTATTTAAAAGATAAAGCAAAAAGAAAGTTTCTTTAATTTATAACCAACCCACCCCAAAGAAATATAATTTCGTTTTAGTTTTTTGTATTTTGCAAAGTCATAAAACAAATTGTTTTAATAATTATTATTATTTTAGTAAGAAATATAAAACATCATTAATTATATAATAAAAAAGTATAGAAAACTGAAGTATAGATGATAGGACGAAATTCGCTTAAAAATTGCTTTAATCAAACTAAACTAAGATGACCTAAATATATATATATATATATATATTTTGTTTAAATTTACTTATTTCTTGTTTAATTTAATTAAATATTTCTGTTGAGAAAGAATTTTTTAATAACGAATAAAATTTGCATGCATTTGTCAAAAAAAAAAAAAAAAAAAAAAACACAAAAACCGGTAATTATGAAAATGACGGATTATAAACAATAAACTTTTCAAGGTATTTTTAATGCAAAATATTTCTCAACAAAAAACCCTGTGTTAACCAAAAAAAAAAAAAAAATATTTCTGAATAAATTCTGATAAAACAAAAAGAAAAAAAAAAACAATTCACCTGGCGCCTCCACTTAAACACAGAAAATAAACTACAGCTAGGTAAATATTTATTAAGAAAATAGAAATTATTTATATAAGTTTACCTAAAGTTATAATAATCCAATTTTTTGAAACCATTATTTCTCGTGTAGTTTCTTCTCCAATAATACAAAAAAAAATTATTTTTTTACTTCCTAAAATAAAAATCCTTTAATTAAACTTTTTCTTCGTTTTTTCCTCAGGTAATTAATTTATTATTTAAATATATTCTTTGTTGTAACACATTTTAACAACACTGGGGTGGTTTTTTTTTTTTTTTTTTTTGTTTTCCTTTCGCACAATCGATTACATTATTATTCTGAATTTTCAATTTGTCTTTGTTATTAATTTTATTTCTATTTAACTGATTTTATTGTCATTAAATGAATATTTTATTAACTTTTACATAAAAACTCGTTTTTTTTGTTTTTTATATATATTAGCTTCTGGTTATTACTGACAATTTAAAATAACTTTAATAAAAGTAAATCATTGCTTATAAGAGAATTAATTAATTAATTAATTAATTAAAGGTTTAAAAAAAAAAAAGTGAAAATTTAATGAAAATTTAAAATGCAAATGATTTTCTTTTGTCAAAAATTATCTGTCAAACAATAACCAAAATAAAACAAAACAATGTCACAAGAAAAAAAAAAATTTTTTTTTTATATCTATATAAAAAACTTTAAAAAATTAAACAAAACATGAGCTTTTCCAATAATAATTTTCGTTATAATTATTTCTAATGATTTGTATTAATTTTTATATAAATGAATAACCAAAAATAAATTCAATTAAATATAATATCTGCAATGCGACAATGGGTAACATTTTTTTCCCATTTCTTTACAAACGAAATTCTAATCAAAATAAGGCAAAAAAAAACAATAAATAAAAAATGTGTAACTAGGTATGAATCACTTGTTTAATTAATTATTAAATAATCACAGAAACTTTTATTAATATTTTTGCCTTGTTCCTCAAGTGCGTAATCAAAAATGTTTGATAAAAAATATTAATTTATTTTTTACACATAGAATTTTAAAAACAACAACAAAAACCCACAACACAAGTCTTTAGAAAAAGCTTTGTAATAAGAATTAAAAATTGTTTTATTTTATATAAAAATATTAAATATTTCTTATTGATAAATATTGCGGTGATGAGTGTTTAAACACTCTGTATGATGTAAAATAGAATAAACTGTAACCAACCAAGTCGACAATTTTGAATTAAATAGAGTAGCCAGTCATTTTATTTTTATATTTTTTGTACGCCAAATGCAAATAAATGTTAAATGGTATGTGTTTGTATATAAATGTATATTGTTTTTGGTATGGGTTTTTATGTTTTGTTTTTTATATATGGATAAAGAGGAAATGTTTTGTTTAGCTTTAAAAGCTTTCTAAATACATACTAACACTATTACTAATTTTTATGTTTTATATTCTCATATATATTGATTTTGATTATGTGCGCATGATATGCGCATTTCAAACGACCTTACGTTAAAATTTCTTTTAAACAGCTGGTAAGGATGATACATTTTTTATTATTACTTAAAAATGAGCTTTTATCGTATGGTTTGCAACCAAAATAACTGCATACAGTGTGAATTTTGAAATAATTTTGTGTTTAATGAAAATAATTTTATTATTTTAGATTCTACCAATATGCTAAAGTGTTAAAAAATTTATATTTATTTTTATTTCAATTTTTAGGTGACAGACAACCCAAAATATATACAAATGTGAATATTTTAAAAATAAAACATTCGGAAGCACACCAGCTAACATTTAAAAAAAAAAAAAGAAAGAAGAAATATTTAATTGCTTTTGACGAAATTTATTTTTCTTTTTTGATAGAAATGCGACAAGTGTTTTTTTTTTCTTTCTTTCTTTTATGTATTAAGTTCAATTAATTTATTAGTTACATACATTACTAAAGATTTATTTAATATTTTTAATGTAATTACAATTATATGAATTTTCTAAATAATATTAATTCGTTATTTGTAATCAATGTTTTAAAAAATCTAGTACATTTTTATATAAAAATTCCAGCACACCTAGCTGTAAATACGCAATAATTGCATCCATGCGCTTCGCACAAATTGTCAAAAGAAAAATGACATTGACAGTTCATTAAAAAAAATATATAATAAAGTAGGAGCATAGTAAATTGTTTGATTGTTTACAATTTTTAAATAATTAATTTCTGTTAATTAATGTAAATAAAATTATTTATAGAAAAACTATTTAAAAAATTATGAGTTATTACTATTTGTTTAAGCATAATTGTTAAATAGTTGTTTTATTATGCGTATTAGATAATATCTTCGTTTATCATTTTTATTAAGTGTTTATTATATATTTGGGGGTTTTATTTTTATTTTTGTGAATAAAAAGAGTTAATAAAATTATTTTTCTAAATATGGATGATCAAAAGCCTTTTGCATGTAAAGTCGAAGGATGTGGCATGAGCTTTACAAATGAAGATCATTTGCATGTGCATACAAAAAAACATGACATGGTCCTAAATTTAGGATTAGGAAATAAAACAAATATATTTGTCGGTATGTTTTAATAAATTTAAAATCAATTAAAATGAAATATTAATTAGAAATTATCTACTTTAAGCTGATCAAACACCAACGCCTACCCGATTAATAAGAAATTGTGAAGAAGTCGGTTTATTTGAAGATTTACAACATGTAAATCCATTTGAAGAAACATTTCGACGTGCTGTTGAATTAAAAACAACAATAACACCAACAATTAATTCATTAATAACAACATCATCACCATCGATAACAACACCATCCACTACGTTAACATCTTCTGTATCACATAAACATTGCATTGAAACAGCAACACCAACACTTGATATAAATTTATTTACCGGTGATGATACTTTGCATACACCACACGTTTTCCCACATTATAGTATTATTGATAATAATAACGATGGTTTTATTAATGGTAAAGATAAAGATAATAATGGTTTGTTTAAATTATAATATAATTTATAATTTCTTTTAATGCAAATAAAATATTTACAGATCGTACAAAAATAACAGAAGAACAAATATTTCCAAATATAAATGATAATAGTACAAAATTAGTTTTAACAAATAATATTAAAGTAAAAACTAAATTAATAATGCCAACAACAATTATTAATAATAATAATAATATAAGTATAATTAATGACAACAGTAATATAATTGATAATGCAATATTAATAAATAATTTATGTGATAAAAAGGTAAAATATAAAACAAAGGAAAAATTAATAAAAATTAAAACGAAAAATTATGAGGAGAAACGTATTAAAATTTTACCAAAAATAATAAAAAATGATTTAAATATAATTAATAATGACAATTTAGTAAAACGTAAAACAATGACAAATAGTAATAATAAGCAATTACCAATTAAACAGAAATTAAAAGCAGTTATACTAAAATCGACACCACCTGAACAAACAACAAATTTCGATTCAATTAATTTCATGACAGAAAATCCATTGGTTACAAAAACGCCTGATCAATCAAGTATTAATAATGAAAATCCCCAATTAGAGGATATAAATAATTTTTTAATAATTAAACAGAAAAAAAATTTAATATTTGATAATATAACAGCAAAGGTAAAGAAAAAAAAACAAAATTTACTTAATTTAGATAATAATATAAATGATGAGATAAATCCAATTAATGGTAAAAATGATTCAACGGATAATATTGATAATTTAGTGAAAAGAAAAAATATTACATGCTCAAATCGTGAAGCAGCAAAACGTTATAGGTAAGCCGTTTAAACATACACATTATTGCTGCTTTAATACAATGCAATACATTTTCACAGAAATAAAGTAAAAATCATGCAAAAAGATTTACAAAATAAAAATAAAGAATTAGAAAATGAAAATACCCGTTTAAGGAATGAAGTGAAGCAATTAAAAACATTATTATTAGCCCATAAAGACTGTCCCATTACGAAAGCGATGGCAATGGGTAAAAAAAAAAAAAATTGTTTCCCTTTAAAAATTTAAAATTATAAATAAAAAATCGTTTTCTTTTCAGGACACAGTATACCAGTTGGACCACCAAAAATTTTAATGAAATGTTTGGATGGTAGTAAACAAATTGTACAATCACCAAATATTATATTAAATAATAATAATCAAAATAATATTAATGAAAATATTAAATTAATTATTGTTAATAAAAATTAAATGCTTTTTATGCTGCAAATGTTATATATATATCCCCGGATAATTTAAATGCTGGACATTTATTGTTATTTTTACATGACATGAGAAATAATATTTTATTTTTAATTAATTTATTAAATAAATTTTTATACATGAAGCAATACCAGAAATTTGTTTATTTAATTTACTCTAATGCTACACGTTTAATACCAGATGTTTTATAAGTCGTTTGCTTTACAGATGCTGCTTGTGTTATATCTTTTATTGCCAATACAACTTTTTTTGGTTCTGTTAAAAACCATATCCATAATAATTGTTTATAACGAAAATATTTATCATTATACTGTGAAGTAAAAGTAAAGAAAAATTAAATTAAATTATTTTATATAAAGAAGTCTTTTTTTTTTTTTTTGTAACATACATAAGGTTCGACACATTTTTCACGAAAATTTTTCCTTAAATCCATTAAACATTCTTCAATCATTTTTTTATTCTCTTTTATTATAAATATATTTTTCATATAATTAACTTTTATTAATTGTGGCTTATTAAATGAACCACAAAATACATAATTCTTTAAGAAACTTTCAATATCTTTTCTATAATAGAATGGAAAATAATTAATTAATTTATATAATTATATTACATAATAATATTATACTTACAATTCTGTTAAATTATTAATAATACGATTATAATATAATTTATTAACAATATCATTTAAAAATGTTTTTATTTCATTACTTTTTTGATTATAATATTCTAAATAGTTTCTTATCGTATTATTATTATTATTATTGTTACTATTATTGTTATTCTGATTGAAAAACAATGTTTGATATTTCTCTATTATTTGATTATGATCATAAATTGTATTTGTTTTACATAGATTTTTCATTAAATCAATTCTATTTTGACATTTTTTATTTAACGGACTCATATTATTTGTTATGTCATAATATTCTTTGATTTTATTATAATCAATTTGCATTAACATCCATAGAAAATCATTACTTAATAATATATTATTTATATTATATGAGATAGTTTTTAAAGTATTTAAACGTTTTATAGCACGATTATATTTTGTTTTTGTATTTTCATATAATATATTTTCAATGCGATAATTTGTTAATTTTTTTATAAATACTTCTATATCAATTTCGATTGTTTCTATACGTAATTTCATTATATCACAAACATCTTCAAATTTTTTCGTTTCATTACTGTAATTTAATAATATTTGTAATTAAAAATTAATAATAAATAAATTTCAAATGATTTACATCATATTTGAATAACTAGTTGCTCGCCATTGATATCCTTCCATTCCTTTAATCATATTTTTTACACCGTTTAAATCTAAACTATCTTGAAAAAAATCTAGCTCAGATTTCATTATCCTTAAAAAATGACATTTTATTAATACAATTCATATATTTAATAATTTAAAGAATCGTTTTACCTTTTTTCTATTTCACCCAAATCATTACACATTTCTTGTGTTACTAAATTATTATCAATACCAAGATCTTCATCACTTTGCTCTTTTACATTAAATTTCTTTGTTATATAATTATCAATATATTTTCTATACTGTTCACACTTTAAATTAAATTCTTCTATTGCCATTTGGTGTAAGAATAACGGTGGAGAGTACTGAAAATAGTAAGCAATCAATAATTTTTGTAAAATATTATTCATTTAACCATTACTTACACTTTTACTATAATATTGATTTAATTCATTAATTGATTGTTTATTTTTTATTTCTAATTCCTCAAGTGTTGTAGCATCACTTAAAATTTGTTTATATAATAAATTTTCATTAAACTGTAGCTCATCAATTTGTTTCTCTAATTTAAATAAATCTTCACCGGCTTGTTTAAGGGATGCTCTGTAATTTCGAAATAAATTTAAAATAGAAGCAACAATTAGACAATTAACAGATGAAAATAATCTTACTTAAGCTCACAAACAATTTCTTTATATTCATTTTCAAAGAAGGTAACATCCTCCAGCTTTTTTTCATATATTTGTATACTTTTATCATTGTATTTTAAAATATTTGGATATTGATTACTAATTAAAGTTAATTCCTTTTCAATTTCATCATCGTTTAACACTTTCTTTTCTCGTTTTAAATAGTTGTATCTAAAATAAAATATAATTTTAATTAATGATAATAAATATAAATATAACTATAAATAAAATATAATATTACTCAGCAATGTCTGCATCACTCAGAATATCATCTGGACTGATATTTGTGGCAATCCAATTAAAAAAGTTTGTAAATGAATCTTTGTATAGTATCCATTGGGAATTTTGATCGAAACCTAATTTTTTAAATATGCTAAAATTCTGAAAAACAAATAAATTAATTTACATTAAGTTTTAAAATAATATTCCGTAATGATATAATCGGTTGGATTGTGTACTATGCATTGTATTGTACTGACGCTTGAAACACTAAGTAAATTAAGTCCTTGGAATCTAATCAGAATAACATTTTCCGGACATATGAAAAATGTATGCAAATAAAAATTAAATAATTTTATCAAGATCGAAAAAGCATCAATTAAACGGACAATATTCAATATAATATAACATTTTTAATATTATAATCAACAAATAATTCTAAGGAATCAAAAATTTATCTGAATTATGCAATTTAATTTTTTTTTTGTGCATAATTCAAACAAAAAAATCCAAACAATTTTTTACTTTTCCATATAAATAAATATATAATTTTGTTTTATAAACAATTTTAACACTTATTACCTTTAAACTATCACCCATAATTAAATTAAATGAATGTAAATATTTATTTAGCACAAATAATAAAATTACAACGTTTATAAATTTGTATTTACGTTAAGCTGTTGAGATATTTCTAATGACAATTAGCTTATTGATGCTTTTATTTAAAACGTTGGTAGAAATGATAATGTTATATGATTTTAGTCTAATATAGATTCGTTTGGCGCTAGAGTAGTTATTCACCATAGCCAACATAACAATAATATATAAAATATAACAATAATAGCAGAAATAAAGAATTGTCAAAATGATTGGTTTAAAAGGTTTGACATTTTCTATTATTATTTATTTATTTATTTTAGTTTAAAAAAAATGTATTTATATTATTATTATAATAATTAAAAAGTATTATTTTACTTTTATAAAATAATTATTTTTTTTAATTAAATATGTATTAATTTTTTATAATAAATACAAAGAATAAAAAAAAGTGAATGAATCATTCTGCCATTTTTGTGTACCTATAAATTTATAAATAAATAAAATCTTAATTTAACTTTAGTAAATAAAGTAAATTAATAATAATTTATTCTTTTTTCTTTTATTTTATTAATTATGCTGACTATTTGATATATGATGGAAATAAAATTATAAAAATAAGCGTAAGTTTTACATATTCATTTAAATAATTTTTGTTATTGATAAATTTTTATTTTTCTTTGCATAAATAGTTTACTTGCATTGGCATTTGCCGGATCGATTGGTATGACATTAGTCATATTGGCGTGTGCCCTACCACAATTTAAGTAATTATTATTATATAAAACTTTTCAATAACAAAATTGCATAATAATTTGTTAATAATTTCAGTAAATTATGGTGGCCTTTCTTTGTTGTATTATTCTATATATTATCTTTACTACCAACACTGATTGCTAAGAGAGCAGGTAGTGATAATGGACATTCGACGAGCATGGAGTTTGCTATCTTTTTAACAGTCGGAATTGTAATGAGCAGCTTTGGTTTACCAATAGTGTTAGCCCGTACAATGGTGGTAATTATAGAAAATACATTTAATTTTCATACCAAATGTAATCTTTTTAAATATTTGTTTTTAGATAATGTGGGGAGCTTGTTGGTTAACCATATGTGGTAATGTTGTTGTATATATAACTATACTTGCATATATTATGAAAATGGAATCAGATGAATCCGATTATGGAATGTGGTAAACGTCATAAAAAATAACAAAAAAAAAAAAAAAACTCAACTTAATTCAGTAAAAATTTAAAGAAGAAAAAAAAAAAATAATTTCCATATTATTTAACAAATTATCAAAATAATAATAATAAAAAATTAAATATTATCTTGTATATTTATATCTCAACACATAATTTATTTAGTTAAAAATATATATTACTTATTTGTAATTAATAAAGTTTATATTGCTTATAACGTATAATTTCCAACATTTAAATATATAATTATTTATCCCTGTCGTTATAAACATATATAATGATTTTTTGTTTTTATTATTTGTCTTTATTTGATTACATACATACATTAAGCATTAATTAATTAATTATTATTTGTAATTTTATTTAAATTGTATACATAATTAAAAAAAAAATAAATAAACTACAATCAAATGAATGAGAACATAAAAAAAAAAAAAATTTTTTTAAAAAAGCTAAATCAACTTGTCGTTTTTATTTTAATTACATAAAACACTTAATTGAATTAATTAAAAGTGTATTGTTTTATATGCTATCTCAATTATAATAAAAATTATCCTATTAATATCAACAAGTGACTTAAATCATCGTCTTACAATTTTAATCCTTTTGATTATTTAAATAATGCTACTTGTTGCACAAATTCAATAAACAATTTTTTTTTATTATCCATTAAAATCTATTATTTATTCATGATGCTTTACATACATCGTTAAAAACATCGTAAAGGAAGTAAGTATGTGAAGAAAAATATTGGATGGAGTATGAGAATGATGGTGTTGATACTGAATAATATAAAGTTTTACCTTTATACCTTTGCACAGTGACTGTTCTTGTTATCATTTGCTCTTGATCTTGTTTTATTAATCTCTAAAACACAACAAAAAATTGCTATAATCTCTCAATTTAGAAAATGTAGAAAATGTTTTTTTATTTATTTATTTATTTATTTTTTTTTTTTATTTCTGACTGAGGCTGTGTGCCGGCACATTAAGCTCTTGAGACAACGATGATGATAATGATAAACTGTTTTTGTATTGTTAAACATGTTGCGTGCCTGTAACACTGAAAAGTGGTCAATGGATAAAAATTACTCATAATCATCATCATCATCATCATTTTGATTCTGTTGCTATTCATTCCTTGTTGTGTTCTTTTTATCATCTTTTTTCTTTTTTTTCTTCTTTTTTTTTTTTTTTTCATTCCCTTTTAATGATTTTATTTTTAGTTTGTTTTAGCATTTAACACAACTCACTTTAACCACCCGTTTCGCAACGTATATAAAAGGACTCACAACGTATGTACAGCTTCATTGTTCATTATACACTTGTTGAGGATACATCAACTCAAGCTTTGGATATCGCTATAAAAGCTGTTTAATAAGTGTTTTAATATTTTTTTTTTCATTTTTGGTGGCTTTAAATAAATTTATTAAATATTTTGTAAGTTTGTGTTAAGTGATATAATAATTTAAATTCGCTAATTTTATTTTTTTTTTTTTAATAAACTGTATATCCTGGATTGTTTTTCACGAACATTTCTTATAAATACTTCCAATGTCTAATTAATTTCCTTAAGAAAATTAATAAAATCTGTTTCAACTCAACTTATACAAAATAACTGAATAACAAGATAAAATAATAATAATAATAATAAAAAAAAATTGTTTATTTATGGGGGGACGAAAGTAAATGAAGAATAGATTATTGGAAAATAAACCTTGCTCTAGTTTTATCGATAACAAAAAAAAAAACACTTTGACCAATATTTTCATATTTGGAAAGTACATAAAATTTATGTTTCCTTGTCATCATCTGGTTTTGGTATTTATGGTTTTTCTTTCTTTTTTTTTTGTTGTTGTACTTAAAGACTTTCTGTATCCTCATAAAAACAAAAGAATAATATCTGAAGAACTTTTTTCCATTGATAATAAGTTATTTATTTTTTCACATTTATTAAAATCAGCAAATACGTTGCTATATAAGAAACAGATTGAATAAAAGATTATTAAATATAAATGATGCCTTTTATAAAGGCAGGCCACAATACGTAATATTCAATTTAAATCCATTTTAATACCAATTGTTATTCACAAAAAATTTTTCATGGAAATATATTTTCTGTTTTATCAATGAAATTTATGTATTAAAGCTATCAGAAAGTTTATTTCCTTTTTTTTTTATATATATTTAATTCAATAGGTTTAAAGTTATTTTGAATAAAAAAAAAAAGAAAAAGGACTAATTTAATAAAAATAAAATAATGAAAGTTATAAATGTAATTATGTTAGAATGTAATCAAAAACAATTTTATAAAAATATTAATAAAGAAACTAAAAATCATATCAATATTATAGTTTTGTAACAAAAAAGGAAATTAAGAAAAATTAAATTTGTATAAAGACAAGTGATTATTAAATTATATAAAAACGAAACAATATCATTAAAAAAAAAAGAAATAAATAAATAAACTAATAATAAATCTGTGTTAATTAAGAGTAACAATTATAAACGTACATACTTTCAAACATAAAATGTATTTAAAAAAGTTTTCAATTTTATTAATTTTCTTCTTTATAAAAATGATTCAGTGTTATGTGCATTACGATATAAATAAAAAAAAAAATAATTTAGATGATAGTGTTATCAATGAGAATAAATTATTATATAAAAATGATAATGAAAATAATAAGGATATATCAGATACAATTGAAGATTTTTATTATTATCAGGATATGGATAACGATGATGATAATAATAATAATATTAATAATAATAATAATAATAATAATAATAATAATAGTAATATTAATATTAATAATTATAATACAAGTTATTATAATGATAATAGCACAAATGAAGAAAATAATAAATTATATAAACGTTCGTTAATAAATGTTGTTAGTGGTAATAATCGCATTTATAATAGTGGTGGTCGTTGTGATGAGAAAACAGGATTTAAATATTATAATGTTGGAGTATTAATGGCATCACATTTAAGTAAACAAATTCTTTTTTATTATTCAAAAACTAAAATTCATTCATTACCTCCAATCAAAAATTATGAATGAAATTATGAAAAAAAAAAATGCTTATTTCAGACTCACCATTTGATCTAGAAAGATGCGGTCCAGCTGTTGATTTAGCATTGGAACGTGTTAATGCTAAATTCCTACAGGCCCATAACATAACATTAAGAAAGGTGCAAGGAAGGTAAGTGCTCTAAATTCCACGTTATACAGTTTATAATAATTTAAAAAAAATTTTTTTAAACAATATTGCTACATAAAAGACACAAAACAAAAAAAAAAAAAAAAATAAATAAAATAAATAAAAATGTTATAAATTAATATCTCGCTTTAAAGTCAAGTCATTGAAGATAAATTAAATAAAAAATAACGTAAGAAATGATAATAAAAAGTAAAACAGACAAAGAATGAAAAATTTACAATTTAATGTGATTATTATTATTATTTGTGAAAATATGATTCAATTACTTGGAAGTAAAAGCAAAAAAAAAAAAAAAATAAATAAATAAAAATATATAAGAAGAAATAAAACAACAAAAATAGCGGCATCAAAAGCAACAAATAGCAACATAGAGAAGCTGATAAGATTCTACTTAGTAAAATAAATATTTCTGTTTGATGAATAAAGTAGAAACATTTTTCTAAATAAATTGTTTTTAATATATATATATATATATATTTGATTTTTTTTTTTTTTTATTACTACATCTGACTAGACATCATCATTGTTTCTAATGTTTAGGAAAAATATAAGAGAAAATAAATAAGATGAGTAAAAATGATGATCCGTTTTAATTGAGCAAATGACTTTTTACTTTTCTTATTTATTTATTTATTTATTTTCATTAACATTATTCCATCTAGAATCTTCATCTTAATCGATTAAGTAACATTTTCAATTTCAATTTGCTAAACGTATACAGTTAAGTACATAACTGATTACAACAAATTAATTAATTAATTAATAAAAACGATACTTTAACTATAAAGAAAAAGAAAAATTTAATTCCCTGTGAGAAAAAAAAAAATTATGCAGCATTCTTTCAACTATTTCCACTAAATAAATAAATTATTATTAAAATATGAAGTCAATAAATAAATTGAAATCGTGTCATAGCATCAAGTTAACAGCCAAAAACCCAGTTGACTTATAAACAAATAATGAAAAGATGTGTATGGGATAAAATACTGATGAATTGATATAATATTAAAAACTAGCAAAAAAAAAAAAAAAATAATAATAAGTAGAAATGTACTTACGTTATATAAATTCAATTTAATGTTGATAAAAAAAAAAAATTGGGTGGGTGTACTTACGCCTTTCAAATAAGGGTCTAACGATTATCTTTTCTATTTTTTTTTTCTTTCTTTTTTCAAACCATTTAAGGGTGTTTGATGCTTTATATTTTTCTTTACTCACTGTTGCTGTTACAACTGGTAGCAGTACTACTACCAAAAACAAACTGATAGTGTTCTGTTGTTGGTATTGTGTTTGTTATTTTAATGATAACGATGATGATGGTTTTTTGAATGATGATGCCCTATATGTAACACTATTACATACATAAATATATAAATATAAAGCATACACAACCATTTGATCACATTAAAATGTAGTTTAAATATTATTTTTATTATTATGTAAATTTAGTTTTTTTTTTTTTTTTTTTTTTTATTACTGCACTATTAAATTGTGATGAGTTATTTTTCTGTTATAGGGTGTTAAATATTAAACGTAAATAGAAAAGTTTATTTTATTATTTAAAAGAATAAATAATAATCCACTCTGCAATAATATATATATATATATTATTTATTTAAAACTTTTTATTCTATGTTTCATTTCTCACGGTTTTTTGTTTTTTAATCCCTACATGTAGATTTTGTTTTATTTTTTTAATACATTTATTTTACCTTTTTATCACTTAAAATAACGTTTAAATGGGTTCAACATTGAAAATGTATAGGGAAAATTTAAATTAAATGAATAAAATGAAAAAATAACAAAAACCAGGCGACTCCATTGCTGTGGGGAAATATTTGTTACTCTATATAGCTGAAATAAATAAATATTATCTATCTGCCACTCTGTATGGTTGACAAACTATACAATTTTTTAAAGTGCATTTTTGTTTATATAAAAAAAAAAAAGTAGACAATATTGACAATACCCTTATCAATTGCAAATTAATAACAAATCCTCCTATGCACATTATTTAAATTAATTGAATCGATAATTAAATTGATATTTGATTATAAAATAATCACTACATTGACATTGACCTAATAAATGATTGGTTGCAATAGTAATTAATTTTTAATTTTCAGCTATCCATCGTGTTCTGGAGCGAAAGCACCTGGCTTAGCTGCTGATATGCATTTTCGTGACGACGTAATTGCATTTATAGGTCCAGCATGTGCCTTTGCATTAGAGCCTGTTGCACGTTTAGCTGCTTATTGGAATACACCGATTATAACCGGAATGGGAGATCAGGTTTTTATATTATATTATCTTAAATCAAGCATTAAAAAAAAAAAAATTAAATAAAATAAAAAACAATTAAATGTTTTTATAAAAATAGAAACAGTTTAAAAAAAAAAAAAGAAAAAAAAGCTCATTGAATGCTGCTTGAAGAATGATAATTGTTTTCTTTAATCACCCATCAAACTGTACTTTAATGATATAAAAATATACAAGAGGAAAAGCTAAAGTGTAGCAAAATGTTGAATAATAAAAAAAGGAAACGAAGAGTGAGAACTGTGAGTGGAGTTAATTAAATGAAAGAACTAATACGCCACCCACTTATTGATGATGATGATTTTAGTTCACTGTTTTTTTTTTTTTTTTTTTTTATCTTCTACTTTGTACATTGTTGCTCTTGTTTTAATACTTTTTTTTTTTTTTAATTGTATTTTATTTATTAAGGATTGCAAATAACAGATTTTACGCTAACCTTAATAAATTTTTTTTTTTTTTTAAGAAATGATTTAATCGACAATTTAACTAACTATAAGTTAATCGTATAAACATATAATTTCTATGAACTTATTTTTGAACTTTAATACATCAAGCAAGTAATATTATAAACACAACAATA
The DNA here is from genome assembly GCA_961205885.1 of Ptychoptera albimana. Classification (NCBI taxonomy): domain Eukaryota; kingdom Metazoa; phylum Arthropoda; class Insecta; order Diptera; family Ptychopteridae; genus Ptychoptera; species Ptychoptera albimana. Next base: position 24,984,682 of record OY540804.1, read on the forward strand.
AATAAATTCATTTATCAATTTTTGCTTGTGTTAAAATTGTGATTTTAATGATGAAAAATGTTCAGTAAATAGTAATTAATTTATTTGTTTTATATCCTTATTAATATTTATTAAACGATTGATCATTTATTTGATTAAGTTGTTTCTACTTATAACAATCTTTTTTTCATATTGATTTTTATTATTTATTTTAAGCGGATTAAAGCTTACGGAATAGTAGAGATTTATAAAAAAAATACACTAGAATTACAGATTTATTAAAAAAAAAACTCAAGTATTGATTTAAAATTACGACGATTTTCTGTAATATTTTGAAAATTTATTATTAAAATTGATAAATAAAATATTTATATTAAGAAGACCCTACTGTAATCTGTAATTCTTTTTTTTTTTATTTAATCCAATGTTAAAGTCAATAATAACGTAACAAAAATTCATTCAAACTAAAGTATATACGTTTCAAAGGAATAGAATTAAAGGACAATCACAATTGTTATTTTTATTCTTCCCTTTCTATCACATTTAAACTTGGTTAACCTCTTAATATTCCAACATAGTCATACTATTATCTTGTTATCAACATATATATTGCATATAAAAACCTTTAAAACAAATTATTTATAACCATATGAACGTGTTCTCTTACTTTCGACATTTGAATGATCTTTCAACTGCAAAGAACATAATAATTGAAGGATAAAAAAATAAGAAAATATTATGTTTCAAGGTTGATAAAAGTTTTTTTTTTTTTTTTTCTATTCCTTTAAAGTTTCATTAAAGTTTCTTGAAGTAAAAATGATGCATTAGGTGTTAAAGTGTTAAGCACAACAATATGGTGTTTTAACGATAAATCACTTTGTTTTTCTTAATAATTGTTAATCGTTAATATGCTTTTACTACTTTACTCTACGTTACAGAAAAATAATAATAACACTGCAAGTTTATTAACATTTTTTATTATTATTATTATTATAATTATTATTCTTTAGCCACCAACTGAGGGTGAATTATCTGTTACATCTGGTATTCTTGGTCGTTTACATAAATGGAAAAATGATAGCACGGTAAGTTTGCAGTGTTAAGAAGAGTGAAAAATAAGAAGATTATTATTTAAGGTCAAGGATACGAATAAAATTATAATTTAATTATTTTAAATGATTTATTTCTTTTCACTTGAAAATTTTTAATAAATGTTTATAGAACGTTAAACCATTTTCTTTTTTTTTTTTTTAATATTTTTATTGTCAGTTAAATAATTCTCCTACAATGTTGATGAATTCTGATCGATAAATGTCTAAAACGGACGTTAATTCATGAAATTAATTAAATAAAAAAAATTTTCTTTATTTTTGTTTATTATTGTTCAGGGAATTTTTAAAGATAAATCAAAATATCCAACGTTAACACGAATGTCATATTGCCAATGTCGTTTAAAGTTAGTATTCTCAAGTGTTTTTCGTCAATTTGGCTGGAAGCATGTTGCACTGTTGCTGGATCGATCAGATTTATTTTCATTAACTGTTGGTAAGTACATTAATAAAGACTTTGTAATGGATTATTAAAATTAACAAAAAATTAAAACAAAAACAGGTAAAAATCTGGAGTATGGTTTAAAGCAAGAAGGTTTATTAGGCTTTGTACGTGAATTAAATGGTAACGAAGAGGAGCCATATGATAAATATTTACGTGATGCTAGCATGTATGCAAGAGGTAAACAAATATACCTAACAATAATTAATATAACACTAATTAAATATTTAATATGAACAAATTTTCTTATTTTTTTTTGTTGGTGAACAGTGGTAATTTTATCTGTACGTGGTGTCCTTGTTAGAAAATTTATGTTAGCTGCACACGCTTTAGGGATGACTAAAGGCGATTGGACATTTTTAGATGTAGAAATATTTCAAGTTAGTTTTGTTTTTTTTTTTTTCTCTTTATTTATTTAAGTTTCGGTATTAGTAAAATGCATTTTTTGTGTATTCAAATTTAGAGTCCATATTGGGGTGATCATGATTGGCAAATGGATGATGCTGATGATAAAAATGCACGTAAAGCATACGAATCTCTATTAAGGTAATTTTATTATTTAATTATTTTAAAATGAATAATTTAATAAATATATTATTGTTACAGAGTTTCATTATTACAACCGACAAGTCCTAAATTTCAAGATTTTTCTGAACAAGTAAGAGAACGTGCTCTACGTGATTACAATTATACATTTTGTGATGGTGAAGAGGTTCTTTATATTATATTTAAAAACAAACATTAAAAAAAAAAAAATTAAAATTAATTTAACTTAATTATTTATTTTAAAAGCAATAATTAAGAATTATTAGTTAATTAAAAGAAGAAATTTAATTATTTTTCATTTTTTTGTATTTTATTTTTCTCTTATTTATTTCTACTTTTTTTTTTTTTTGTTTATAAAAGGTGAATTTTTTTATTGGTGCTTTCTATGATGGTGTTTATCTTCTTGGTATGGTTTTAAATGAGACATTAACCGAAGGTGGTGATATTCGTGATGGTTTAGCAATAACTAGAAAAATGTGGAATCGTGATTTTCATGGTAAATTTTTTTTTAATTTATAATATGATGCTAATAATAATAATTCAATATTTATATAATATATTATGATTTTACTGTAAATATTTGCATTTGTGGTTGTATAGCAAATAGAAAATCAGTAAAAACCAAGGGCGAAACTTAATGCAATATCATTCTTTTGAAAAATATTTTTATATTACATAGGAATAACAGGTCACGTTCGTATTGATGATAACGGAGATCGTGATGCTGATTATTCACTTCTAGATTTAGATCCAATAACAGGACGATTTGAGGTTGTTGGACACTATTATGGCTTAAATAGGTAAATAATTATTATTTATTGTGATTAAAAGGATTAAGGGAAAAAAAAAACATTTTTTTTTGAAATAGAAAATATACAGTGATACCGGGAAAGAAAATTCATTGGCCAGGCGGACACGAAGGTCCACCAGCTGATATACCAGAATGTGGTTTTCTTGGTAATGAGCCAAATTGTCATGGACATGGTAAAATAAAACCTTTTTTTTTTTTTAATGTTTAATGTTTAAATTGATTGATAAATTATTTATTGTGAAAAATACAGAAACTGTTCTCTTATACGGATCCTGTGCATTTGGGATATTTTTATTATTTGCCGGTTTAGTAACATATCTGCTATGCAAGTCTGTATTAAATATTTCTATAAGAATTAATTATTAAGTAATTTCCACTTATTTTTTATTTCTGTTACAGACAATTACGAATAAATAATGAATTAAATAATATGTCCTGGCGTGTAAGACCTGATGAAGTTTTATTAGAAGTAGGAAGATTATTTGGTAGTAAAATGGGTTTACAAAAATTAAATATTGAAGTAAGTAATATAAAATATAAAATAAATTAACAAAACGGAAAGAAAAAAAAAAAAATTCTTTTACACTTTGTAAAAAAAAATGTATGGCAAAGTGGGGACGCCTGGTAAACCAAAAAAAAAAAAACGAGTTAAAATAAAAAATAAATTAAAAATTCTACATCATTATGTAAATAAAAATAATAATTAATTTTTGCTGCTGTTGTTGTTGTTGCATACATTAAATTTAGCAATTTGGTGTCAGCTCAGGTCGTGCGTCAATAGCTAGTTGTACATCACTTCCACCGACACAGGTGTTTACTACAATCGGCATTTACAAAGGAGAACGAGTTGCAATTAAAAAAATTGCTAAAAAAAAAGTAATTATATATATTTATTTACTTTATTACATCTGCATTTAAATACTTTTTTTTTTTTTTTTTTTATGAGGTGGATATAACATCAACGCTTTTGTGGGAAATAAAACAGGCGCGAGATGTAAGTCATGAGAATACTGTTCGCTTTGTGGGTGCTTGTATAGATTTGCCACGACCAACTGTACTCATTTTAACGGAGTATTGTCCTAAAGGTTGTTTTAATTTTATTATTTCATTTATTTTTATAATTATTTTCCTTATTTCTGTTGGTGCATTTAAATGTTGTAGGAAGTTTAAAGGATGTTTTAGAGAATGAAGCTATTCAACTAGATTGGAATTTTCGCATGTCATTAATCCATGATGTGGTTAAGGTATAAAATAATTAATTAATTTAATGGAAACTATAGAGTTTGTTAATTACAGGGAATGGCATATTTACATAATAGTGATGTCTCCGTTCATGGCAAATTACGGTCATGCAATTGCTTGATTGATGGACGTTTTGTATTAAAAATATCCGATTTTGGTCTCAGAACATTAACCACACCATCTGAATTAATAAAGGATCAAATTTATTATAACAGTAAAGTTTATTAATGCATTTTATTAATTCCTGTTAATTATATCATTGATTAAATTTACAGAATTATTGTGGGTGGCACCTGAGTTACTACCATTGACTGTACGTTTTGTTATTGAACTCAATATTAGTACAAAAATTTTAGTTTATTGAATTTTATTTTATTTAAAGGTTATTCCAGGTACACCAGCTACCCAGAAAGGGGATGTCTATTCATTTGCTATTATATTAGAGGAAATTGTTCTTCGTGCTGGCCCCTACGAAACTGCTAGACAATTCCTTGATGTGAAAAGTAAATATCAGCAATTTATTTATGATGCGAATCTTCGTTTAATCAATATTTGTATGTAGCAATTTTAGAGCGAACCGCTGCTCATGAAACTCCACCATTTCGTCCATTTGTTGGCCAACGTGATTGTCCACCAGATGTTTTGGAATTGATGGAAAAATGCTGGGCCGATAATATAGACGATAGACCAACATTTGCTAGCATTCGTAGTACCGTTCGTTGCATAATGAAGTTTGTTAACATAATTAAATAATTTTAATATAAAACAAAAAAAAATTCATTTTGTCCAATCAAAAAGTAACTTTTTTAAATTTATTTATCGTAGAGGATTTTGTGAAAATTTAATGGACGACTTATTGCGCCGCATGGAGCAATATGCAAATAATTTAGAAAGCTTGGTTGAAGAGAAAACGGAACAGTTGAGCATGGAAAAACGTCGTACGGAAGAGTTATTGTATCAAGTTTTGCCGAGGCCAGTTGCCCAGCAGTTATTGGCTGGAGAAATGGTACAACCTGAACAATTTGAAAGTGTCACCATTTACTTTAGTGATATTGTTGGCTTCACTGCGTTGTGTGCCCAAAGTCGTCCTATGGAAGTTGTTGATTTCTTAAATGACTTATACAGTACATTTGACAGAATTATTGGATTCTATGATGTTTATAAAGTGGAAACAATTGGTGATGCATATATGGTGGTATCCGGTTTACCAGAACGAAACGGTCATGATCATGCACGAGAAATTGGTCTTATGTCATTGGCGATTCTAGACGCTGTCAAATCATTCACAATCAAACATAAACCAGATTATCAATTAAAGATCCGAATTGGTATACATTCTGGTCCAGTTTGTGCTGGTGTCGTTGGACAGAAAATGCCACATTACTGTTTATTTGGTGACACTGTGAATACTGCATCAAGAATGGAATCAACTGGACTTCGTAAGATAAATAATTAATTAATCACTTTTAATATTTGAAAACATTTCTACAAATTATTTGTAGCATTGAAAATTCATTTATCGGATGCAGCGAAGCAAATTTTAGATAAATTTGGTACATTTCGTTTAGAATTGCGTGGTGAAGTTGAATTAAAGGGTAAAGGCGCTGTAACATCCTATTGGTTAATCGGATGCACAGAGCCTGATCCAAGGTTAGCTTTTGTTAAAATATTTACTGAATTAACAAAATATAATTTTTCATTTCCTAGGCCACCAACACCATTAAAAAGTTATAACGAAAATGAAGCTCCATTTCCAATTTTATTTCCTGCAATAGGTAAATAAAATTTGTTATTAACCGAAACGAGAAGAAACATAATCAATTAAATTATATCAATATTAAAAAAAAAAAAAAATAGTTAATATATTTTTGATGTACAAAAAAGATAAAAAACAAAAAAAAAAATAGTAATTGGATAGAGAAATTAAAATGTAATAAAATTAAATAAAGAAAAATTACTTCATCAATTGATTGTGTTTTAATTTTCTAGAAATTTATTACAAATCACAGATACGAACCCACTATATAATTTATTAAAGACACAAACAAAATTCTTGTAGTAAATTCCGTTATAGCACAAAACTGTTTTATAGCACTGATGGAAGTTGTTACTATCAGATTGTTATACAAAAAGCATAAAAATAAATTTAAAAAAACCATTCAAGCAACAGCAGTTGAATGGGATAAAAAAGAAAATTTCCCCTAATTTTAGATACTATCATGTAAAAATATTTTGCGATAAGAGCTAAAGGATATCCAATGCACATTAAATGAATGTCAAAACTGCGCACCAGTATAATATTAGGTGTTTTATAACAAAACGTAAATTCCTTAACATAAAATTGTATAAAAACTATAAAAATTAATTAAAAAAAGAATTAAATTATTAAACAAATAAATAGAAAGTAAAATAATTAAACATAATAATAAAGGGAACTTATTTATAAAACAAACAAGTAAAATAAACTAATCGTAACTATTGCTATCAGTGTTAACAAGTAAATTCATCTATATTAAGAATAATTTGTTTTTTGTGTATTGAATCATAAAAATAGTAACAAAATTATGTATTTAATTAATTTTAAATAACTAAACCGAGTTAACATTTAAAACAAATAATCAATAATCAAATTTTTATTAAATTATTAAAAGTGTAATTAAAGTTTATATTTAATGTGATGTTTATGTTATGTTGTGTCAAAAATTATATGTTTTAGCTTAAAATGCAAAATTAATTTTGGTTTTATTTAAATAAATGCTTAAATAAAAAAAAAAAAAAAAAAACGCGATAATTAATCAAAATATAATAATAATAATAATAATAATAATAATAATAATAATAATAATAATAATAATAATAATAATAATAATAATAAATTAAAGTTGTTATAGAAAGGAGAAAAAATGCGTATTAAATACACACGATTAATAACAATATTATTAATAACAATAAATTTAATAATTGTTTATTATGTAATAAATTATTTAATAACCGATAATTTTAAAAGAATGTATAATAAAATTTCATTAAATTTTAATTATAATAGTAAAGATGAATTAAATTCAAATAATATTAACAATAATAATAATAATAATAATAATAACATTGAAAATGATAATTTATTGCATGCAACAACATTACAAACAATAAAATTAAAACCAAAGGATCGTATACAAGCCACAAATAAACATATAAAAAAATTAATAACAATTATAATACGTGATTTTTATCATTATGAAAATGATTTAAAAAATACAATTGATAATTTAATACAATTAATACCAAATATACAAATAATAATAATATATGATAATGAACCATATCCACCAATTGATTATTTATATAATAAAACAATAATAAATAATAATATAAAAATAATTAATTTAAAATATAATATAAAATATAAAGTGAGAAATTTATTAAATATAAATATAATAAAAACACGTTATGTATTATTAATACCAGATAGTTTACGTTTGAATGGACGTGGTATTTTACAAAAGATGCTACGTGAAATTGATAGTAATACCAATAATAATTTAAATAATAAAAAATTAAATCATAAACATAATAATAAAGAAATTAATGATAGAAATGATATCATATCAAAAATAATTATTATACCATTTCAATCGACTGTTAAAAGTTTATATAATTGTTATAAAATAAATGTGGATTTTACTAATTGGACAATTGAATATCGTACAATAAATGGCACCGATCAATGTGATATGGTAATTTTTTTTTTTTTTTTTTAATTATATTATATTATTATATTAAAACACAGAGAGATAGTAGTAGTACTCGTGCCAATTTTATCATTATTATATGTTTGCCAATTTTAACAAATATTTCATCCGTTTTTATAGTGATGGGTTTTTTTTTTTTTTTTTTTTAATTTATTTAAGTTTCTTGATTAACATAAAAATAACATAAAATTAACATAGAAGAATAATTATTATTAATAAACCACATACATTTATTAATTTAACAAATTAAAATCACTAATAACAACGATGACAGTTTATTTAGTTAATTATTTTTATTATAATTATTATTATCGAACCATCCGTTACAGACTACTTACTTAAATTAAAACAGAAAGAAAACAGAAACTTTAAAAACTTTAATTAATGTTTTTTTTGTTTTTTTATATTTTATTATCAATTTTAGTATCTACATAAACACGCGATCCTAATGGAAACACAACTATTAAAAGATATGCCAGATCCATTAACAACACCATTTCCGGAATTATTTTATATTCAAGCAAAACTAATTGAAACAAAGGTAATTCACGTTTATTTTAATTTATTTATTTATTTTATTTAAATTGTTTTTCTTTTCATTTAAGAAAATCGTTTTGAATACAACATTACAAGATGGTAAACGTTTATTCACGTCGTATCATACAAAACAACGACGAAAGGAAATACGTCGTGAACAATTCAAACGAATGTATAAAAAATTAGAGATAAAAAAAGTCATCCGACGATTATATAAAGTGTCAACGTCATCCGGTGGTGTAGCAATTAAGGAACACCAAAGGAAAAATAATAATCATGGAAAAACAAATAATAATAATAATAATAATAATAATAACATACAAAATGATATAAATGGTATAGAATCACCTGGTAGTATAACATTAGTATCTCATAATACATCCTTAATACCATTAACGAATGAGATTACATATTATGGTTGTGAAAAGAATACACGTAGTTGCATTGGTAAAGTATATAATATGAAACCATTTTACGTATATTTGGGACGGCATACGCCACCCTGTTGTGTTGAAAAATTAAAAATTGTTTTCTTTCGTATAATTGAGGAGTTTGAAAATGTTGGCATACGTTATTGGTTAGATAATTTAGCATTAAAAAGTGCAATTGATACAAATACATTATCAATCGATGGTTATGAGATTGATATAAGTTTTAATGTAAATGATTTAGAACGTTCTATGCCATTAAAAAAATCACAATCACGTCCATTTACTGATAATAATGGCTTTTATTGGATTAAAGCAACTGATGGACATTATTTTAAAGTACAATATTCAAAAATGAATCAAATTGGTGTTAATTTATTACCATTTGAATTAAGTAATGATCATATAAAGCCAAATAATTTTTTTGGTTGGAAAGCTAAAGAATTTTCCGTTGATTATTTACATCCAATGTCTACTGTATTATTTTTAGGTAAAAATATTATGTGTCCGAATAATGTAAGAGAATTTTTAGAAATGAAAAATATTAAATAGGAATTTTAATTTAATATTCTTTTAATTTTTATTTTATTTTATTTACTTCTTTATTCAATCTTCTTCCATTATATATATTATATATAAATTTAGTAAGAAAATTTCATTCTTTTCTTTATTCTTCCGTAGTAATTAATAAATATTATATAAATCATATGTAAATAACAAATTCGTTATAAGCAATTTATAACTTAATAATAATAATAATAATAATAATAATAATCATAAAAAACAACATAGCACAGAGCCTTAATTACAGTATTACATAAAAAAAAAAAAATATAAATTAAATTATATTAAAACCAAAAAAATCCATCAATAGTTATATAAAAATAAATAAATAAAAATTTTGTCATTAGCAATTTTCAAATTGTAATTTTTGTTTTAAAAGTAAATAAAATAAAATAAAATAAATTTCAATAAATAAATAATAATAAAAAAAAAATAAAACATCACACATCGAAACTTATAAAAAAAAAAAAATTGATTGTATATATGTAAAAATTTGTTAATTCCATAATTCCAGTTTGATATAATCCCATTATTTATGATGCAACAGTTGTCGCTGTATCATTTATTGTTTCACCTTCTGGCAACTCACGTACAAGTGTTAATAATTTTTCCAATTTTTGACATTGCAATGTATGCTGATCTAACCACATTTGTTTTTTAGGCGGTTTCACTTTTAAACGTAAATTTGGTGATAATTTCAATGATATTGTTGTACCCCTAAATTAAAGAATAATAATTATTTTTTACAAATTTAAATAAAATAAAACTTACTTATCATCACCAACAATAATAAATGGAAGCTTTGAATTAAATGCAAGCCGTGTTAATTTATTACGTTTCTTTGAGACAACTGGTTGTATACAAATTGCTTTATACTTATTAACATTTAAGTCAAAGACAAAAACTTTTCCTTCACTTGTTACAGCAGCGAATACAGTACTTGAATACGGTGCCCACTTAACATCACCCACACTTGATCCTAAATCAAATATAAATAATGGGTCACTTCTTAAATCTTCCCAAATTTTAACACGCCAATCACCGCTACACGATGCAAATATTCCTGCATTGTATTTATTAAAATCAATACGATAAACAGGTAAATAATGTGCCTGATAAGTCATTAAGTATCTTTAAAAAAATAAAATTAATTAATTAATAATAAATGTAAACATTATAATAAAACCAAATTACTTTGAACTGTATGCTGTACTACATTTAAAAATTAAACCTTCCTCTGTACCAACTAAAAATATTTCAGGATTAATTGGATGAAACACCATAGATGTACCGCATCCTGTAAAATAATACCATGTAAGTATTTTGTGTTAATGATAAATAATTAAAAAAAAAAAAAAAAAAAAAACCCTTAATAGTAACCTCGTAATTTAATATCAGTGCCATCAGGACCACCGACTAAATCTCTTTCCAGAAATAATGTTATAATTTTCGTAATAGCCAGTTTATTTTGCATTAAAACCCAATTAAATACTTGTCCATCACTTGATACAGAATAAAAATTTATTTCACCATCTGGCATATCTGGACCCCATTTAATTTCCCATACACATTCTGAATGTTTACCATTAACACCTTGTGACATATATACAGGCTCTTTTGTTCCCAATTGTAAATTATGGACACATACATTACCATCATATAAACCAATTGCTATTAAATATGGATATTTTGGATGAATATCGCAACACATGGCACCACTGTCAGTCATAACTAAAAAATTTATTCATTTTTAATTTTAATTTGTAAAAAAAATATCTTTTACTTAAACTTACTTCTGTAATCAGGAAATGATGGATTTTTTATTGTAAACAGGCAGACAGCACCTTCGGCACCTTGTTTCATAAATTCCACTACAAAATCACAATATAATAATAATAATAATTTATTTTATGCAATTAATAAAAATAAATGTGCTTACATGAACCAAAGCAAACAGCATATAAATCATAATACAATGTATTAAAGCATAAATCGGTAACATTCATTTTTTTTGTTTTTTCATAGGAAAATTTCCATAATGGTAATAATGTACCCTCCTCTTCACGAAATTCATCAGATGGATCTTCCCAATAACGATAATCTTGTGCTATTTCATCATAAATATTTTGATTAATCATACGCTCTAATATTTGCCAACATTGTAAATATTTTTTATTTAATTCTTCTGTTACTTTTGATTTATCTTCCTTTTGAACACTTTTCTTTTTATGTAACTAATAAAGGACAAGAAAGAAAAAAAAAAGAAAAAAAAACTTAAGCAATCATACAAATGTGATATTATTATAAATTGTTTTAAAATTGTTTAACTTGTTTCTTTTCTTTTTCCCTTTCACGTTCTTGTTGTGCATAATCTTCTGCATATGTATCATAAATTACCCATTGAAATACATTACCGCCAAATGTTGAACGTGGTGGTGGTATCGTTTGTGTTTCCACTGCCTAAATATAAATAGAAACAAACAAATAATTAATGTAGATAAGGAAATATTTAAAATATTGTTTACTCTTGATGGATTATTATATGTTAAGGCAGCTCTCTCACAATAATTAAATTGATTAATTAATTTCTTTTTTGAACCTGCTGGAACTATTTGTACCATTTCTTCTTCACCACCTTCATCTAAAAATAATTCATCATTCATAATTCAATAATACACAAAAAGATTATATCTCGGTGAATAATTAAAACGAAGTCAAGAGAAAGCAATTAAAATTCAAAAGAAAAAAAGAAAAATAAATAAAAAAAAAACCGAAATACCTTCAAGATTTTCAATACCATCCTCACCCTCACCACTTTCACCAATATCACCTCTTGGTATTGCTTCAGGTTTTTTATTTTCAGATGGTGGTTCAATTCCAATCATACCAGCTTTAATAATGTTAATAAAAACAGAAAAAAAAAATGGTTTTTTGTTTTGGATAAAATGGATAAATTTAAAATTTTTTATCTTAAATAAATAGCAAATTATATATACCAATAAAATAGATGGGAAGATGAATAGGAAATGGATTTATATTGATAGAAGAAAGCGTTCAACACATATAATAAAAGAATAAAAATGATTCAGGCAGAGATAAAAATATGAAAAAAGCTTATAAAACTAGAAAAAAAAAGCCAAACCAAACAATACCATCATAGCCAAGTTCTTCTAATTGTTTTTTCGCTTCTTCAGATTCAATATGAATTGCGGTACCTTCAAACTGAAATAATGTAACAGTTTGTCCTTCCGGCGGTATCTAAATAATATAAAAAAAAAAACTGTTTTGTGGTAACCATATAACACAAATTTAAATAACATAACTATTAAACTTACAAACACAAAACCACCTTCTTTAAAACTATAAATAACCAAATTAAGTATAACATTTGGATTATCTGTTGTTAAGATTTTTGGTATTTCTTCATTTAATTCCTATAAATAAATTGTTTACATCACATCACATTCACTATTTAATTACAATTATAAATAATTACCGCTTCAGTTAAATCCAATTGATCATCTGGTTTAAGTAATTGTCTTGATTTTACCCATGCTTCAAATTCTTCATTAGCTCCATCACCTTCACCTTTTAATTTTGCTTGTGATGCATTACGAGCCTTAATAACAATAATAATAATAAAAAATCATTTTTAATTAAATTTCATAAATAAATTGGTTACAGTAAAAACCATTATTAATTATGAATATTTTATTTTATTTTTTTTTATTTTTTAACGTAATCTATTACTACCGAGTCGTCAGGTGTTGAACAATTAACAGATTCAATTGGTGATGGTGTTTGAGACATATTATTTGAATTTTTATAAAAACAACATTTAAAAAAAACTCACAAAATTATTTACCCTGTTTTTTCTTTTCTTTTTTCTGTTTTTTTTTTTTTATGATTATAACTAGGAGACAACAAAATTACAACTAAACCATTTTTTAATACGTTATTAAAAATAAAATATTTTAAGTTAAAGAAAAAAAAAATACCAAGAGTAATAACACGACATTATAGAAAGAAAAAGAAATAAAGAAATAAAGAAAAAAAAATTGCAACAACGAAGGTAAACAAAAGATAAAATATTAAATAAAAGAAAATTATTTTTCTACTTTATATAACTTTTAATTTATATAAAATTATATAGGTATATTGCGGAAACATTTTCATGATGAACCAACAAATTATTATTATTATTATTATTATTATTAAACGATGACAATGCGATAGGAAAAATTAATTTTATTAAACTAAAAATACCTCAGACATAATAAATAAATAAATCAAAAATTAAAAAAAAAAAAAAAAAATATTACTTTTATTAATCATTAAAAAACGCAATTATAAACGTTTTTTTAAAAAAAAAAAAAGGGGGCATTTTTCTCTCCCCTTAAACTCTATTTTTTTTCGAAAATAATAAACAATCCAAACTCTACTTCCTTTAATCGTAAATAGTTGTTTCTAAGAAGTAAACCTTTATAGATTCTTGTGACAATTTTCATATTAATTTCACCCTTATAATAAATATCACTGTCACTTATAAAATTGTTTTTTTTTTTATTTTTTATTTATAATAAATAATTATCTTACTGTACAAAAATAGTTTTCAGCATGTTTATATTAAAAATAGAAGAAATAAAATTAAATTAAAAAAGGTAACGAATGGGGAAATGGAAAAAAAAAACAAACAAAAGGAATGTTAAGTTTGTAAAGAAAAAGCTCTGCCATTTCTTCGCATGCAGTAAAATTTTATACTTTCTTTTTTTTTTTTTTTTTAATATATATTTACACATTATTCAGAATGAAATTTTTTTTTATTATTTATAGATATTTTCCATTATAAAAATAAATGTTCACCTTTTATTATAATTTGTATTTGTGTGGGCGTACAATTTATATAATTAACCCAAATATATCAACAGAAGATTAATGTTCTTATTTAGAATTTTCTGTTTTATTATTTTTTTTTTTTAATATTAATTCTTTACACGTCATAAAGTAACGCAAAAGTTATATAAAAAAAAAAAAAAAATACTCTAGACTGGCTCTATAACGATTTGATTACAAAGTACAGTCCTCGACTTACGACATAGTGATGCGGTATACTGGACGCCGATATAATAAACATAGCTGACTGATTATCAGTATTTGGTATACTCCTAGTAACGTAGTCCTAGCCACAACCGGAATTACACTCATTCATTAAAAGTTAAAAAAAAACTAATTTAAGAATTGGCTCTGAATTTGAATTTTTTTTTTAGACTTAAGACCACTTTCTTAACCACATCTTAAAGGGTTGTTTTTATTATTTTTTTTTAATTTTCAATATAATATAAAGTGATTTGTATATACGAAGTCCTACCACGATACCAATAGTTTAAAGATTCATGTGAATTATTTCTAAAACGGAGTGACCGAGGTCAGCCTGAGTACCTGATTATAGTTTTTTTTTTATACATTATCATCGTGGACTTTATCTAGACTGACAAAAACAGCGAAGAACAGCGAACATACTAATTAAGTGAGTTTAAGTAATTTTTTCAACGATGTCTTATAAAGAAAGTTTTTGCAAAAATAACATTTCATACATCTATTTATATAGCATAAAGCTCTATGCAGCTTATACACCAATTTGTACAATAAAATACACCAATTGATATTATTATTATTAAATATTATTTATATCATAAATGCACGATAAATACATTAAATTTTAAATTAAATAATAAAACAAAATTTTTTGTTATAAATTTATGATAATTTTTGTATCAATAAATAATATTAAGCATATATCGCGAATTATTTAGATAAAATTCTAAAAATTCATAATTTAAAGATTCATTCTTAAAACTTTTTTATTAATTGTTTTGTATTTGTTTGTTTAGTAATTCTAGTAATCCTATCATTTAAATTTGACTGTCTAAAACTATACAAATTAATTGGGATATGACATACATAAAAGGATAAATCACTGTGATTCCTGTCATAACACTGGGATTTAATTTTGTCTCTAAAACCATTCAACGATTTAATTACAAATTATTAATGAATCAGAATCATAATACAAGACACAAACTTATTTAAGTAATATGCTTAAAATTATTATTATTATTATTATTATTCCTGAAAATTATTATTACTTTTTTTTTTTTTTTTTTTTTTGTGTTACAAAATTCAAAAACGCCATTGCAAATATCTATAGAAACCAAATCAACAAAAAAGTCGTACAAGAATTAAAATAAAGAAAAAAAAAATGTTTAAACAAATATAATAAACATAAATTTAAAATAATAATAATAATTATAATAATAATAAAAATGTATTTTTTTTTTGTCTTCTTACCGTTGCCCCAAATGTACTCCTTCTTTGTGCTTTTAATGGCATTTTATTACCTTTATTCTATATCGTAATTATCCAAATAAAAAAAAGAAATTCTTTCTTTCTTTCTTGATTATAGTTTTAAACACAAAACTTTTCTTGACATTTAATATGTTAAAAAGGCAAAAAAAAAAAAAAAATTAAAGAAAATGCACTAAAAAAAAAAAAAACCTTTTCATACAAAAAAAAAAGATAAAAATAAAAATAAAATTGTTTTTTTTGAACTTCAAACAGAATAAAGATAAAGATAAGACAAAGAAATAAGAATTTTTCCCGTGGTTTGGTTTTGAATTATTTATTTTAGTGGTTTTATTAAGTGGTAAATAAAAAAAAAAAACTTTTTTTTTCTTTTCTATTTAATCAACTACAACAACAATAAATTAACAAACATTTTATAAATTTTTTTTTTTTTTATTTTAGAAAATGTGTCAGAATTTAAATTCTTTTGTTGCTATGGTAATTGATGAAAATGTTTTTACTTTTCAAAATTATTGTATATATTGTTTGTTAGGAATTTCATAGGTAACTTTATTTCATTAATTTTTTTTTGAATTTTTCCTTTAATCGATAAGTTTTTTTTTCTATTTCTTTTTCTTTGTATAATTGACGTTCAGTTAAATGGCTGTTTTATTTTTTTTTTTCAAACAAGAGAAAAGCGCAAATTATTGTATCGTTTATGCGATATGATTGTGATTTAATGTAATTAAAAAATTATTTAATTAATTTCTGTATACCAAAGTATTTAATTGATAAAATTAAAAAATTTATTAATCATTTACGATAAAATTTACATACTTAGACAAATATCATTAATGAATGAATAAAATTTTATTTAATTGAAAATCTCTTGCTTAATTTCAGTGTACCTTTTACTTGTATTGAATCAGTGGATGTGTCACTAGTTTCCTTATTATCACTACTTATTTTTGTACTACTCGTATCTTTAGGATGTAATAATTCATAATTTGATTTTTGTTTATGTGACTTCTCTGGTATAAAGTCGGGAATAGTACCTTCAAAATATTTCTTTTCATGTACAATTGTATTTCTTTTTATTGTATTTTCTGATTCTATTTCCAATAATATCGGATGTCTAGGAAATGTATTAATTTGTTTAAGAATAACCTTTTTTTTTTTTTTTTTTTTGTATTTTATTTAAAACAATAAAATTTTTTTTTATATTCACTTTACTCTCTTTGACCACTCATCTATTTCAGCTGTATCTTCTTTTGTAAAGTAAGACTTTTTCATACAAGGATTTTGCTTATAATATAAATTTCTTTCTAATAATATACGTATTTGGACGTCCTGATTTGCATCCAAGTCTACATTTAAAACATTTAAAACAATTATTATAAAATATAAAAATTAATTTTTAGATTCCCCCTGGAACTAACCACAAGCTCTGCATTCTAAATTAATTAAATTATAAGTTTCTTCTAATATTTCCAAAAGTTTATTACCACCTTCTGGTCCAAGTGGCGTATTACTAATATTATAATCTTCCAAAGGCTCATGAAAGCTAATAATTTGTAATAACTACAAAAAAAAAAAAAAAAATACTTTATTATTAAACATATTTAAATTAATTAATTTTTTTTTTTTTTTGTTTGTTTGTATCATCAAAACATACTCTGAAAGCACTTTCAGGTGTTATATCAACACAAGATAAGTCTAATTTTTTTACATTTTTTGTAGTATTTAAACCGCCACCAATATTTAATATACCATTTTCCTCTAATGGATTTTTACTTAAATTTAAATAATTAATTTCACCCTTATAATTTTGAATGCCATAACCTAAACCAGTCATACCATCAGCATGAAAATCATTTCCTTGTAATTCTAAATTTTCAATATTATTATTTAATAATAAAAAATTGCCTAAACTTTTTCCACTATCATCACCGAGTTTACAATATGCAAATTCTAATGTTTGCACAATACTCATTTCTAAGCCTTTCAGTATGATTTTTAATTTACGATCATCTAATAAACTTTGACGCATACGAAACACTTTTAAATTTCTTAAACGTTTCAATGCACTAAAACCATAAGAAAAATTATATTTGAGATAAAAATTTATCGTGAAATGAAAATAATTTTTTTATTTACGATGCTAATTCAGTAATATCATCGTAAGAGATTTCAAAAAAACGTTTTTGATAACCAATTCCTAAATCATTGACACCATACTGTATTGCTAATTCTGTTAAATTCTCTAGTATACCTAAAAATGATAATGATATATGATGACATTCCTTTGGCGGTAGATTAATAACATGAAAACGGGGATTAAGTGGATTTGGTGGAATGTCACGTATTGGCTGCAATTGTTTTATATCTAAAGAAAAAACATAATCTTTTATAATTTTACACATATTCTCATATTCTTCCTGTTTAAAATCTTCAGTTTTAACATTTTCAATTAATTCAATCAGTTTTGCTTCAATGCCATAGCTCTTCCAATTATAGAATAAAATGTAGCTAGCATGTAATAATCGGCATTTATCATGTGATTTTGTAATAGCAACACGCTTCCAAAATGTATCATTCTGTACAAATATAGATAGTGCCATTAAAATAAAACGGTTATATAAAATGTAGAAAATAGAATAATTACATCAATATCAACCATATTAATTAAATCATTTTCAATATCTAGCTGTTCACCAAAATCCACTAAATATTCATCAGTTATACGTGGATCAATTGTTCCATTTTTATGATTTCTTGTTATTGTTGCTATAGCTAATGCACGTAATGAGTCAGGATTATATATTTTCGTTTCATCAGATATTTCCTCCTCTGCACCAGGCTCTTCAATTGTAGGCACATTCTCCTCGTCATAAAATATATTTTCAGAAAAATCAAAAAATTCACCATACAATATACGTCCTTCTTCAGATAAAAATAATTCCGATTGATATGATGTTTCATATATATTATATGCATTAACTGCACGTCTATCATTCGGAAATGGTAAACATACACGAACTTTTTCTTTTAATTTCTCTAAACTTAATTCTGTTTCCTCCATATTTGATTAGAAAATTTGTTATTCATATAAAAAATTTAAAAATTAAAATTAAATGACATTAAATTAATTTATTAAAAAGGTTTCCTATGATAAATACAAAAAAAGAAAGAAAAAAAACGTTTCATTAAAATTTTATTTATTCATCGTTTATTTCCATACTTAATTCCACACAGCATATTCAGACTCATAAGATAAAATTATTATCGTATGAGATCGGTTTTTCCAATTGATGTTTATACAAATTAAAAAACTAATAAATATGCTTTAAAAAAAAAAACAAAATTAATAAATAAATAATTTAATAATATTTTATAATCTCTCTCTCTAAATACTACATAAAACCACAAAATTAACCACATTTGTATATTTTTAATCAAAATGTTTATTTTCTATTTATTTAGTTTTGTACGAGCTGTGTTCAAGGATTAATTACTTTTTTTTTGTTAAAGTACGGTGAAATGTATTTGAATACATTGAAAATAGTTTTAATTATTTTATTTTATCAATTATTACAATTAAAAGCACACGGAAGAAAAGGTGAGAATTTATTGATAGATTTTAATTAGAAATTTTATTTTATTTTTTTTAATTTAATAACTTTTTATTTATAAATGTGTAGAGTGCATAGATTATAATAAAAATAAAGGGCAGTGTTTACCATACAGTAGTTGTTCATCAAATTTTGGAAAAACCGATCTATATTCAGATATGTGTGATAATAAGCAAAGAAGATATTCAAGAATGGTTTGTTGTCCTAAGAGAAATTTTAAGATGAGATATAAATTTACAATTTCTACTCCTACTACAACTACACCTACTTCAACTACAACTCTAACAACTCCTACAACTTCAACGGTATCCATTGTGCCTTCAACAAGTAAAAGTAAAGAAAGTAATGTGAATTTTGTAATAATTATTAAAAATTAAATTCTTAATTAAAATTTATTTTAGTGTGTCTCATATATTCAAAATATAAGTTTAAACAAAAGTATCGTCTTATGAATGAAACGAAAAATCCATCCTGTGGTTTTCATACACGGAAATATATTTTTGGTGGAAATGTTACAGACCCTTATGAATTTCCCCATATGGTAAATTTATTATTTTTTTTGAAACATAAATATTATTATTATTAATTTGTTTCATTTCTTTATACAAAGGCTATAATTATATTAAAAAACAATCAAAAATTAATTTGTGGTGGTTCTTTAATTAGTAACAAATTTATTCTAACTGCTGCACATTGTGTTCATGATGGAAAACCGTAAGCTAAGATAACTAATTATATAATAATAAAAAGATCACATAAAAAATTATATAATTTTTTGTAGCCATAAGTATGAAGTTCGTTTAAGTCAAATGAATGGAATGTCAATTAAAAAAAAAGTTAGGGAACGACGTATGATGAAATATAATATTGAAGAAATTATATTGATGCCAGATTATAAATTTCCATTAAAATATAATGATATTGCATTAATAAAGTTAAAAGAAAATGTACAATTTAGTAGATTTATCCATCCAGCATGTTTACCAGAAGAAAAAACTAACGCAATATCAACACCGAATGTAATTGCAACTGGATATGGTATGGAGAGCATAGGTTCTATTGATTATTCAGCAAAACTAAAAAAAGTTATATTAAAATTACATAATATTAATGTATGTATGAAGTATAATCAAAAAAGTTATGTATTAACGGAAGGTTTAAATAAAACAACACAATTATGTGTGGGTGACGTAAACAGTGATGACGCTTGTCAGGGTGATTCTGGTGGTCCGGTACAAATATATAATTTACAATTTTGTACATACACAATCGTTGGTATAATTAGTTATGGAAAACGATGCGGATTATATCCATCAATTGTAACACATATTTATCCGTATAAAGAATGGATTGAAACAAATATTTGGAAATAATAAAAAATTAAGAATAATTTTAAGATTTCGTCTAAGTTTATTATTTTTAATAAAATAAACCACAAATTTATAAAAAAAAAAATAAAAATAAATAAATAATCTAATGTTATTTCCATTAAATATTTTCATTTTTATTTATTTCATTTTGCTGGAGTTTGTTTAGGCCGCTTAGGCCAAAGTGGGTGGTAATTAAATTTAATACCTGGAAAACATAATAAAATAAACATTTTTATTTTTTTTATTTTTTTTTTTTAATAATATTATTTAATAGAAAAATGATTAAAATTAAATTACAACTACATAATTAATTGATTATTTTAATTAAAATTTATTTTTTAATTGTTGTTGGGGGGTTGCATTGTGTTTTTTTTTTTTTTTTAATTACTTTATGTGCTACGCGTTCGATTGATCGTTTTTAGTTGCACAAATATATTGTACGGAATTTTTTATTTTTTTTCTTTCCGTAGAACATCTATCTAACCATATGGTAGAATTTGTATTAATGTTTTATTGTTTAAGGTGGTGTTTGTTGTTTCACTTATGGCAAAATTTTGTATTAGATAATTATTCTTTTCTAATTGGCTTTTATTTCTATCAGACAGCATCAAATGGTATATAACATATTCGTCTAATTAATAGTAGAGGTAATTCTGGTAGACAAACACCTATCACAAATAATACAGGGCTAAAAAAGAATAATATTGCTGCCCATGCAAGTATTAACCATGTCGGTGTTACACTAAATACAGATAACATTTTTTTATTTTCCTTTTCTTCTGTCTTCTTCTTCTTCTTTTTTTTGTATTAGATCATTGATTATATCTTAATTATTATCAAATGTTTTAATTACATTTCTTTTTTCTTTATTTTATTTAAACATTTCCTATACTTTATATGTTTATAGTATAAAAAAATTAAAAATCAATAAGATCTTATGTTAATATCATTAAAATAACTATTTTTCTTATTTATATATACAATTTTCCTTATTATCAATCAACTGATTTGATTATTATTATTATCCTTTATTTTATTTATTTATTATCCAAATTATTATGAACGCCACCTGAAATTAAAGAAAAAAAAAATTGATTAAAACACAAATTCATTAAAATTGTTGTTTTGTGAAATTTTTTATAATTAAAATCCTTGAACATATTACAATAAATGATTTTTAAAGCAAATTAATTAATGTTGTGAATGACCTTAACGTGTTATTTACATTAATGCATGCAATTGTGTTTGTCATAAAGTTATAAAAAAAAATTTATAAAGAGTAAACAACGAAGACGCTTAAGTTTACAAGAAGTAAAATAATATTATAATTAATTAATCACAAATCAAAATCATCTATATTAAAAACAATTAAATTTCCATAAAAAAAAAAAAAAAAATTATTTCACTCAAAACACAAAACAATTTTATTTACTAATTAAAATTAAATAAAAAAAAAGAGAAAAATTACTAAAAAATTATTTGTTTACTTTTACTAATTAATTTCACTTTTACTAATATTTTTTTTTTATATTTATTTCCATAATAACAAAAACACAAAATATTTTATTATATATATATATATATTTTAATCAAATTTGATTAATAATTTCTTTCTTTCTTATAATTAATTAATTAATTTTTTCATTTCTATTAATTAATTTATATTAAATAATACACATTACACATGGAATAACAAAAGTGAACTAAAGTAATAAAATGCATTATGAAAACGTAAAAATGAAAGAAAGACAGAAAAAAAAAAAAAATTACAAGAAACTGGTTAACCGATGAAGCGAAAATTAAATAATATTAAAAAAAAAAAAAAAAAAAAAAAACTCACAAAACACTATTGCAACCTTCTTAGTTTTATTTTAAGCTTAGTTTAAAAAAAAGAAAGAAAATAATAATAATAATAAAGAGAAATAGTTGAATTATAAATATATATTAAGTAATAATGAATTAAATAATAATAACCGCAGAGATGTTAAGTAAATAACAACAAATAAATATGTGTGTATGCTGCTTTTCAGTTTTCAGTTAAACAGCATCAAACAACGCTACAAAATACAGTGTTTTTAAATTAAATAACGATAACAGGTGAGAGAAATGATTAAAACACCGTATTAACTGACTTTTACAATAAAAAAAAAAACCGAACGGTATTTGTCTGATTTAACTGAAAATTTATTTTGGTTGCTTTAGTTTTGTTTTACCATTTTATCAGCATTAACCGTTGACATACAAATGACCATTGACATAATGAATAATTTAAAAAAAAATTAAAATAATTAATTAATTAACAAATATAAATATAAAAACGCAACCAGAAACTACAAAAACAAATCAAATAGTGTTGGTAAAAGAAAATTACTTGTTGCTAGAGCCACTGATGATGAGTTATGATGATTTATCCACAATGACAGTAAAACAAAACAAAAAAAAAAACTCCAAAGGCAAAACATTAGATAATTTTTGAATAACAAACCAAACGAAAAGCTCATAATACATAAATAAATAAAAAAAAAATTATAATTAAATTGCGAAATTCACACACACACACACGAAAAAAAAAAAGAAAACAAAAAACAAAACGTAAATAATAATAATAAAAATCTTGATCACCTTGGATTAAAAACGTAAGTGGCTTTAAAATTAAGTAAAAAAAAAAATTTTTCATTAATATGTGTACAATAATTAATTAATTTTTTAGGGGAACAAATTCATGAGTGTACTAAGTAGTTTAAGCTTAGAATTAATTATATCAAAATATCCAAGTTAATACAACCGGTTAAGTGATCTACTAATTTTTATACAATAATAATAATAATAAAGAAAAAAAAAAGTGAAAGGGTTAGAAAAATGTTGCATTTATCTGTTACAAAATCTAATTTCAACGTAATTTCTTGTTTATAATTAAACATGCACGTATATGCGTTATGAGCTTTTTTTTTTTTTTTTCTGTTAAGTAGTAATTATATTCGATTTACGTTTATATATTAAATAAAAAAAAAGCTTTGCATTAAAATACAAAAAAAAAAAAAAAAAATTAAAAATAAAGGAACACCCTATACAAATATTCTTCTATATTCATCATAATTTGTATTAAATTTTTAACATTTTAACCTACTAATAATTGTGTATTTAGCTCTTTATATATAATAATAATAAATTTAAAAATATTATACTTCATTTGTCATGTTAATTAGTTAATAATTCAAATTTAAGAAATTAATTAATCTTTGTTTTCTTTCTTATTAATTATATTTTAACTACGCTATCAACTAATAGATGTCACTTGTGACAAATGGTTTTTTTTTTTCTTTTTTTTTTTTTAATAAATTAAATAAATAAATTTTTTTTTAAAGCTTTTATCAGCATAAATTACTATTTTAATCATTAAAAATATTAATAATTAATAATTATTTGCATTAATAATGAAATTAAGTAAAAAAAATCTATATAAATTATTAATCATTATGTTAGAGCGTGCGTTATTATAACCTTAACTGGTGAACTCAAAAATTCCTTGTTAGTACAAAATTTTATTTATTTATAAATAATTAAAATAAATAAAACAAAGAGATGATTTTCTGTTATATTAGTCAATGTGTAATAAATCCCACTATAATAATAATTTGAACCATTGTTGACAAATTACCAAACGTAGAAAATATGTGCACTTTTGAAAGTACTTTGTTAAAACTTTCGGTAACATTTAAGAGAAACATAATTAAAACTTACATAATCCAAAAGTATGATTCACTGTCTTTACGTTTCAAATTATCTTGGCGACTATTATTATAATTCATATGATCTGATATGTTGCTGCATTCACTATCCGAACGATTTCTAGTGTTTTCAGTTCCATTTGATGATGTTGATGATGATTTATTTTGTCCAATTGCTGCTTGATGATATGTTAAATCATGGGGGCTTGTCTTATGCGGTGATGTCATCATTGTACCAATAAAATTTTTTATATTATCCATTTTCTATTATACGTGTTAATTTAATTTAATTTAATTCAAACAAATTAAAAATTTCTTCTCTTTTAATCTCTACGTGAGCTGTTTTTTTTTTTTTTTTTTTGATTATTTAAATTTATTTTTTTGCAAAAGGTTATCCAGTCAATTTAAAATTCTATAAATGTTTTGCTGTTTTATGGTTATTAAATTATTTTTATTTTTTTTTTGTTTGTTTGTTTGTTAACTCTGTTGCTATCTGAAAATAAAGAAAAAAAAAAAATAAAGGCAAATGAAATTTTATTATTTACTTATCAGTTTTTTTGTTTTGTACATTAATAATTTTTTAATTAATTTATTTGATTTTGATAAATAAAACAAAAATACATTTATATTTAATTAAATTTGAATTAAATACAAAACAATAATTTGTTTTTTTTTTTTTTTTTTTTTCTTTTAATTTTCTACTGGCCAAATATTTTCTAACCACTACTGACTGATATTAATCGAGTTTATTCCATTGATTATTATATTAAAATAGATTTAGGTTAATTATCTGAATAAAATTTATTATAATTCAGTTAATCAAACGTACTATAATTCTCTACGCGTTAATAATACTTAAAAAGTTGTATTAGTCTCAATAATACACTAAATGTATGACGAAAAGCTTTAGGAAGTTCATTTCTTGTAATAATAATAAAAAAAAAATGGGTCAGATATAAACATATACAAAAAAAAAAAAGAAAAAAAGCCCATTAAAATGTCTACTTTAAACTATTAAAAAGCAATTAAGATCCCAGATAAAAATACTATGTACAAAAAATTAGTAATATTTTTTTTTTTTAAAGAAGCTTTTTTTATAGCATTCAGTCTAACAAACAAATGTAATTAAAAGTTTATTTTTAAACATAATAAACAACAAATTATGCAATATATTTAATTTTTATAAATAAATTATAAAATCAACGTCATTTCATTCATAATAAATTAATTATTTATTCTAGGTGTTTTAATTATTATTTAAAAATAAAAAAAATTGTCATTGTGACAAAAAAAAAAACAAAAAGTATTTAATTTAATTTAATTATTTATACAAATTGAAATGAAAATAGAATTTTTCTGTTTGTTATTTATTGCAATAAAGGGTGTTCAAATATGAATAAAAATTTTTATTTTTAATTTTTAAGTTTTAATTAAAGATCAGATTTGTTTCATGATGTTTTGAGTTATTTTTTGCAAACCGGCTGTAAATATTGAATCAAAAGCAGAAAAAATTCAATTACACATCAAGGTCAGTCAAGTCTGTATGAATATTTTTTATTTCATTTTTTTTTTTTTTGAGAATTGCGATATAAAATTTATAAGATTATAGGCTAAGGAAACGAATAACAAAATGTATTTTTAAATATTTATATTGCGTTTAATTTTTAAACTTTTCTATTAGCCCATATCTTAATTTTCATATATTTATTATAATTAAGTTAATTATTTGTATTTATTAATCTTCTCATTTGTTTACATTGATAATATTTGTCTTTATTGTTTACAACAATTTGCTGTTGAATTTTTTTTTTTTTTTTTTTGGTAATAACTAGAAAGAAAATTAAATAATTTGTAATAAAATAGTGAAAAAAGACAAAATGTTATTTTAAAAGGCATTACAATGTTAAAGCCTTGAATAAAAATTGTTTTACCTTTAGAAACAAACGTTGATTATGTATTGAACTCAAAATCAAAGTCCAATTGTAATTAAAATTAATACAGAAGAGAGAAAGAAAAAACAAATAAATAACAAAGAAAATGGAAGAAAAAAAAAAAAAAAAAAAATTGTAAATAACAAAAATAAAAACCAGCTGAGTGCTTAAGAAATGGTTAGGTCAATTTCCAGCTTCCATCTACAATAAATGAAATGAATCAAAAAAAAAATGTATTTTAATTTTTTGTCTTTATTTTTTTAAATTATTTACAATTAATATAAAATAAACAAACTTTCACTAAATAAATTTAAATAATTTTAATTAATTAACTAAATTAAAGATAAAATAAAAAACAATACAACACACCTTTTATTTAAACAAAAAAAAAAGGTAAAACCCACAGGAAAATAGATCAAAACAAGAAACAATAATAAATAATAATAATAAAAAAAAAACACTTTTATTATAATTAAGACAATTAAATCATTATACTTTTTTTTATTTATTCGATTTAAATCTTCTTATTCGTTTAACTTATCAAATCAAAATAAAATATTTTTCATGATAAAAATAAAAAAAAAAAACAACAAAAGCAAAAAATTACTACAAGTCAACATAATAATAATTTTTTTTTTTTAACACCACAGTCAAAAACAGCAAACAAAAACAATAACAATATGGATGAAAAATAAAAAAAAAAAAAAAAATCATATAATTTTTTGTTATTATACTTGTTTCACTATTTATTTACGTGTTAAAAGAGTTAAGCATTATTACATTGGTTCGTTTTTATATTTTTAAAAACTAACACGTTCAAAGAAAATATACTAAATTTAACATAAATGCATTAAATTATGAACACTGTTATAATATTGGTATGTTTTGATAAAAATTCAATGAAACAAATGTCATTGAGTTTCGTTAAATATTTGTAACACTGTAGATTTAAATTTGAATTATTTACCCACCCCTGGTACATTTTATACTTTAAAAACAAGTAGAGAGATAATTATATTCATAAAACATAAATAATAAAATTTTATGCCAACGCTTTCCTAATATTTTTTAAATAACGAAAAACATATGTTTTTCGACTTTAATACTTTGTTAGTATACAAGACAGGTAAAGGAAAATTAAATTAAATTTTAGGTAATAATGTACAGGCAAACCGTTATATTTTGAACATTTATCCACTATAGGAGAATACAAGATGGTACAAAAATTCACTGCATCTAGTTATTTTTATGGAAATCGATTGGGATTTCTTAGAAATATTTAACAAAGTAAATAAAATCGAGTTCCTTAATATCAAATTAAAGTTACATCGGAAATGCAGTGTTAATAAATAAGAAAATATTATCAAAAATCAATGTCAAGGATTACCACCAGATATTTTTCACCAATCTTAATCATTTTTAAAATTCACATAACCAACAAAATATTTACTTAACTAATTATCTTACCCGTTCTTATTTTTTATTTAAACATAGCACACGAAATAACGAAAATAAAGCCACAGAAAAAAAATGGCAAACACAAAACACTTCTTACTTTATTAAAGGCTTAAAATAAACTGTTTCAAAAAATATAATTAATTTCAGAATATGGGGAAAAAAAAATGTTTGTTTACCAAATAAAAATAATAAACAGAAAAAAAAAAATGAAATAAAATAATAACGACACTCCTTATCAATTATGCACGCTTATTGATAAAAAATATAAAATATTAATCATATTTCATGATTTTTATTAATTCAATTAATTATTCTTGATTATTCCGGTTTTAGTTTTCTCCATTTCTTTTTTTAATATAAATAAATTAAAATAAAATACGTCAATGAAATAGTTGTGGTCTTAGTCTCTACAGACAATATAGTAAAGTCCAAAAGTCTGAACAAAGTTATTAAAAGTAAACAAATATTTTTATTACACAAAAATCAATTTATTTACTTCTTTAGTTACAATCATTTTATACTTTTTGCTTCGTAGTTACTGGTTTTTGGATTAAAATAATCTATGGACATTTTCGTTCTACTTGACTTTTGCCCGATTCTTCGTACTCTTGTGATGATATCCACATTTGTTGAAACGTTCCTATGCTAGCCAATATTGATCCACCTATCAATTAAATTACATTTTAGAGAAAAAAAAAATCAATTACTTTTGGTTAAAATTGTATTACCTATCCATGCGCCAAACCGTCTCTCAACACTTCCATTTGCAGATATCATTTTTAATCGAGTATTTGATGGCGCTCGATGCGACAAATCCCTATTTAATCTCTCTGGGAAACCTTGCAATAATGTGTTTCCACCAGTTACAACTACTGAACCATATAATGCTAATCTAACATCTGCATCACACATTCCGACACTCGTTGATGCTACATAATATCAAGCATTTTAGTAACAACACTTATTATGCAATTAAAAGAAAAAAAACACAAACCTAATTGTCCGACGCCTAACACATTATTATCAAATAATGTTTCTCCTAATTTAAATCGTTCTGAACTAAAATCTTGGTGATAGCCTGTCGGAAATTCATAATGCACCGCTGGTATTTGCAATGCAGTACGTTCATCAAAAGGACTTTCTAATACTTGTATAGCAGTCATTTGAAAATCTTGTAATAATTGTTTTTGCATGTATTGTTGCCATGTTGACGTTAATTTATCAGGAATGTTACGTGGAGTATAACGTGGTTGATCACGATCTTTTATAGCATCTTTAGCTGCCACCACATATGTTGGTATTAAATCAATACCCTGATAAAAACAAAAAGAAATAATTAATATATTTTCTAAATTGTATTTAAATTATTTTATCATTTTACTTGTGTCTCAAGAAACTTTTTACATTGCATAGATAAATAATCACCTGCTAGTGGAGATTTAACGATACCTTGTGTCAAAACATATCCTTCCTAAAAAAAAAAAAGTTCATTCATTTAGTAAAGAAAAAAATACAATTGCCGAGATAAATAATTTACATGAACTGGAATTGCGGATGTATATGTTGCACCGCTGTCAACTACTAAAGCAGTTGCTCTTCCATTTGCAAATGCTGCTAAAACCGCATTTTTAACTAAGAAGAATGCAGGTACATTATACTTTTCAAACATTAATTCTGTTAATTTTTCTCTGTTATTTCTAACGTTCCATGATGCTTCGGAAAATAATACTGGATGATATTCGGATTCTGATTGTATAACCTTTAAAATGATGAAAATGATAAATAAACATTCTATATGCATTAATTTATATAATTATTATACCTTGGCATAAACATAATCGACCACTTTTTCAAATAAATCCCAATTTTCTATCATTCCGTCATTCATATATTGCTGTATTTCCATACATGATCTTGGAACATTTAAAAATGTTGTATCCACGTAATATTTGCTGGCATCTAAAATTTACAAACAAAAAAGAAAAAGTCAACATAACCCTATTTTTATCTAATTTAATGTAATCATAATTTCATTTTAAAAGTTTAAATTACTTTGAGTTATGTTATTGTCATTTTTTGTTTCTAAATCTGTTGATGTGGGAGTATCATTTGGCCCAATACCAACCACAGCTGGTATTTCTGCTTTTGGAGTATCTTCTTGGGCATAACCAACACGAATTGAATGATGACCAGGATCAAAAACTAATGCACCTATTTCATCTCCACCATATAGCATACCACCAGAACTCATTATAATTATTTATTATTGTTATTTATTTTTTAATTTAACTTATTTAATCATTTAATTATTAACCGGTTGACGGCGTCTATAATATATATTTATTCATATAACAAAACTAATAAAATATGGCGGTAATAACACAAATTAAATGCACAAATGTCAAAACTTAAAAATGCAACAAAATGTACATTGAACATTGAACTGAATTTTATTCACATATTCTATTTGATATTAGGTAGCATGCTTTTTCTTATTAATGCTTTTGCTATAAACAAAACAAACAATATCCAAAACGATCGTTAAAATTGAAATTATAATATTTAATTAATTATTGAAGATTATAAACATGGATATAGCATTCAAAGAATATAATGACCGTAAGAAGTCCACCGTATCAGATATAAGGTCCAATTTAAATAAACGATCAAGATCAATTTTTGACCAAAATGTATTAACAATCTGCTCTGACCCACAATTATTCATAAAAAATTAATAACAAATTTCAAATTAAAGGTTTTACGATATGATAGCATCTTGAAACATCAATATATGATATTGGAAAATATGAAATCAAATGCACTAGAATCGATAAGTGTTCTCTAATTTTTTGAATAGAATAATATAATAAAAAATATTTCCTATTTTACACTATATTAGGATCAGATCAGAAAACACAGATAATGGCATCGATGTTACCGGATGAAATATTATCACATGAAATCAATTATCAGCCAAGAAAATTTGACACGGTTTTATTTTTTGCCGACGTTTCTGGTAGTTATAAAAAAAAAGTTTACTTTTGTTTAATTTTTCATTTTGTTTTTTATTTATCCTTACAAAACCTTATAAACAAGTAAACATAAAATTAATACATAATCCGAAAGTTCCAAAAAAAAAAAAATATATATATAACGAAATAAATATATTTAAATTACATTTTCTCATTTAATTCAACAAACTTTAAGATATCTTTGTACATAATATCGGGAAATTGGAATGCTGCAAAATGACCACCATCATTGTAATATGTTGTTTGTATAATATTGGTAAATTTGTCTTTTATTTGCCAATCAACTTGATGCATTAACTCATGTTTAAATCGTGCACAAGCGGTTGGTACGTTTGTAGGTACACGGTCTAGTTGATGACCTAAATGCTTTAAATTAAATGATTCTGCGTACAATCGCATAGAAGTTGTAATAGATTTAGTCATGTAATAAATCATAACGTTATCTAATAATGCATCCATCTCAAAATTTTTGGTCAATCCACCATCAGGCAAATTTCTATAATTTATATTTGTCCATGTTGAAAATTTCTCTAAAATATAAACTAATAATCCTACAGGTGAATCAGAAAGTGCAGTACCTAAAATAATAAATAAATTTCAGTTAAGTCATCCGTATAATAGTAATAAAATCACAAACAAAAAACTATTTACCTATAGTATCTGGTTTAGTGGCTTGAATATGCATGTATCCCATTTCTTCCATAATTGTTTTTAATCTATTTGATAATGGATGAATCCAATCCACATATTTTTCATCAATAAATAACGATGGATATAAATCAACAATAATTGATTTAATTGTGGATATAGGTGCCATACTAGCACACATATTTGAATGATAACCAATTACATTTTCAGGGAATAAAGTTGCCATACTACTTCCAATTAAAGAACCCCAATCACCGCCTTGTATATAAAACTTTTCATAACCCAAACGAAACATAAGATTTCTCATAATAACACCCATTTCGATTGCACCTAAACCAGTTTTTGATGCAGCCTGTAAAATAATGATTTTAAAATATTTCTTTTTATAATAATAAATTATTAAAATTTACATCAGAGAATCCATAACCGGGTAAACTTGGTGCTACAACATCAAATACGTATCCTTTTTTATCAGGACTAAATTCAGCTAATTTAGCACCCAATTCATAGAATTCACGTACAGAACCTGGCCAACCGTGTAACAATAATATTGGTATTCTTTTAAAATTATCTGGATTCGAATTTGGCATCGTGTGTAGATAATGAATGTTTAAACTTAAAAAAAAAAAAAAAAAAAACATTCATAATTAAGTAATTAAGTAAAATTTTGTGTATTTTTCTTACCCTTGAATTTGTGTACGATACTGTGGTAAATAATTTAATTTTACTTCTTTACCACGCCAATATGTCAGATATTCATGTCGCCAATATTTTAAAACTTTCTTCAATGCATTTGTATTAAAACCATACTCAAAATTTGTATTCTCCAATGGTTCATGTAACATCGGTAAATCATCAATTCGTTGTTTTAATTTTTCAATATCCTAAAACAAATAAAAAATAAAAATGTACATAGGCTTTAAAAAAAAAACAAAAAAAAAAACAAAAAAAAATTGTATCCTATTTACTTACCTCATCATCAACAAAAATTTTATATAAAATTGTTGTATTATCTTCTTTATAATCATTTACATCACCTGGCCCCCAATATTGATTTAAATCTAATTTTGGTGCCGGTAATGGTTGTATAAGATTTAAAAATTTTCTTAAACCAATTGCAAGTAATACAAAAATTATAAAATAAAATAATTTACATTTCATCCCCATGTTTTGTGTAGTGGTGTAGAGGTTTTAAGCTAGAAATTAAAAAAATAATTAAACCCCCTTTTTTTTTTACCTTTATTACTTTTGTAACTTCTGTATTATTATTATTTTGAAGTTTAGGTAAATTAATAAATACCACGTTGCAGTATTTATAAAAATTTTATTTCCAAATTTACCGTGTCTTTTTATTTGATTATTTATTTAGAGAATAAGTAATATATAACGCAAAAGATAAGATTATTACATAAAAAATCATAATAATAATAATATTGTTTTTGGTTTTAAATTTCTTTATCAATTTTACTTTGTGTTATTTATTTTAAAAAAAAGTAAAAAAAGTAAAAAAAGTAAAAAATCATATTCATATAATTATAAAATTAAATAAAATATATATTTTTTTTATTATTATTATTATTCCGTAGATTTAATTAAATAAAAAATGTTATTTATAGCAAATAAAAATCAACAAATCAAATGCAATGAAATAAATTTAATAAAGAAAAACACTTCAATGCGCGTAACATAAGAAGAATACAGTTTTTTTTTTTTGTCTAAAGATATAATTGTAGAAAATAATAAAATTATCAATTATAACCGGTATATAATATTGGTAACAAAAAAAAACAAAAAAAAAATAAATACATTTTTGTTTATTCTATACGTGAAAATATGAAAAAATGATTTTTTTTTTATATTTTCAATGCCATCTGTAAAGTGGGAATACATAATATATGCTCGCTCTCTTACATATGTGTTAGATAATAATAATAATTTAATTTAATTTAATTTTTTTTTAAATTCGGCAAGTCATTTAATGAATAAAAAAAAAATAAAAATAAAATAAGCAGCTTTATTTATAATAATAATAATAATAATAAAAGTAAAAAAAAAAAAATCTCTCAATTGATAAAATTAATAAAAAAAAAAAGTTTGGAAACAATAACAACAAAAAAAAAATATATATAGGAATTTCTAATTAATATTATATAATATATATTTTTTTTTTTTTTTTACATATTTATAAATTAAATAATTTTATCATAAATTTAAATAATTATGTTTTATTTACTTACAAAAGATATTCGTAAAAAACTTTAAAAAATATTACACAAATAATAACAAAAAAAAAAATTTAATTTTTTTTTTTTTTTTTTTTTTTTTTTTTTATTTTACCGGCAAACTAAATTCACAGCCAAACAACGAAAGGAATATTAAACAACTGTATTCAAAAAAAAAAAAAAACATACGCGCTTCTATAAATTCTTATTTACTTTAACCCACTAATATACATGTGATTTGTGTTTTTTTTACTTTTGATTGTGTTTTTGGCGTTCTGAATACTGATTGAATTTTGTTATTTTTTCATTCTTTTTTTTTTTATTATTATTATCTTAATTTATTTTTAATGATAAGTAAATTATATTTTATATAAAAATCAATGATATGGGTATGAGTTGTATTTAGTACGTTTAGAAAAAAAAAAAAATATATTTTTTTCTTTTTTTTTATCAGGTTTTACTGATTTATCGGATAAATTTAGTCAACTCGGTAAAGGTAGCGCATCTAAGTTAAGTTATGTATTAAATACATATATTGGTAATATGATACAAGAAGTATTATCACACGGTGGTGATATATTGAAATTTTCGGGTGATGCATTTTTAGTCGAATTTAAAAGAACATCAGTAACATCAATGCAAGATGCTGCTCATGAGGCAATTGATACAGCAATTATAATACAAAAGAATTATGGTGTATATACCACTGATGTTGGTGTTGTGTTAAAAGGTATGATAAATCCTTTTCCCCATTTCTCTTTCAATTATTATTAAATCAAATTAATTTTTCTTTTTGTTTAAATGTTTGAAAATAGTAAAAATTGCAATATCAGCAGGAGAAGTACATTTTTCATTAATTGGTACAGAAGAGATGTCATATTATATTATAATTGGACCACCATTGTGGGAGGTGAAAAAAGCAGAATGCTTATGCTCTGCTGGTGATGTTATTGTTGTGCATAGTGGTATTTAATAAATATATTTGTATTCCTTTTATTATTATAATTAATTAAATTTTTTTTTTACAAGCATGGCAATATATAAGCCGAATAGATTATATTTGGAAGCGTTTAGATGATAATATACATTATAAAATATTTGGTTTTAGTGAAGTTTGGCGGTCAATACAACATGTAACTAGCAGCAGTAAAATAATTTAATACACTATTATTATATTGTTGTATAAAAAAAAAATATTATTATTATTATTATTTTAGTAAATCTAATGGACAATCTTCTTGATTGTAATTCAGGGAAAACTTATTCACACGAGTCAAATCGCTCATTGATCAAGGCGCTTCCAATATCTAAAGACTCGTTAAAAGAATTATTTCAATGTATTTATATAGATAATATGGATATATTTTTACGTTTTGTTTATATATTTATTTTTATTTTGTTTTTGTTTTTAAGTAAGGCCAATTATTGATTTTGTTTTAAAAAAGAATATAAAACATTTATTACCACGCTTCCTAATAGCACCTTTATTTAAAGCAATTGAATCTAATGAACCAATTGATTATTTAACTGAAATGCGACAAGTTGTTACCGTTTTTATTAATATTGTAACAAAAAAAATTTCATTACTTGAACTGATTGAATCCGCTGATACTGCCTTCAAACATATATGCGCGTAATAAAATTATTAATCAATATATATAAATAAAATTTATTATTATAATTTTTTTTTTGTTATTATTTTTAGGATTGTGAATTTTCATGAGGGAATTGTTAATAAAGTTTCATTATTCGATAAAGATTTAATGTTTTTATGTGTATTTGGTTTACGAGGCTATAAACATCAATTGGAAAGTCAAATCGCATTACGATGTGCATCCGAAGCTTTTAAAGTGTTGTCACAAGTACCAAATGTAGCAACAGTATCAATTGGTGTAACAACTGGATTGACATATTGCGGTGTAATTGGGCACACATTACGCCGAGAATACAGTGTTATATCAATATCAGTAAATAGGGCTGCACGTCTTATGATGTCTTATATAAATCAAGTGACATGTGATAGTGATACATTTTTAACAAGTAAAATGGAATCAAAACATTTTACATTACAACCATTTAGAGAATTAAAAGGTTTACATTCAGTTGGACCAGTATATTTATTTCAGGAATTAATAGAGTTAATATTAATTAATTAATTGCTTTTACAATTCATTTATACAAATTGAACATTTTTTAATTGTTTTAGACATCCAGATGTTAATATACCACAAGTAGCAACAAACAGTTTAATTGGCCGTGATGATGTTATACAAAATATTTTAAGTTTATTACAACGAGGTTAAATTTTTTATTGTACCAATTGTTTATTGTCGATTTTGTATAATTTTTGTTCTTTCTTTAGCACACAAATCTTATTTATATCTTGCATCTGGTAAAAGTTTAGCAATAGATGAGAAAACTTGTGTAATATTATTAGGAGAAACACAAATTGGCAAGACACGCATAATTAATGAATTATTTATATTAGCAGCTGGTAGAGGTTACAACTGTTTAAATTTTAAACTGCATGTAACCCAAAGAAGGGTAATTGCATTAACTAACGCACTAACATTATTATTATTATTATTATTATTATTTTATTTAAAGAAACCATATTCAACAATATTATTAATATTATCGAGAACTATAAAAATTGACGAAAAATCAACGCCCAACGAAAAGCAAATTATTATTGGCGAATTGTTGAAAGACTATAATATATCAGAATATATGTATGCCCTTAATTTAATATTTGATGTTTCATTCAATTATCCTAAAAAACCACTTGAAGGTGCTAAATTAATTGCAACACAGAAAAAAATTATTAAATTATTATTTCAAATTGTAAGTATTCGAAAAAATAAAACTTTAAATAATTTATTAAAACAATATCAATATGTTTGAAGGTTTTTAAAGATTTCTATATTCTATTTCTTGATGATTTTGAATATACTGATGAAGAATCATTAACGATATTACGCGATGCATTTTTTGAATCATTTGATGTTTTTTGTATAATAACGATTAGTGAACGAGCTAAAGATAGTCATTTTTTAATTGATATTTGGAAGAATAAATTTGTAGATATTATTAAAATAAAACCAGTTGATCAAATTTACCAGTGTCGTATTGCGTGCCAATTTTTAAAAGTTAAAGCTATACCCTTAGATTTAGAAAGGTGAATATTACAATACATAATATTTCCATTTTATAATGATTGAGATGACATTTGTCTACCTAGAGTACTTCATACAAGAAGCAATGGTAATTCAGGATGGATTGACAGTTTTTTAATTTCATTAATACAAAGTAGCATATTAAAAATTACAAATATGACAGAAGCACAAGCATTGGCAAAAGGTTTAGTCTACTATGATAGTCTTGCTGATAATAAGGATCCTACCTTAACAATAGATGTTAATGATTGGAATATGTTTTCAATAACATTTAAAGATAGTAATATGGAACAAAGCATTTCCAATGAGTCTTTTATGAAAAAAAGTATCGGCGCCTACACAAATAATAAAACAATACCAGTTGCTATATTGACTGACTTTTATTTAGTTGAAGAGCATGAAAATGAATTAACGATAGATTCCTTAAATGTAATTGTTTTTGATTCATTATCTGCATTTGAGCAGATGATATGTAAATGTGCAGCAGTGCTTGGCGATACAATTTTACGTTCTATGTTAATTTATGTGATGTCAGCAGCTAATGAATATGAGATAGCTAAAGGTTACATCTATTATTTATAATGTTCAATAAAAATTTATAAAATTATGTTTTTTTAGGTATTCAAACATTATTTGAATTGCATGTATTAGTCTGTAGCGCTGGTGATTTTTCGGGAGGTGCTAAAATATTTCATCGTAATGTTAAGATTGATGGTTTTTATGAGCCACGCTGTATATGCGTTGGAATTTATATTTCTGGTTAATAATTTTCACTTTTATATTGATTAAAAATAAAAATTTATTTATTTTATCTTTTATACATTTTGTAGAAGAATTTAAAAATTTACCAGCATATGCTTTATGTGGGTATATGCGTTTTCGCGTACCACAATTCACCGAAACGGTTTACAATTTATTAACCGAGAAACAACGAGTAGATTTTCATCAACGTGCATTAATTTATTTAGAAAATGAAACGCGACGGTATAATTATCTATATTAATTAATAATATTATAATTATTACATAATTTATTTAATATATTAAATTTATAGATGTACTGCATGCGGTGGTGGATATTTTACGGATGTTTTGATGACTGATACAAGAATGTCTGCTGCATATAATAAAGAGGCACAACGTTTTAATGATGAATTACTTGGAATATCAAGTACATCATCATTATTGCTAAATAAACAGAAATTAAAAAGTTAATTAATATTTTATCATTTAGTATACAATTCAATTCAATGATATTGTTTAAATTTTCATATTGCAGCAACAACTTGCTCATCATTTAAAATTTTAACAAAACATCCAAAAACTCAACCAAATATCATATCATATAAAGAATATAATTTTACACAATGTGAATGCAATATGATATTATATGCGATGTATAATATGATAATACATCATTGCAATGGTGCATGTAAGTATATTTTATTTTATAAAATTATTCTTAATAATAATCAAAAATAAAAAATCTTTAGTTTTATATCGTAAAATTATTGATGCACAAATTGAATTTGCCTATGTATGTATATTAATACAAAATTTGCCAAGAGCTTTGAATTTATTAAATGATGCATTAAGTGGATTAGAAAAATTAAGTAACAAATATTTAAATAATAATTTTGATGATGAATTTTTACCGTATTTATATGGACGTATATATACATTACAAGGTGAATGTCATTATAAAATTAAACAAATTGATAAAGCAACTGAATATTTTTACAAAGCAAGTGCTATAATGGGCATTGAATTTCCTAAAACAAAGTAATTAAATTATATATTATACTTTAATATGTATATGTATAAATTATTAATTATATTTTTAAATACTAGAAATATAAGTAAATGTTCAATCACACGGATTTTACAAAGAATAAAAAGAGAATTGAAAATAAATGATGAACAAAAAAATAATTCCAATTATTCAGATTTGAAAATATTAATAACACAACAATTGTCTGATTGTTTTTCTGCAATGTTTCTCTTATTTTTCGTATGTTAATATGTTAAAATAATATTTTTATAAAAAAAATTGATAATAAAAAAGAATTATTATTTTAGGATGAAAATATGTGGCAGCTGGCATATCTAGCAGCTGTACGAAGTTTAGAGCAAGCACTTAACTGTCATAGAAATTTCTATTCAATTGCTATTGGATTTTCTAATGTATTACTAATAACCTATCACATTGGTAAAACAAAGTATTGGCTACTAGAAAAGGCAATGCAACTAGTGCCATCATTTAATAATGGTATCATATATATATAAATATATTTTTAATTTTATCATTTCTCTATTATAAAATTTTTAGTAATTGATGTAAAATGTTTGAATGCTGTAATAAGAATGTATAGATCAATTTTATTATGTCAATTATCAAGTAACGATAAAAATACAGCAATTGAATTATGTTATATTATAATTAATATTGCAAATGCAATACAAATGCCTAGTTATAAATGGAACGTTATACCAATTTTGGTTGATTTTTTAATTGGTCTATATCGTATAGAAGAAGTTGCTGAAATATTACAAAGAATAAAAACGGTTGCAAGAAAGTATGCAAGTACTCTTGGTACAACATGGTATTATGCATTATGTTTAGACGTACAATTAGATACTGGATACACAATTGTCCATTATTATATATGTGAAAAATTTTATTTCGATCGTTTTGATACACTTGATATAAATAATGATAGAATTGCATTAGCTAGATTTTTCACAAATTTATGGTTATGGTAATGTAGGCTACCACAATTTATAAAAAAAAAAAAAACGATTTTATTATTATTATTATTATTATTATTAGGTGTGTTCGTAATGAATTCTGGGAAACGGCAGACATGTGGCTAACGAAAATTCATAAATATTTAAAAATAAAACGACAAGACCCATGGATAAATACTTTTACAGGAATACGTTTTTTGGAAGGATTATTAATAATGCTAGTTAGTTCAATTGAGTCAAGGTATGTTAAAATAATAAAATTGTTTTATCGCCTAATAGTATACATTCAGTTGTTTTACAAAATGCAAAATAAGCACCTTGTTAGTTTTTAACAATAAGTTAATTCCTTATCTAAGTAAGAAGGAAAACTATCAAATAATTTTATTTTATATTAGGGAGATCTTGAAAATATTTTTTTTTTATATAATAATAATGAGCTTGTTATAGAAAGATTTATACTAATAAATTAATTTTGGTTTTATTATGATTTTATTACTAATTTAGAAATGTTGCATCTATTATTGAATTAGAAAAACAGATTAAAAGTTTATTTAAGAATATTGATAAATCATTTAGGCTAGCAAATGTCTATATTTGCACGTAAGAATAATTTTTAGATTTTTTGTTTTTTGTCTAAATTTTTTATTTATTTATTTTTTAAATTATTTTGTTGTAGTTTTAAGGTAATGGCTATTTATTTTAAACAAATTAAACGTTTTCGTTTATCTCATATAAAAAAGTTGCGAAAAACAAAACAATTATGTGCAATGCGTCAAAGTTATGCTAGATATGAAATAATGTGTCATACGGAAAAATGTTGGCGAAAACAATTAACACCAATAGAGCATAATTTTTGGATTGATCACTGTGCTAGAAATAATATATATTATTGGCAAGCATTTAAAAAAGATGGAACATATCATCCATATTCATTTCCATTACCAAAATCTGGATTCTTATAAGCGTTAAATAAATTTACAATAATAATCATATAAGAAAAGAAAAAAAGAATAAAAATTTTAATTTTTTTTGTTGTTGTATATTTTACTGTCATCCGTTTAAAAATTTGATCTTGGAATATTTAATTTAATTTAAGTTTTTCTTTTTTTTTCTTTTTTTAAATATATTTTAAACACAAATAAACTAAACCGTCATATTTGCACTAAAACAAATAAGAAAAAAACCCAACAATAATAAACAGAGAAAATAAAAAAAAAATAAAGAAAAATATTATTCTGCATAACGATGTATGGTATATGGTTGTAGTAAATAAATAAATAAATAAATAAATAAAAAAAAAAAATGTCCATGTGAATAATGTTTTAAAAGAAGAAAACAATAAAATTGCATTAAAACTAAAGTGTGATCCGTAAATGGGTGGTATTTACCACTTGTTTAAACATCCAATAAGTATTACTACTTATTAATTTTTAAATATCGTGAATTTATAATAATTCTATTTGTAACGAGAGATTTCAATAAATAGAATACGAACCTGGTAATAATATGAAATTTATTTCACTGGTTTTGATGTTATCAGGTGAAAAAAAATTATTAAAATAAATGTGCCACGCTGTTATCAGATAAGACTAGAATTAATACTTATACAAGACGCATCATTGTTTTAATTTCATTTATTTTATTTTACTTATTTTACTTATTTATTTTTTTATATTAACTAAAAATATACCAGACAATA
This sequence comes from Ptychoptera albimana, assembly GCA_961205885.1. NCBI lineage: Eukaryota > Metazoa > Arthropoda > Insecta > Diptera > Ptychopteridae > Ptychoptera > Ptychoptera albimana. The sequence continues at coordinate 25,026,074 of OY540804.1, forward strand.
AAAAATGAATGATAATGAGATGTTAACGATATAAAAATATATACAATACATGTATTTATTAAAACCTCTAAAGATAATATTTTAAATAAAAGAAGAAGATGAAGAAGAAGAAGAAAAAGAAAAAAAATTCCTTATTCACGCACATTTTATTTGTATAAACATTTTTTTTAATTTTTTTTTTTATTTATTGTAAATTTCCATTTCCGTAACCTCTAAACTAAATAAAAATACAAATACATGAAGGCATTAATGCCATTTTATTTTGTTATTTTAATTCCAGTTTTGAATGAATGAATAAAAATTTTTTTCGTTTATTTTTTTTTTCTTTCTTTTTTTCTTTTAACATATTTGGAAAATTTTTTAATTTTGTTATCCAAATGATTTTATACAATGGAAATATAAATGCCTAATGCATATACAGAGTTTTTGGTTTAGAATATTATTATTATTATTTTATTTTTTTTTTTGTTTTTTGGGTTATTTTTGACAGGTTTTGTATCTTTGGTTTTTTTTTTTTTTTTTTTTTCTAATAATTAGTAGTTTGGTAGTAGAAGCGCTCATACAATTTTTGGTAACCATTTAACGTTTATGGTTTATGAACCATTTACTCAGGAAGCTTTTTATTAAAATGCAAAGAACACACGCATAGTTTTATTTCGTTATTTATATGCGTGAACTTAAAAGTTTTTTTTTTTTTTTTTTAATATTTTTTTTTTTGCAATTTAAATTTTGGTATAATTCCCAATACAATAAATTTTTTTTTTTTCTTTCTTTCTTTTATTCCGATAAAATTTATAAACTGTTTACAATGTTTATTCATTTTTTGTTTTTATAAGTTTGTAATATGTTCTTGATTGATTATCGATTATAGTTATAGGTCGGTTTTGAATTTATTAACTATAAACAGATATATCTATATATATATATAAAAATATAAATATAAATAAAAAATAGGTCAAAAATAATAAAATCAAAACAATAACAATAAATCAAACTTCCTTCATATATATACTTAACTACAATCATATGTGCTATATAAAATAATAAATTAATTCAGTTGATACAAATTTTATCATATGTTGCCTACCCAGCCAGCATCACATATGTTCAATAGAAAAAAAAAAAAAACAAACTCAATGAAAGAAATAAAACTTCAATTTGCTTCCGTAACACAAAATTTATTAAAACAAAAACTCGATAAAAAATCACATGCTCAACTGATGTATATAAATATATATATATATTGAATAAATAAAATTTAATTTAACTTATCCGCCTCTTAACAACAATACAATTTTCATTATACTTTTTTTTCACAAGTGATTTTTAGAATAAATTTATTTATGTGTTTTATTATTGATTTATTTATATATAAAAATAATTTAAGGATTTAATTAACATTATTTAATATTAAATTCAATAAAATAATAATATTACATAAAAATGACGTATATTTGTTAAAAAGTAATTCTCACGACATTGAAATGTTTCTCATTTCCTTCCTTTACAAATTTTTTTTTTTTTTTTCTTTTTTTTGCTTTGTTATTTTCTTTGTCCATCAAACGGATTTTATTGTTAGACTGATTATAATTATTGTGACGTTACCTTGTTACTACTTAAACGTAACTTAAAAGTTACGTAATTACGTAATAATCCTTTTTTTTTTTTTCACCAATTTTTCTCAACTTCCGTTTTGATATTTATCATTATCCAAATTATTATAGGTCACGTTTACTCTGTATAAATAATGTTTTGTTGTAAAAGTTTAAATTAAATGCGTTGTACAATTTGATAGAGTCTCACACACAATATCAGGATTTTATGTGATTTTCATATACACTAATAATATCGAAAATATTCTTCCTTTTTTTTTTTTGTTCATTATTTATCCAAGTTAAGTATTTTTTCTTTTTTTTTTTTTGTGATTTAATTTATACCTCAGACATTATATATTTTTTATTTAATTTTATTTTATTTGAAAATATCAAAACACGATGGATTATATAAAAATACGTTACGAACAAGATATACGTTAATACAATGCAATAATAATAATCATTTAATAAAGATGAATGAAAACTAAAAAAAATTTTTTTTTTTCATATAAAATATGTATTTTTATCAATATTATATAAATAGATAAAAATGTAGAAATATGTGTGGAAAATATTAATATTTATTCATTTTATGAATCTAATCGTTTTTTCATCACTTACTTTTATTTTATTTATTTATTTTTTTTTTTCGTATTATGTATTAAATAGTTTAAATAAATAAATTGTATTCATTAATTATTTAGAATTAAAAAAACGTTACACACGATGTTATTCTACAAATTTAAACGGTTTCTACTTATTTTCGTTGTTTTAATCCAATAATTCTGTAATCATAATAAAAAGATAATTGTTTTTAATTTTTTTGTTTTTGTGACAAGTGGATAAGGATACACACAGAATCAGCTAAACAATATAAGAAAAATTCGTAATCAATGTACAAAAAATTCGCATTTAAATTGATGTAATAAAAAAAAAAATGCAGAGATTTCAATAAGTTTCCACGCATAATACACCTTATAATTATTTTGTAATTTTAATTAAAATTAAATAAAAAACAAACAAACCACAATTTTTGTTTACAAAAAAAAAAAATAAATAAATAAACAACAACACTGTGTAACCTAGTTTTTAAGAAATTGTTTTTTATTTTTCTTTTTTTCATCGTTTTAATCACAAATATGTAAATTTTGTTACTTTTTCATTTTATTTATTATATATTTTACAATCAGGAACTGCTTTTTTCTTTTTTTTTTCTCTTTTTTTTCTGTTGATCAGTAAATAATGTTTTATTGAACCAATATTGTTGAATAGTATTTGGGAAAATATTGTATAAAAGTGAGATTTTATTGGAAAATTTTATTTTTATTTTATTTTATTTTAATTTACGTACGTCAAATAAGTTAATTAAATATTTTTATTAAATTACATTTATTTTTTTTTTTTTTTGTATATTTATTTATTAATTTTTTAAAACACTGACCGATTACCTCCTTTTTTTTTTTTTGTTTGGTGTTAATTTTTTGTTTAATGATTCGTTGATGTTGTGATGCATTGGAAAATATTTTCATAAGCTACGTCCCTATTGTCATCATCACCATACAATATTATCGATAAATACAATTTTATTTACAAGATTTAAATAAATCTCTTCATTATTTATATAAACATTTATACATTTTTGTTTTTTTTTTTTTTTTTTTTGCAACACCATGTACACCATGTTTTTTTTGTTTACTACTGTCGCACTTATTTTACTACAAAAATGATGGGACGATAACAAAAAAAAAAAATCCAAAACAAATTTAAATAAAATAAAAAATGTTTTTTTTTTAATCCAATCAACTTTCCAAAAAAAAAAAGCTTTTTTATTTTATAATGAAAAATGTTAATTTTGTTATCATAACACACAACAACAACAATAATAATATTAATAAAAAAAAAAAAATAAGAAATATCTTTTACGGATGCGTTTTTTTTTTTTGTATTACTAGAAAACTAGAGTAATGTGTATTAATTAAAACGGATTTTTATTATTAGTATAACAGGAATTTGTTTGTTTTTGAATCTTTACAGTATTGTTCTGGGAATTGGTAATTCCATTGTATTGCTATAAAGCAAATAACCTTTGTTGAAATGTTTATACTTTGTTATTTTTTTTTTTTTTTTTTTTAGTAATCTTCTCATCTCAGATACTGAATAATGAACTAACTTTACTGTAACTTAACTAACAAACAAGGATTAGTTAAGTTAAGAGATTTTTAGATTCATAACATCACATAATCATAACAATGTAGAAAAATCTAGGACAATCGTATGTAAATTCACAAATCTAAATTGTTATTCTAAAATTAATTTTCTACTATATTCCCAATTCTATTTGGTTATAAAAACTAATTTGTCTATAAAGTTTAGATTAAAGTTTTGTTTACTATTAATTGTATGTTAAAGTTTTGAAGTTAAATTCCGTATTACGGCTTAAATTAAAATCATATAAAATGTTTATAGAAGAAAACAATAAGCAAACTACAATTATTTATAAAAAATATTCTATATTACCTATTGCTAAAATTTTTTTTATAATAAATTATTCATAAATATTTACCGTTTTGTTGTTATCTATGAAATATTTAATATTTTTATACCGTTATTATTTAATAAATACATTTATTAGCTAACGGTAAATATGTATAATTTATTATCGGTAGTAGGCAATACGTTGTCGTGATAAGAAAAGATTTTGATGGGCGTTTTAAGTGTAAAGTTGATGTAAATTTGTATGAACTGAGTAGTGAGTACAATGTACGTTAAATCTACTGTGTAGTGGCTCGAAGCGATTAGATATTCTCTACCACATGTAGATTGTCCTGTTTAATCTCACTAGTAATAAAAAAATAAAGGAAATACACGGTTAAATTATTTAAATTATTTCTTTTATACATTGTAAACAAATAAACGAAGAGTATTTTTGCTCAATCAAGTTTTAAGTAAACAGATAAATAAATAAGAAAAAGGATAAGAAAAACGATGCAACAACAATATTAATAATAATAATAATAATAATAAATTTGTTCAAGAATTAAATAAATAAACAAATCATAATAAATAAATAAATAAATAATTTTCTTTCATTACATTATATAAATGTGGATCATCTTTTTATTATTTTATTTTATTTTTATTCATATTTATCCGTTTTATTTGTTGAATATAAAAAAAAAAAAAAAACGTGAAAGATAAGAAAAATAATAATAATAATAATAAGAAAACAATATAATATTTTTTTTTTTATATAATATTTAGGTTATTGAGATTATTATTATTTTTTTATTATTTTGTTATCTTTATCTCCTTTCCTTCCTTAGACATTATCGTTGTGTTGTTTTTTTTTTTTTTTTTGTTATTCAATTAATTCCGATTCCTTTTTCTAAATTATTTAAAATTATTTATTATTTCCAGTATTTTTATTAAATTGTTTTTTTATACATTTATCAACAACGGAATTGATATGATAACGCAAATCGGATATAAATGTAAAAGTATTTATTAAAGTTTGATTATAAAAAACATAATACATAAATAATTACTGATTAAAATTACATCGTTTATGTTTAAGGATTACATCTGAATATCTGTATATGAACAAAGCAATAAAATCCTTAATTGAAAAGAAAACGAAATAATATTCTCACTTCCGTTCACCAAAAAATAAAAAAAAAAAGCACACACACACAATTTTAAATAAACGTTATAAAATAAATAAATCAAATTAATTTTATGTTAAATAAAAACGAAAATAATTTTTATTTTAATTTCAAGTTCATAACCGCAAAAATAATTAACCGCAATAATAAAAAAAAAGGTCAAAAATGATGCATTAGAACCAATAAAAATAAATCCATAAAATTTAATTTATAACAAAATAACCAGAAAGACTAGAAAGATTAATAATTCAATAAACAAAACAAAATAAATTAAACCAAAAAAAAAAAAAAAAATTGACTATTTTAAATATTTTTGGTGACAATAAACAAAGTGCACGTCAAATGCATCTGAAATGCATAATTAATTCATACCAAAAATAAAGAAATAAAATTAATTATTATTCTACACAAGTATTCTTTAACATTTTTTTTGTTCTTTCATGAATTTTTGAATAAAATTTTTTGTGTTTTTTAACATCAATTTTGATAATTATTTTTTTTTTTTATAGATCAGATCAGATTTATTGAAATGTTATACCCAGTAGTAATTGATAATAATTATTATTTACATAGGAAAATTGTATTATAATAATAATAGAAAATATTTAATAAATACATAAAGTTACAATTTTAATTTATTTAAATTATTAAATTATTATACCAGACGGTTAGGTAAACGAAAAACAAAAAGAAAAGAATTAAAGAAATCAAACAATAACTGTCAATATTTTGTTAAGCTATTAAATTATTACAATTTTCACCTTTCTCGGATGGTTTCTAGCCCGTTATACGTTGATCCTAAATAATGATAAGGAAAAAAGAAAATAATTATAATTCGTGAAACGCATTTCATGTTGCGTATCTGCTGTATTTGTAGACTTTAAATTCATTAAAATACTAGCAGTAGTATTGTTTCCAGTATCGATATTATCAGTATCGAATATCGATATATCGATCCTGCAAAATCCTGTAACAAAAGTATCGATATTGCAAAATAAAAATATCGATACTTTCGATACTATAAAATCCTTTAATTGACATACTGAAAATCCTATATCGATTATTTCCCAAGTAATGTATTTAAAAGAAAACAAAAGTTCTAAACAGTCATGAAGCAAATTAATGCAAATTGATCTCTATGTCGACCTACCTTTATAAGCTGTAATATAGGTTCTTCACCAGACAGCTGCCAAAGTTCACAGTCTCAACGGTATATTCTGCATATAATTCTAATGAATTAACTTAACCACTTTATTAGTAAATAAACAATGAATAAATTAAATGTTCATTAATTACAAAAAAAAAATTTTAAATAATTTTAATAAATTTTACATACAGTTAAAATTTGGTATTCATTCGTTATTTAATTTAATTTTTTTTTTTTTTTTTTGTTATCTCCTCTTCTTTATATTTTGTCAATTTATTAACGGCAAACATTTATTTCTTCCTTTTTTTCTTATCTATTTCCCATTCTTATTCCCCATTCTTATTTTTATGAAAATTATTTTTTTTTTTTATTTTGTCTTAAATGTTAAATTAATCAGAGAATAAAATTAATTGAAATAAAATAATAAAAACGAAACAATGAAACAATGAAAAACGTGGATGCCCTCTAAAATTGTTTTAGTCTATTTAAAATTATTATAATGAAGAGGAAAACAAAATAGAAATAAAAAGACAAAATTTTAGAATTGCTAAATTCGTGTTTCGTTTATATTTGGTTTATTTATTTTAAATGAAAAAAAAAAAAATTAGGTAGGCTCTGGATTTAGGTGGCGCATAGCAACTTGACTTAAAATTAAAATAAAACAAAAATGTTTTTTTTTTCTTTCTTTAATCTATTTATACTTTTAAGGCTGCTTTTGTTTCTTTTTTTTCGTATTTTAGTTAAGCTAATTCTAATACATTTAGAAATTGGCGGAAAATCAATTTTTATCAGCTCTTATCTTTAGCATATATTTGTAGAGCTTTTGAATATACAATTTTTATTTTTTTTTTTTTCATGTTTAATTTTTCAGTTAGAATTTTGTAGGGAGGTTCGATACCTTCAATTCTGGTTTTTTTTTTCCGGAAATATATTGTTTGATTTTTTATTCTCGATTTAAAATTTTTGGTTTTCAATCAAGTAGCCCTTAGTTGTGTGAAGGGTTTAATAAATTTGCAGAAATAATATCGTTATCGTTAATAATTTAATAAAAAAAATTATTTGTATAAGGAGAAGTAGTTCGAATACAAAGTACATCGAATATAAAAGCTAGATGGTTCAGCTTTTATTAGGCACATAAATTTCTTCTTTTTTTTTTTTTTTTTATTTGTCAATGACGTTAGCAACGAGTTGCCTAGATTTAAACTTTTAATTACTTCTTACTTTGCTTTACTAAAACACGAAAAGCCTTTCAATTGTGTTTACAAATCTGTTATTCCCCGCTTATTTGTTATAAATTTGTGTAAATATATTCTCAATATTTATATTCAAGATGAACTTAAATGGGAATAATATTTGTGTGGGTTTTTTTTTTATTTTTTTTTTGGCGCGTGTATTACCTTAACAGTTATTATTATAAAGAACTGTAAACTTTCTTTACACATTTTCAAAATGCATTAAATTTGATTAAATTAAAATTTTGTTACAAAATTTATTAGATTTTTCTTCTTTTTTTTTTTTAACAAATATTTAAATTAAACATAAATAAAAAAGCACATTATTAATTCACTTATTCAATGTATTAATAACAAAAAAAAAAAAAAAAATCATGTCAAAAGTTGAAAACTCTAAAATCAAATAAATTAATAAACAGAAATCCTGCTAATAATTCTAATGAAAAATTAATATTTCACATGAAAATATTATTATTGCTTTATTACCCTACATTTCATATTTTCGCTAATAAATAAATAAATAAATAAATAAATAAATAAAAAAAATCATTAGTCAACATATGACACAGACACAATTTTTTAAGTTTAAAGAAAAGAAAAGAAAAAAAAAAAAACAAAAATGGATTAACTGTTAAAACGCGAGAGAAAATCTTATAAAAAAAAAAAAAAATTATAGATTTTGGCTACAAAATTAATGGAAATACATTTTTTTTTTTTTTGTTAGAATAATTCATAAATAATTCATTTTTAATGTTTAATTCCTTATTAATTCATTTGTATTTGTTATATTATTGTATATTGTTACGCTATAATTGCAATACACAGGTAAAGATAAAAAAAAAAAAAAAATAAAAAAAAAATAAACTACTAATAAATCGAAATGTATAATAAAATAGAAAAATGAGAAATTTTTTATGAATAAAATTTTTTCAATTTTTCTCTCATGTATAAAAGACAAACTCATTCAATTTATAAAATCAGATCATTCAGACAATTTGTACAAACAACAAGTAAATACAAAAAAAAAAAAATAATCAATATAAAGGTGTACAAAAAAAAAAACAAAAAAAAAAACAAAGATTAAATTAAATTAAATAAAAAAAAAAATGGATAGCAGTTCAGCAATAAAATTATTTAGTTCAAATACAATATATTTATTATTAACATGTGTTATTGTGACAGTGCTAATGTTTTTAACCGAATTAAATAATAAATTGGGTAAAAAAATGAAATTTATTGATTATTTATTATTACAACCGGGTGCAACGACAACAATTATTGATAATTGTAATTTATATAAAAATCGTGCACCCGGCCCTAAGCCATTACCAATTATTGGTAATTTACAATCATTAGACGGTTATGAAATACCATATCAAGCATTTGGTGTTTTAGCCAAAAAATACGGTCCAATTATTAGTTTAAAACTAGGTACCGTACCAACGGTCGTTGTTAATGGTATCGAGAATATAAAAGAAGTTTTAATACAAAAGGCAACACATTTTGATAGTCGCCCGAATTTTCGTCGTTATCATCAATTATTTTCGGGAAACAAAGAGAATTGTAAGTGTTATTAATTAATCAATCAATTTAATATTTTTAATTCTATTAACGAAGTTTTTGTATTTAATTTTTTTTTAATTACAGCACTTGCATTTTGTGATTGGTCAAGTATACAAAAGTTACGCCGTGACATGTTAACACCGCATACATTTCCACGTAATTTTACACCACGTTTTCATTTATTAGATAATATTATAAATCAACAAATTAATATTATGATTGAAAATATTAATGAAAATATAAATAAAAATATTTTTATAAAAGAATATTTATTGAAAACCTCAGCGAATATATTTACCGAATATTTCTGTACAAAAACATTTAATTGGAATGATGATAAATTTAATACGATGTTAAAAAATTTCGATCGTATTTTTTATGAAGTGAATCAAGGGTATGCCGCTGATTTTTTACCATTTTTATTAAAATTTCATAAAAAGAATTTAAAACAAATGGAAACGTGGTCACATGAAATACGTTATTTTATATTAGAGAATATAATTGGGGAGCGTAAAAATGAGTGGAGAAACATTGATAATAATAATAATAATAATAGTGTGAATAATGTGAATAAAAATAATGATTATATAAATTCATTAATTGAACATGTTGAAGAGAAATATCAACCAGAATTAGAATGGGATACAGCGTTATTTGCATTAGAAGATATAATCGGTGGCCATACAGCGATTGGTAACTTTTTAGTTAAAGTATTTGGATATGTATCAAAGTATCCGCATGTACAGAAAAATATACAAAATGAAATTGATAATATATTAAAGGAAACAGATCGTAATTTTATAACATTGAGTGATCGTAATTCAATGCCATATACAGAAGCATCAATAATGGAATGTTTACGATTGATCGCCTCACCAATTGTACCCCATGTATCAAATCAAGACAGCACTATAGGAGGTAATTTAAAAATTAAAAAAATTACTTTTCTTTTTATTATTCTAAAGTAATTTAATTTTTTTTTTTTTATTAGGTTACGATGTACCAAAAGACACATTAATATTTTTAAATAATTACGATTTGAATATGTCAAGTGTTTATTGGGAGAAACCACAAGAATTTATACCGGAACGTTTCTTAAAAAATAATCAAATAAATAAACCAGATTATTTTCTACCATTCGGTGCTGGCCGACGTTCATGTATGGGCTATAAATTAGTACAATTCATAAGTTTTTCAATTGTAGCAAATTTATTAAATAATTATGATATTAAATCAATAAATACAGAATGTAAAGTACAACCAGGCTCATTAGCAATACTTGGTAATGGTTATGAATTAGAATTTAATAAACGATTGTTAAATTAATTATCGGTAATATATACTAATCATTAATTATAAAAATGTAAATTATTTTAGTTTATTAGTTTTAATATTTAATCGATAAAACGATAGATTTTTTTTTTTTGATTTTTTAAAATTAAGTCATTTATTATAACGAAAATATTTATTACTCTTTTTTTTTATTATTATTATTATTATTATTATTAATTAATTTTACTTTATCGCTCATACTGTGATTTGTCATTTAATTTATTATTATTTTTCAATCAGTTTTTTTTATAACTCTGAGCTTTAATTCATTAAATTCATTAATTCATATTTATTGAAAACTATTTTATTTTTAATTTGATTTTTTTTTTTTAAATTATCATATAACTGATTTAACTTAATTAACTTAATTATTATTATTAAAAAAAAAAAAAAAAAAAAATGTAAAATTATGAAGAAAGATTTTTATAAAATTAATTTATTTAAACAAGTTAATTATAGAATGTAAATGATAATAGTTAGATAGATAGATTTATAAATATATATTATATTATATTATATTATATTATAAAACCTGTAAAAATTAAATAAATTATTAAACAAATAATTTTTAGTTTTTCTGCTTTATTTTCTTATTAAAAATCATCAATCAACGAATTGTTTATACATTTTACATTTATTTCATAAGTTTTCCTATCGTTTCATTTCGTTTCAACTTAAAACACTAGTTTTGATTGTGTAAAATTAAGGTCTTTTTGCTTTATTTAAGTAAGTATTAAAGTTATTAAGTATATTTATTTAAGTTCAAAAAAAAGGGAACACAAATATAATTTATGTTAATTTACGTTTCATTTTTTTTTTTTTTTTTTAAATCACAGCGCTGATTATTTTATTAATTTATTACATCAAAATATGTGGAAATATTTAAAATAAACAAATTTTTATAATCGCCTTTTATGCAAATTTTTTGATAAAAATTTTTATTTCATCTTATACCAGGCGTCTCCATTGTTAAGAATTTTTTTTTTTTTTTTTTTATTGAATATCAAAACCCATGTGTCTTGGATAGTAAAGACTTTTTGAGTTTTTTTTTTTTTTTTTGTTATAAAAACTTTAATGAGTGACAACAGGGTTGATTATCCAAAGGAAAATTATTTTAAAATTTAAAATGTATTTTACAAAGGGTTAACATTCGCTTCTTATTCGTTTTTTTTTTTTTTTTTAATTAATATCAATTTTAGTGTTTTTATTTATGCTAAATTTATCTATGAAAATTATTTCATCATTTTTTCTTGTAGTTCAGCATTATTCGTTGATAGTGGTTTTCCTTTAAAGTATTCTTCAATCTCTTGTAAACTTTTCCCCTTTGTCTCTATTAATATAAAACGTACGAATAATAAGCCTAAAAGTGATATCGTACCAAAGAATAAAAATACAAATTCATTGCCTAGATAATCAACAACAAATGGATAAAGTTTTATTGTTACAAAGGACATTGCATAACCGGCAAATATTGTAATACCCGAGGCGACACCCCGTATACGTTGCGGAAACATTTCTGCAATCATTGCAAAAGGCAATGTAAGGAAGCCCAATGTGGCTGAGAATATAAAACCGAGTACAAACAAAACCGGTAACCAATCGAATGAGGATCCCTCAGTCGGATACCATGTGGTTAGTGCTAAACCAAACATGCACGTTGCCATTCCAATTCCAGAAAATGTGGCCGGTGGTTTTCTACCAAATTTATCAGAGATAAAACCCATTAAAACCGTTGTACAAACTCTTGTCAGTCCAACGAGTACAGTACATAAAAATGGATCAATAGATACTTTAGCTTCTGTGGCGAAACGAGCTGCATAAATCATAACCACAAATACACCACTGAATTGTTGGAAGAAGAAAAATGTTATCATTATTGCTAGTGGCTTGTAAGCTTCTGGACGTCTTAACATTTGCGACGCCTTATTTTCACGTAAATTATTCTGCGACGGTGAGTAGTTGTACGCTAAACTGTTTAACTCTCCCATTAATGCGGTGCTCGTTGGTTCCCCTAATATTATATTTATTTAATTTATTTAATTAATTAATAAAAAAAAAACAATTGAATTATTATTGCAAAGACTTACGTTTTGGTATTCCACGAATGACACGCATTGATTTTTCCGCTTCGTCCATACGTCCTTTTTGTATTAACCAGGACGGTGATTCTGGTATTGGGATCAGTAAAAATAGCTGTCCAATTGTAAAAATACCACAAATTGCACTAACTAATCGCCAATTTGTCTGTTAATAAATAAAATTCTTTGTTATAGAAAATCTTTGTAAAAAATGTAAATTTCATTAAATTACCGGAATTATATAGCCTAAAGTATAGACACATAGCATACCGCCAGCAGTTGCTAATGCCGTAAGTAATGTTAATCGCCCACGTAAACTAGGATGACATATTTCTGCAGAATAAACAGCTGCTGGAGAGCTAGACAAACCAATTCCGATACCTTAAAAAAAATACCAAAAACATTACATAAGCAAAGTGTTTCTAAGTCAAAAAAAAAAAAAAAAAAAAACAAAACATTTTGACAGTTAACCGTTAATGCGTGTAAATAATTAAAAATCAAAATAAATGAAAAACACAAGACGGGATTAATTAGAATATTTAAAATAAAATTAGAAAAAAAAAACAAATTTTAAACATGCGTAAACAACATCGAATATTAAATAAATATACGTTGCGTCATTTTAAAGTTTAATTAATAAATGTTTTATTTAATTTTTCTCGTCTGTATTTTTAACAGACGTTTTTTTTTCTGTAACCTCTAGGATATATAACCTTCATATCACTTTCAATATAATTTAATTTATTTTTTATTAATTTTATTCGTTATCTAAATTATTTAATAAATTTTTTTTTATTTTTATCTTCTTGTTTTAATTAAATGAACATTTATTTTATGGTTATTTTTCGGTAAAATTAATTTGAAAATAAGTTTAAAATTAAAATTTTGTGTTTGAAAACCGATGTAAACGATTGTTTTAACAGCAACAACAACACCACAAAAAAGGTGTCTTTGCTAAGTATATCGTTTAAGGCAGTTTCATGTTGAAATATACACACAACATTAAATTTTAACTGTTTTAATAATAATAAATAATTATTTAACCTACCTATAATTACTCTTGCAATTAATAATTCTATATATAGTCGTGTCTGATCTGTATCATTTGCAAATGATAACATACCCCATGATACAATTGATACAACATTTATAACAATTAATGATCTTTTACGTCCAATTTTATCTAATAAGTAACCAGCCAGTAAACCACCAAATGGACATGTTATAGCAGTAATTGATGCTAAGAGGTTCGTTGGTTGGTTTAAAAAAAAAAATCACAAAAATCAAATAAAGGGAAAAAATTGTATTTATCGAAGAACACACTAACCGAACCATGAAGCTTGATCTTCATTTAATGCCATTGGATCATTTTTATCTTGTAATATCTGTAATGTAATTGCTGGAAAACCAATACCCATTCCAGAGGATAAAATCGTTATATTTGCTAAAATTGCCATGGTTATCTAAAAAAAAAAAAAATAAATTTAAATTGTGTTAATAATGCATTTGTATTAAATTGTAATCATCATTCATTTGTTGCTGCCTTAATTAATTTTAATTAAAAAGTTATCTCAAAGTAAAATTTATTTACGGTGACATATCAATGCTAAGCATTTATTATCAAACGCACTAGATGTACGCATTGTTAACACAAACTCTGTGTAATCTCAGTCTTATCTCTAACAAAATATAAGATAGGTACGACTATGAACATTCAAAACACTAAACAAAACTGCAAATTAATCTTGAATTATAATATTCAGTGTTATAGTCGTAATATAATCAAGGTCTGTCCACTTATAAAGCTTGAAAAAAAAAAAAAATTCATAACTAACCTGACGAAATGCTGCCTTTTTTGTTGGTTTATTCGATTGTATATTACCTCCCTCCATTGCTTCCTATTTATTTGTTTTTATTATTTTGTTTTTTTTTATCAGTTTAGATCACAGAAATTTTATTATTTTATTTCATTTATTGTTGACGTAGTTAAATATTGTTATAGAGAGAGAGAAAAAAAAAAAAAATTAATTAATTTTATTTAATAACAGTTGAGTAATAAATTTAAAAAAAAAAAAATTTACATATAATAAACAGAGAATATTAATGCTTTTAACTAGTTATTATAGGAAATTACAAATATTATTCCGTAGAGTATAAAAACATAATTAATGATTAAAAAGGTACGATGAAATATAATTTTTTTTTTTTGGTTATTGGCATTGGTTATTTCGATAAATTTCGATAGACAAAATTTTTTTATTGTTTTTTTCTTCTATAGTTTTACAAAGTAACAAGTTCAGGGGTCGTAGCTAAGCTAACATAAGTCAAAACAGTTTAATTATGTTGTTACAATGATTTAAGACAATAAAAGAAGCAGAAGGCGATAAATTAAGAGCAGCAAAGTAACTACAAAACCACCTTGATTTACGACATCAAGTCTACAAGGAATGATCACAAGTTATTAATAAACCGAATACCATCAATTACTAATCAACATTTTTCTTTTATTCAACTTTTACATCATTTAAGTCACAATTTCACTTATAAAATCAATAACTAATCCATATCGACGTCTATTTTCCTAACATTTTTTCGTAACAAACGAAAAATAATAAATCTATCCCTGTTTCTGTAGTATTATTAATATTTACGTACAATAATAAACTATTTTTAGTTAAATAATTATTATCTAATTCTATGGTACAGTTGGGTGTTATTCAAAAAAAATTTCATTCTTTGACAGAATAAATAAACAACAGAAATGATTAATTATTTCTGAATGTGAAACAGATTTTTTTTTTTTTTTTTTAATTATTTATTTATTTATTTATTTTCATTAACACCTGTAGTAAGTAAATGGCATTTACTTTAATTATGTAAATATATATAAATTCAACACGTGTTTTTAATATGAAATAATTTTCTTATAATTTATTATCCCCAAAACCATATTTAGGTTAAGCATAACAAAAATAAAAAAATGAGGAAAATAGAAAATACTGTTGTCTGTTTAATGAAAATAAATAGATATGTGAGAATTTATTTATTTTTTATAAGCAAATATAATAAATTTTGTACAAGATAAAAATTTATCTTAACATGTCTAATGTGACCTGTTGAATAATGTTGAAATAATTAACAAATATAAACTGGTTGACAAAAAAAAACCTTCATAAAAGTGTTTTCCGTAACGTAATTTTAACCTCAAAGATTTTTCTTACACAGAGTTGATTTATTTATAAATTATATAAATATATAAACGACGATAACTAATAATAATTAATTAATTAAATAAATAAATACACGAAATTAACACTTTTAGCATTTTGTTTATACGAAGAAATCATGCTGGACAGCAACAAATTTATATTTGTTTAGTAAGTAGCTGCTGCTGCTGCTGCTGCTTGGGAGTGTTTTTTGTTTGTATTTAAATTATTAATAAAATTAATGTAGCGTGGCGCGTTAATATTTTGAAATGTATTTAAATTAATATCTTAATTGCAGTAATTATACAGTGGCGTAAGCAATTTGTTGTTTTAATTAAATTACATCGAATACAGGCAGTTTTTTGTGCTTTTTTAATGTAAATTTGTCAGGAGGGACGCCTGTTAAATGTTTCACTCGAGTTTTTTGCAGTATTTTTCAGTCAAAAACTATCTCAAATTCAATCATCTGTGGTTTTTTATTTTTATCTATTAATCACAGTGCAAACCGACTTGGTAAATTATGGATAACTTTTGCTGTAATAATTTATTATTTCCCTAATTAATTTTTTAAAAAGTAATCCGTAGAGTTTAATTCCTTATTTATTAACGAATCAACACACATAATAATTTTTGTTAATATTTGCTTCTAATTGCAAAATACCAAGAGTTTAATGAATAATATTTGTTATTGAAATTATAAAGGGTTAATCACAACAAATTAATCATTTTAACTGGAACAAAATAATAAAAAAAACTTTAAAGCAAAATATTCAAAAAAAAAAAAAAAAAAAATGATTGCAACAAGTGTTTTTTTTTTTTTTTTTTCGTTTCTACTTCTGTTATTTATTTCTACGTCCAATAATTATTATAAATTCTAGTTATATCCAGTATTAAGCAGTTATTTTTTAGACAAAATAAATAAATAAATAATAATAATAATAATATTTAATTGAAAAAGAAGAATTAAAAATATAAATGAGTCCTTGTCACGATACCACCATAATTTAAATAATTTTTCTTGATGCAAAAAAATCATCTAATTCAAATAGATTTCAATTTTTTATTAATAAAACAATTATTTATAGTTCATACAAAGATCAAACATTTTAATAAAACATTAAAGAATAAATAAAAATATATTTAATTGTTGGTTATTTATCAACACTGAGAAAAAATAAAAACAAACCCAACGTCATCACATTTGACGTCAATTAAGTGAGAGTTTTTTTTTTTTCTATTCTAAATATTTTTCATAAATATTTCAACAGAACATATCCATGGGGATTATAGTAAAAATTTTAATTTAATTCAGTAAAATATAGAAAAATTAAACTAAAAATTCATTACATAATAAATGCCCTTCATTTTCTAATCTATCATTACTTGAATAATTTATATGAACAAAAAATTGTCACGCCTCGTACATGCGCTTTTTTTTTTTTATTACGCTAATTTAATTAAATAATTAACTGGGAATAATATTTTCTTTGTAATACGTAATGACTCAACGTGGTTCAACAATCCACAATACTGATAACCTTTGTAGTATTTCAGTTAAATTTTATTTTGTGGTTATAATGAAACTGAAAGTAAATTTTGCGGCTTATTATTTATTATCGAAAAAAAAATTTATTAGCGATTATTTTATGAAGTGTTTTCGTAATAAACATAAAATTTTCTGTTGAAATTTTGTAAAAAGAATAATTTTTTGAATATGTAAAAGCTAAATAAGGTAAAACTTTCTCTCAATTAATTCATTACTATTATTGTGTTGCTGTTTATAACAAAATAATAGTTTTAACAGTGCTGTAACGTTATTTATATTCGTTATACAGGGCGTGATTTTGTGTTGTTATAATGGAAGAATAGGAAATGTTTATTATTTAATATTTGGTGGAAGAATATTTCCTGGAAACGGGCTAATTTAATTTAATTTTTTATTAATACAAAACTTTGATTTTTAACACTTAAAACTCGTAAAGAACGTAACGTATTGTGTAAGAACTGTCACTTTAAAGTTTTATTAATTAAAATTACCAATTTTAGACGTTGCGCATGTTTTTTGTTATTAATTTCATTCAAATTTTTTTAATGTGACATTTCTTACGTTTATTGTGTTCAAACAGCAGCTAATACGTAACGTTAATACTAGTTACTTGTATAACTGTTAAGTACGAAAAATGTACATAATAAAAGTTTTCAGCTATAAAATTCTTTAATTTCATTAAAGACAAATAAACAAACAAATATTTATTTATCTGATTATCTGAGGTGTCAAAAAATCGAATAATTAATTTATATAAAATTTTAATAACCAAAAACTGGATCAAAGCGATAAATATGTTTCTGTCAAACTTGTCATTAAAATAACACTTTAATTATTACATTATTATATAATTTACTATATTCTAGCCGCATTTCTTTTCACACATTTGCAAATAATAAATAATAAATTGCGTTAATAATATTTATTACTTAAGTTAGTCAGTGGTTAGTTATCAGCACGTGTTTTATTTAAATAACAACAAGTGACTGACTTTAGACTTTTATTTTATTATCAAAATTTATTTATTTGACTGTTTTAATTGATGTTTTATACTAATTAAAACAGAAATAAAGATAATGATGTTTAAGTAATGTTTACGAAATTAATGCTTTTTAATAATTTTATGACTTTGCTCTAATTACAATACACGAAATGTCTGTTAAGAAAATAAAAAAAAAAAACAAAAAAAAATTCTTAAAACAGCGCATACGTTAACCACTTATTTCTATTTTTTCTTTTAACAATCACGTTTATTATTATTATTATTATATTTATGTCATAGATAATATATTTTTTTAAGCAATGCTGTTTAGTTTAATTGATTGACACAACCGTATTGGCTATATAAATATTTTATATTTGTGTAATCTGTGTTTCCTGGTTAACGATAATCCATTTGACATAACATTTTCATGTTTTATGCTGATAAGAAAAAATAAATAAATTAATAAATATATAAAATTATAATTTTTTGATAATTAATTTTGTTACGGAAAATATAAAAAAAAAAAAATTAAAAATTAAATTAAAAAGCACGAGGAGTTAATGTTTTACTGATTAAAATCATCATCATCGCGAATATCGACGTGTTTTTTTTTATACAACCGGTTTTTGAATAATTATTTTCTTATTTTATTATTGCTTAGAAAAAGAAAAAAGTATTTTCCTGATGCTTAAATCAGCTAATTTTCATAATAAAAGCATAAAAATTAAACAAACTTTATTTTTTTTTTTTTCGATTCGATCCTTGTTCAAAAATTAACTGCTTCAGTACTGATTAAACTAATCGAATACAAATCGATTAGTATCTAATTATTTTGAAATAATAATTCACTTAA
Source organism: Ptychoptera albimana (assembly GCA_961205885.1). Lineage (NCBI taxonomy): Eukaryota > Metazoa > Arthropoda > Insecta > Diptera > Ptychopteridae > Ptychoptera > Ptychoptera albimana. The sequence goes on from OY540804.1 coordinate 25,045,273, forward strand.
CTTAACCACTTTTAACATATACATATACATATATATATATATTTTTTTAAAATTAATTATTTATTAAAAACAAGGTGAAAAAACCAACAAAAACAATTAACTAAAAATAAATTCACATTGATATTTTATTATCATAAAATCACATAAAAAGAATTTTTTTTTTTTTTTTTATATAATTTAGCAGCATCCCGAAAATATTATTTTCGTTTATTTTCAAAAAGAAAAAAAAAAAATCAATACCAAAGTCAGGGTCAATTAATTTAAATTTATACGTCGAAAAAACACTTTTATTTTAATTAATTTTATTTATTAATTATATACAACACATGGTCTTGATTATTTATTCATTTTATTAACAAATTATTATTTTATTTTTATTTTTGTTATTAGAATCAAAACAATTTTTATGTTAAAACTAAAATAGAATTAAAAAAACGCAAAAAACAAAAAAACTGACTTAACTAGAACAAAGTTTCAGAAATACTAAGTACGATACCATTTAAACACAGTATGAAAATATAGTTAAAATTTAACTTTCTATAAATATTATAATTTTTTTTTTTTTTGTTGAAACGTGTTGAATTTTGAATATTTTACAAAAAAAAAAAAAAAGATGATTGATCTAAAAATGTATTGAAAATTGTGTGCAAAAGTATTATACCACGGTATAATAAAGTGTGAAAGCGATAATAATATATTTATTTATATATAGTTAATGTAATTAATATTATGACCTCGTAATGTATTTTTAAATTTCTTATTAGATTAATTATTAAATCTAAATTAAATAAATTGACATCGTTTTCATTTCTTTGTTTTAAAATTATTGAAAACTTTTACTTTTTAGTTTAAAAATGTAATAACGAAAAAATATTTATTCCATATTGAAAACTAATTGAATATTTTTTTTAGTGTTAACCCTGATTGACGTCATTTACGATTGATTTGTTTTTTTTTTGTTGGTTTCCAATAGATTTTTTTTTATCAAAAGATTAAACCTAAAAAAAAAAAATATAATCTCTAAACTAGGTTGCAAATAAATTAAAATTTTTGTTTAATAACAAACAAAACACGTGTATATATATGTCAAATTTTAATCATTTTTTATTGTACTGATAAGGAATATTTATTAAAAAGAGTCAACGGTATAGAACGGTCAGAATATAAAAAAGTGCGATAGTATGGAATTTTTTTTGGATAACATATAACGCAAACAGCTGTTATAATTATTTTTGACATTTATCGATAAGTTTATAGCGCCTCTTACGTAATATTTATATAATTACATTTCAAAACAAATCAACAAAATAATAATTTTCAATGAATTTAAATAATTAAATTTTATTTCTTAATTATATGTTATGATTACATTTTAATTATTTATTGTTGGTCAGTTGCAATTGTTGTAGTCTGTGGTGTAAGCAAAGGTAATATATAATCAGGATGCTTCTTTGCCAGATGACTTCGTAGGATATGATTTTGTATAAACGATTGTGAACAAACGGGACAGGAAAAATTTCTTTCATCATTCGTTGCATGAATCTTCATATGTTGGACTTTGTATTTCTTTAAAGAGAACTCTTTTCCACAGATGTCACATTTGAAATTTCTTTCCTTACTATGCGTTGCCATGTGATACTTTAAATTTAATGGACGGTTAAAGCTTTTATCGCATAATTCACATTTAAATGGACGTTCCCCAGTGTGCGTCAGCATATGCTGCTTAAAATTTGAGGATTGAATAAATTTCCTACCGCATATATCACACGTGAATTTCGTTTCAAACGTATGCTCACTATTCACATGGTATCGTCGATGGCTACAATCTTTGAACTTTTTATTACAATATTGACACTCGTAGGGATACTCATTGGCGTGAATTCGTAAATGCTGTTTCAAATTGTGCTTGAACACATACGTGCGATTGCAAATTGTACACTCAAATGTCTTTCGTTCTGATATGTCTTTATGTGTGTCCGCATGATTCGCTTTGTTCGTTAATTTGCCACAAATGAGGCACAGCTTACGAGATCTTTTTCGCGGATGACTTACTTTGCGGTGTTCTTTTAATTCATCGAGATTACCAAACAGTAAATTACAAGGTGTACAAAAATTCGTACATTTTTTCGTCTCCTTTTTTAATATTTTTCGTTTTATTTTCTTGTCATCCTCTGTTATAATTCCGTTGTTAACACTTTCACATGTATCGTTTAATGGTGATTCTACGTCTTGACTTTCATTATCGCTTACATTATCCTTATAATCATCATTTGTTATTGGTTCCACTTTAATAATCATATTTTCTGTACTATTTTCTAATTCCGTTAACATGTCATTTAATTGCTTATCGGCTTTAGCAACCAGTTGCTTAAATTCGTACGCCTTCAATAATAACTCTTCACAAGAAATACAGATTTTTGTTGGACATTTTTTATTACCATCTACCAGAATAATACCGGTACAAAATGCTATCATCTCACTGTATGTAAAATTATCAAAACATTTTAATAAAAGTGATTTTAAGTCAAACGTTTTTATTTCTACTAAACAAATTCTACAAGTTGTTGAAATGTCCATTTTCCTTGTAAAATATTAACCTAAAAGTAAATAAAAATATAAAATTTTATTAATTAATTAAATTTATTAATAGAATATTTATTATAATTATACTTTTAACTTATAAAAAACATAAATTATTAGCTTTTTTAAATTGGCTTATCAATAGTTTTAAAATAACAAAACAAACAAAAAATAAACAAAAAAACAAAATAAAATAATAAAAAAAAAGTTAAATCCACTGAAATGTCAAATTATACAATATTGAATCTTATGTTATGCATCGTGTTCAGTACAATATTCAGTTCAAAACACACATATCATATAAGAAGAACATAAGTCTTTATTTTGTTCGAAAATTTTTTGTTATCTATTATATTTAATGATAAAAGTGTTTGTTATTATTTTATCCTTTATTAATTAATAATTGTTTAGTAAAATGTAAAATTAACTGATGAATATAAAAGGTTTTTTTTTTTTTTTTTTAATTAAGCAATGTTTTGATCAAATTGTTTTTATTTTCTTTACTTCGATTTTTTAGGTTATGGAATATAATTTGAATTATGGATTTTACATCAATGTGCCGAATATGTTTGCTTAATTACGCAATATATGATTTGAAATCAATTTTTACAACATATTATGGAATTAATAATATGCCTTATAATGAAATGATTAAATATTGCATTGGGATTATTTTTGTAAATGATTGTGAGAATTATCCTACCAATATTTGCACTAATTGTGAGGAATCTTTATTGAAAATTTATTCTTTTAAACAGCAAATAATTAAAGCTAATACTCAATTAGATAATGTAATGTTATTCTCTAAAATAAATATTATTGATAGTATACTAACGGATACACTGCAAACGCAAGGATTGCCTGAATCTCTAACATTTGATGATTGCAGTAATAAAAATAAAATGATTTCTGAATCAGAGAAATTAACACGGAAACGAGAACAAGGTCCATATTGCTATAAATGTGAAAAACATTTCAAAAATAGAGATGAATTAAAAATGCATAAGAAAATTCATTTGTGGAAGCGACCACAAGAGTTATGTCCAATTTGTGGAATATTAACACGATCGCCACAACATTCACTCGCTCACACAGAATCCACAGTTCGTAAAATGTATGAATGTGTCACATGTAACCGACGATTTAACTCACAAAACTTTTTAAGAACCCACATGAGAACCCATATTGATGTATTACCATTTAAATGTCGATACTGTGATAGGAAATTTAAAGACTATAGTAATAGACGGTATCACGTGAAAACTGTTCATACGGGTGAAGCAAACTTCATTTGTAATATCTGTAATAAGAAATTTGTTCAATCGTCACATTATAAGAGTCATATATATACCCATACAGGAGAAACACCATTTAAATGCGATAGTTGTGAGAAAGGATTCAGTAACCACAGAAAACTAAGAGATCACATAACGATAATCCATAAAAAGGAAAAGAATTTCAAATGTTCATATTGTGATAAAAAGTATTCGTTAAAGAAGCATTTAGTGCGTCATGAGAAAACTCATAAAAATGTTTTAATTAATAAGAATATGAGCAGCAATAAAAGTATTGTTAAAATCTGATTAATTCTACATTAATATATGCAGTTAATTAGCCAAAATAATTTCTTTATGATGATTTTAGGGCATTTCTATTAAAGCTATTAAAGTTTTATTCATAAGATTTGATTTGAATCTTGAACAGCTATTTGGATATTTAAATGTTTATTCTGCTAAAACATTATAAACTATTCAAGAGTAATAAAAAACAAAGAATTTTGATGATGATAATAATAAGCTAAAAAAGCTTACGACAAGCTAACAAACAAATCAATCAATATTTTTTTCTTTCTATTATTTGCGCAAGTGATACACTTCTATAAAATTCTTCTTTATTTTTGTTTTATACGAGACAGTTGTAAAAAATTGAAAAACGAAAAAGAAATTTTAAACACCTGTTCAGATTTTAAAGTGCTGATAATAAAATAATCATTCACTCAATCACTATGTGTTTTTTATTATTATTAATACTGATTAATAATACTTGATAACTTAATAATTACTTTGTTGCCTCTTTAATTAACCAATGCTGTTAAAATGTTGTTAATTTTCTGATTATTATTGTTGCCATGGTTGTCAAAGGATATTTGCTATGCTAATTATGAGTCTTTTCCTCAATTGATAAATCATTTATTTTCCTATATTAAATACACACATAATTCCTATAAATATTAATATTAATAATAATAAATAAAGAAATAATAAATTAATTATCTTATACGATGATTAACTATTATTGTAAAGCATGTCAACGTTAATGATAAAATCCATACGCAAAATAAACAGCAACAGCAACAACAAAAGTCAATTGAAATATTATCAATACACCGTTGACTGATAACTGATTAAAATTAAATTTTTGCCAGGTGTTTATCGGTTTGTTTTTTGTTTAATTTAAATTTTACAAATTAAGAGAAATAAGAGAGATAATACGGCACAACGATTATACAATTAATTATTTTGTTGATAAGATTTTGAACGATTTACCAAATTTCGATTATATAAAGGATGGATTTTTACATTAAAAATTCATTCATAGCACAACTAGTGTTGAAGTAATATTTATTTTATTAATAAAAAAAAAAAAAAAAACCAACCCCCCAAATACAAAATGTATCGTCTCATTTTACTTGTTGCCTTAATCCCAGCTATTTTGGGTCTTCCAGTCAACCAATGTAAGTTTATTTTATAATTTCTAACTCAATAATTATGAGAATTAATGATTTTTCTTTTCTTTTTTTAATTTATTTCTATAGGCGCTGATGGTCCATTGGCCACCAATGTACGCGTTATTGGTTGTGATGCTATTCCATGTGAACTCCCACGTGGAACATATGTCTCAATGGAAATGGATTTCACAACAGAAAGTGAAGTAACAGAATTAAGAGCCACAGTTGTTGCAACAGCACTCGGTGTAACAGCACCCTACGATTTACCAGAAGATCAAGCCAACGCATGCTTACGTTTAGGAGAAGGCAGCAGCTGTCCACTCAGTGCTAATGAAGATGCCACCTATTTCATGGACATGTTTGTTTCAATCTTATACCCACCAGTATCTCTAACAATTGAAGTATCCCTCGTCGACCAAAACAGCCAAGTTGTTTCATGCTTCAACATTGACGCCATCGTTGTTTAATTTAATAATTAAGACAAATCTACACGAGAACACGATATTCTGAACACTTTATATTAAAATGTATTAAAACCAATTAAAAATTAATTATTTAATAAAATATTTTTACTTCATATAAAAACAAAAAAAAAAACAAAATTTCTATTCTATTATTCACTTCACCCCGTTCACAAAATATTATTAAAGAGTTTCTCATCATTTATTCTTTGGAATAAATTTCGGAACTTTGCTATGATTTACAAAAACATAAACAACACCCATTCATAACTGATAAGATTAGATCCAGAAGTGGCGAGACAAATCCCCTTGAAATATAAATTTTAAGGATAAGAATTAATTCAATAAGAAAAATCTTAGTCATTCAGGATTAGCAATAAACCTAAACCGTCATCTTTAGATAAACATTTCTTGATAATTTTGTATAAATTTTCATTCACTGTTGTTAATGTGTATTTTTTTTATTTATTTATTTATTATGTAATAAATTGATTAAATTTTATAAGGCTAATACAAAAAAAAAAATTAATAATAATCTCAATTTTATTGGCATAATTAATTAAAAAAAATTTTTTATTATTAATTTTATTTTATTTTAAATTAAAAAAGTAATTATCAAGAAAACAATTGTAGGGTTTAAATAATTATAATTTGTAGCGATTTAAACAGATTCAATTTGTATTCAATTCGATGGTGTTTAGTGATTATGTAATGCGAATAAGATGCAGGAGGATGAAATTTATAAGAAAAATGAATGAAAACAGTGAAATATGGATAATCATTTACTTCGAAACATATCCTCAATTTCATGTAAAGTTTTTCCTTTAGTTTCAGGTAACAAGAACCAAAGGTAAAATACTCCAGCTAGTGATACCAATCCGTAGAACATAAAAACGTATTTAATTCCCATTGTTTTAACCATTGTGGGATAAGCTTTGATAATAATAAAAGACATTGCATAGGTAGCACAAACTGATATTCCAGAAGCCAGTCCTCGTATACTCTGTGGATACATTTCAGCGATCATGACAAAAGGTATTGTTAAGAATCCTAACGTACTTGTAAAGATAAACATAAAAATCAGCAGTACTGGTAACCAGTTGAATGTAGTTACATCAAAAGTGGCACAAAAATATAATCCGGCCATACAAATTGTCATGCTTATTCCGGAAAATATCGAAGGTTGTTTCCTTCCTAAAAAATCAAGAGCAAACCCGGCAAAGAAAGCAGCGATAAATCGTGCTACACCAATCAAAATAGTACATAGGAACGGGTCTATACTGACACCCATTTCAATAGCAAAACTTGTCGCATAGACAACAATCACAAAGATACCGGAAAATTGTTGAAAAACAAAATAACCAATCATAATTCCAAACGGCTTATAAACTTCGGGCTTCTGAAATTGTTGCCAATGAGATTCCATAGTAGAGGATAAATTGCGCTGAGAGATTTCATCAATTAATTGTAAAAATTCTTTTTTTAATTCCAAATTTACTTTGGCTGCATTTTTTTGAAGTCCACGAAGTATTTTTAAGGAATTTTCCGATTCAGCTAAGCGATGCTTGGTAATTAACCAACTAGGTGATTCTGGTATTAAAAACACCACAGCTAAAGCAAAAACACAAAAAATGCAGGCGATGAGACTGACTTCTCGCCATCTATTCGGGAAGTAGTATCCCAAAACGTAAATAAATAATATTCCTAATGCCATTGCAATTGATGTAAAAACAGTTAATCGACCTCTTAGCTTTGGATGAGAGATTTCAGCTGAGTATACGGCTGCAGGAGAACTTGAGAGTCCGGTTATGATACCTAAAAAATTATTATTCGAATCAGAAATTTTGTACGAGCTTATTATTGGTATTAACTGACCAATTAGGAATCGTCCAATCAATAATTCTGCATACATTAAATTAAAATTCGTTCTACTTGCAGATGCGATAATTGCCCAGGATATAATCGATAGAATGTTGATTAGCATTAACGTTTTTTTCCGTCCTAATTTATCCAGAATAACTCCGCATAACAATCCACCAATGGGACACGCTATTGTGTTTATGGATGCTTCATGAAAATTAACATTCTAGTAAAAACCACTCTAGTAATTAATTAATAAAATTCTAATACCAAACCACGAAGCCTGGTCCTGATTTAATTTCATTTCCTCATTTCCATTTATCAGTGATTGGAGCGTTACAGCTGGATATCCTAAACCCATTCCAGATGATAAATTTGTAATATTCGCCAGAATACTCATTGTGTACTATTATTAATAAAAACATAATTATTTATTTAATTAATTTTAATTAAAAATATAAAACGTGTTTCATAACATGCCTAATGAAACACATTTCACATAAAAGAAACATGTTTTACACCGATAACTACGCTAAGCTATTTTGATTTATAAAATTTCATTAGATGTCAAAAATAATTTTTGAAAAAAAAAAACAAAATAAAAGAAAAATACAAAATTTATATCCTTAATGAAAATAAAATCATAAAAATTATTTAACTTAGTTGGGAGTTCCTTTTAGAGACGACTTACCTGCATAATGATCGCTTTTCTTTTTAATCCAAGCGGATTTTCATTATTCATCTTTGTTTTTTATTTATATTTCCAGTTAGCATTTGCATTATTAACTAAATTTAAATTCACAAATTGTCAGCATTAATTAATTATGACATATGTGAAATAAAAACAAAGATTTTCAAGTTTTTGATTAGACTAATTTAAATAATTATCATAGGATCACTGTCACTGTACCCTCTGGATAATAATTACTCAAATATTTTCATTAAAACAATAAAAAAAAACATACTAAATGCAAATATTTGTACAATTCAACCAAAAAACAATTGTAATGTTTTAAATTTTTCAACAATGCCAACAGATTCAATTTGTATTGAGTTGAAAGTCAGTAGACTGAATTAAAAAAAAGATTGAATAATATTTTTATTTTATTTTAATTAATTTATTGAAAACAGGGAACTAATTACAAGTAAATTAAGCACAAATAATTATTTAATATTAAAATTGTATCACAGTTATGTCAAAAATATTTTAAGTAAATTAAATTTAATAAAGTTTGTAAGCACCCTAACGATGGCCATTCTCAATGGTATTTCCATTTATTTGGTTACTATAATGTTTACTGCGAAACATATCCTCAATTTCTTGTAAAGTTTTACCTTTGGTTTCAGGTAAGATGAACCAAACATAGAATACACCAACTATTGAGACCAATCCGTAAAAGATAAATACGTATTTGTTGCCCAGTGCTTCAACCATTGTTGGATAAGCTTTGATTATAATAAATGACATGGTGTAGGCAGCACAAATGGTCAAACCAGATGCCAGACCTCTTATTCTTTGTGGATACATTTCTGCGATCATGACAAAGGGTATTGTTAGAAAGCCTAATGTACTAGTAAAGATGTACACAATAATCAGCACTACCGGGAGCCAGTTAAATGTAGTTACATCAAAAACAGCGCATAGATATAATCCAGCCATACAAATTGCCATGCTGATTCCGGAAAAAATTGTTGGTTGCTTCCTTCCCAAAGTATCGAGAACATACCCGACGAGAAGAGTAGCGATTACTCGAGCAACACCAATCAAAACAGTACACAGGAATGGATCCATACCAACTCCCGCTTCAATGGCAAAACTTGTCGCATAGACAACAATCACAAAGATACCAGAAAATTGTTGGAACGCGAAAAAGCCAATCATAATTCCCAGCGGCTTATAAACTTCTGGTTTTTTTAATTGTTCCCAATTCGAGTCATTTGTTGAGGATAAATTACGATTAGAAATCTGATCAATCAGTTGTAACATTTCTTCTTTTAATTCCACATTTACTTCAGTTCCGTTTTTGGATAGACCACGCAGTATTTTTAAGGAATTTTCCGATTCAACTAAGCGATGCTTGGTAATTAACCAACTTGGCGATTCTGGTATTAAAAACACCACAGCTAAAGCAAAAACACAAAAAATGCAGGCGATGAGACTGACTTCTCGCCAACTATTCGGAAAGAAATAACCCAGAACATAAATCATTAATATTCCTAATGCGATCGCAAGTGACGTGAAAACAGTTAATCGGCCTCTTAGCTTTGGATGAGAGATTTCTGCTGAGTATACGGCTGCTGGTGAACTAGATAATCCTGTTGTGATTCCTAAAAATAAAAAATTATTTTAGCCACACATTTTTAATGTTTTTAAAGACATTAGACCAACCAATCAGGAATCGAGCAACCAACAATTGAGCATACATCAGTTCAAAGTTAGTTCGACTTGCAGATGCCATAATAGCCCAGGATATAATCGATAGAATGTTGATCAAAATCAACGTTTTCTTCCGTCCAAATTTATCCAGAATAAAACCGCATAACAATCCACCAATGGGGCACGCTATCGTGTTTATGGATGCTAAAAAAAATTAAATAATTCTAGTAATCACCGATGGTAAATTAAATTAATAAAATTCTAATACCAAACCACGAAGCCTGGTCCTGATTTAATTTCATTTCATCATTTATGTTTGTTAAGGAATGTAGAGTTACAGCTGGATATCCTAAACCCATACCAGATGATAAAATTGTTATATTCGCCAGGATACTCATTGTGTACTGTTATTAATAAAAACATAATTAATTCTTTAATTAATTTTAATTTAAAACATAAAACGGGTTTGAATGTTTGATGAAAAACGAAACACGTTTCATTAAGTGCAACCTGCTTTCACTGATTAAAAACACTAAGCCACATTGATTAGCACTGATTGTATTAAATGTCAAAAACAATTAATTAAGGAAATTAAATAATTTCTCTTCCTTATTTGATTAAATTAATTAAAATCATGAACGAAAATACATTTTCTATTTTGATAATGAAAATAATATCGCTGCGTTTCCAAAGCTTTTAAGCATTGATAAAAGCGTCAAGTCAATGATTTTTAATTTTTTTTTTTTTTTAATACAAAAATGGATATTTTGGATTAAAATCAATCAAAAAAAAAAAAATAAAAAATGTTCAGTCAAGTGATTAATGTGTTTAAATGAATTAATTTTTGTTTTGACTAGGATTTCCTATTTATAACAACTTACTTGCATAATGACGGCTTTTTTTCTTAATCCCAGTGGATTTTCATTATTAATCGTTACGATTTTTGTATCATTTTTAACACCCGTTAACATTGGCATATTAATTAATTCTTTATCCTTTACTTTACTATCACAATCGCCACCATTTAATAACTTTGACATACTGAAAAAAGTTTAAAAAAAAAAAAAATATTTTAAATTATATTCTCAATTGGTTTCATTTTTTTTGTTTGTTTGTTTGTTTGTTATCTATAAAATTATTAATTAAAGTTTTTTTTTTTTTTTTTTTTGTTGTTTTGTTTTATTAGACAAAATAATTATTTATTAGAGAAAAGAAAAGGAAGAAAAATATTTTAAGTTATAACAATAAATCATTAATTAGATTAGATTTCATACTACTCATGTACATTCGCAGTACCGGCTTTAGGAATAGGTATTTGTGTATTGTAACTCGCACTTTAAAGAGCTTTAAGGTACATTAACTGTACTAGATACTGTACTAATCTTCCTTTTAAAATTATTTATTAGAAATGCGTTTAGACAGTCCTGTACTTAATAATGTCACTTTTAAGATAATTTAAATGCTTGGAACTATTGCTGTAAATTTTATACAAAAACATGAATCTCTCTAAACCTCGTTGTGGACAATTTCTATCAAGTATTGTATTACAAATACCAAAGAGACTGTGTTCAGGCTTCTTCTATTCATGATCCAATAGATACCTAAGAAAACTCGTCGTTTCGCAATATTACTTAATAAAAAAAAATCTTTAAGGGCGGAATAATAAGTTAATTAGATCGGGAATTATTATATTTAGCACATAATTTACATATTTCGTCAATTTTTTATTAAAAATAATCGAAGCTAGTGAATTTAGGCTTTTTTTTTCGATTTTGTGTGCCTTTTTCTGTGAACCAATCTGAAGATAAAATCAGATAAATCCTATTTAAGATTAATTTCTAAAGCCTTCATTAATTTTGTGTTGTGCGTTTCTATTTTAGTAACTCGTATGCCAATCTTGTAACCGTACGTCCTATCTTCACGTCTCTAACTGAACTCATCCTTAAGCCACCACTGTACACTTGCGTTATTATTTATTTCCATACAAATTACAATATTTCCATTGACATTTTTTTATTTTTTTTAATTAATAAATTTCAATTGATTGAAGCTAACCTATTTTATATTTTATCAGATAATGTCTACATATTTCGGTCCATTTGTTTTTAACTTTATTGATTGATCTGAACTAAATATAGTAGCAAAAAAAAAAAAAAAAACTGATTGTTAGCCAAAAATAGCATTTCAAAACATGCTAAAAATAATTAAATAAAATAATAAATATATTATGCAGATACGTTATTAAGCAAAAATATAATAAAAATTTATTTCTCTCTTATCAGAGAGTGAATTTAAAATAAAAAAGAAAAACACAAAAACACAAAAACAACGCATAATTACTGAAGATACCATATTAAAATTTCGCTTTTTCATAATTAAATGTTTATGATAATTAATAATAATAAAAAAATTAAAAATTTAAAATTAAATTTTCCATTACGCTCCATAAAGTTTTTTTTTTTTAATTAAATATAGAAAGAAAAAACAATAACAGATCAATAAAATTAATAAAAATCAATAATAAAACACTTAATTAACGTTTTTATTTATTTTATTTTTTTTTTTTTTACATTATTTACTTTAGAATTAATTAATAATCCTCTTGTTTTTTTTTTTTTGATCCACAAGTTATTAAATAAATTTATTTTCTAAAGTGACTGTAAGTATCGTATTGTTTGCTTATATATTTAAGAAGCGCTTTAGTACCTATAAATGATTTGATAGAGCAAAAGAAGAAAAAAAAACAACAAATTAATAAACGACACAAAGAAACAGCACAACAGCATTTCCGTTAAGCAGTAAAATCAACACAATAGTTAACGAAATACGGAGAATAAAATTACAAAATGTTTTACATTGTTTGCTTGTGATTGTACACCTTGAACTTGCTTGAATTTTACCTTGAACTAGACAGGGTTGTAGAACATTTTATGTAAATGGGTAAAGCATTTAGTAATCATTCTGTTTTTTTGGTTCAAAATCACAAATTTCGGTTTGATTAAAATTTGTATCTTTAACAATACTTTACTATGGATGTGATAAGGTCATCCAGACAGATAATTCTCAATTTACGGCTGTGAAGTATATAATCAATCGCATACCAGCCGTATATTAATCAACATTCACTAAATCTATCGCTGCATCATTGTTACAAACAAAGCGTTAACTAACTATAGCCCGTCATGCATAAGTTCACTATCGCTGAATTAAAGCTACAGAAATATAAATATGGAAAAACAAGTCACGCAAAGACAGCAGAAAATTCTGTCAAAATAAAAAACTGCTTCCTTGTTTTATAAGTCAAGTTTGATTTGTTTTTCCTTTATTTTTTTTTTTATTTTTTATAACTGATAATCGATTACGTTAATTATTATTAATAATAATAATAAAAATAATAATAATAGTGTTAAGTAGGAATAATAAAAATATTTATTGATAACAATCATAAAACTATAAATTTTTATTAAAAATTGATTAGAAATCAATAAAAAAAAAACAGAAATCAGTTAACTGCTCAACTAATATGAATTTAATACTTTTTAAAGTTTTTCGGTGATAAAAGTTTGATTTATTTCGATTATAAAAATTAACAAAAAAAAAAAAAATTAAATTCTTTAGACCTACACCAACAATAATAATAATAATAATAAATTAAAAAGAATTCTCAAATCGAATAACAAAACACATATTTAGGTAAGGAAGTAAAATCACTTTTATATATGTAATCGCGTCTTAAAATTTAATTGGAAATTTTACAATTCAGCATGTGTGTCTTGTTTTTTTTTTTTTTATATTTTATTTGTTAACTCACTTGATATTGTTTTTTTTTTTTTTTTTTTTCTTGTAGTTTAATTAATTATTCTGCTGAAATAGAAAAAAAAATGAAACTTCGGCAACAACACACAGTTAAATGCACTTTTATTTGTTTTTCTTTTTTTTGTTATCGAGAATAAAGTACCTCGTCGTTTTCACCATAAAACTTTATTTGATTTTTGATTTCTTTCTTTTTTGTTGGCAGAACACGGTGGCTGAACACGGAATTATGTTCGTTTGAAGTGAAGAAAAAAAAGTTTTTGTCTTCTTCTAATTTTACTTTGGCTGCTTATTGATGTTCAACACTCAGCGTTTTTGGAGTATACAAAAAAAAAACTTAAATGGCAAAGTGACTTAGTTAAACTGAATATATATATTCTAATCTAATCAAATCAATAAAATTATTAATTTTTTTTTTTTTTTTTTATATTTAATTTATGCTTGCATGTGGTATATTTGGTTATGTGTGTGCCTTGCTAATATTTGTATAAGTGCGAATAAACACGGTTGATGGGGGGGTTTTTTATTCATTACCAACAAAATATATAATTAATCTGTGATAATGAAATCAAATTCATTTGCATTTGTGTGGAATTTTTAAGGCTGGAAACGTAAACGTAAATGAAAATTATATAACAACGTGTTAAGAAAACAAATATTAGGACGGTGATGCTATAATTGGAAAAAGACAATTCAATTGCAAAAATTTTGTTTGTTTATACGATTAGAGATAATTAAATAAATAAATAATGTGTTTTGTCTTAGTTAATATTGTGATAATGAATCATTTGGTTATCATTACTCATGTCGAAAACAGATCAAAGTGTATTCAGAAGTTTTTATTCACTTTTTATAGAATTTGTGATTTGCTTTGTGTAAAATGTTTTTTTTTTTTTTTTTATTGTTTGTTTGCTACTTGAAATCAGGTACGGCTTTGCGAATGTTACGTTCGTAATTCCCCACACATAAAAGGTGACTGAAAGGGGCTATAGTTTCTAGTGGAGAAAATTTAATATTTAGCTTAATTACGTTTAGCAGAAGGATTAATTAATTATTTCAGGACAAACTAAAAGTACCCAGACTTTGATTATGTGTTATACGGGGTTATAACGCTCTAAAACGATTAGCTTTTAAGCTATTATTGATATTGGCGACGATAGATAAAAAGCTCATTAAGTAACCGTTCTTAAGTGTCGGAAATGTGAAAATTTTCACTACTTTTTAGGGGACCTAAAGTATTCTTTTCAAAACAATTCATTTTTATATGAAAATGCAGAGCTGTAGTAACATTTTGATGCCTTTTGTAAATATCTAAAATACAAAATATACACTGAACAGTATTTGCTGTAAGTAAATTTGCGACAAGTAAATTTTGTCTCTTTAATTGTGTCCCAAATACTTGCAACTTGCAATCACAAATATGCATATCTATAATGCTGTATATCGGTTATAATGATAGCGAAGAAACACCTAAATAAAGATTATTAAAAAAAAAGAAAATCAAATATAACCAAAATCAGAGTGATAACACAACAAAAAAAAAATTGCGTTCAATAATTACGCAAACCAATGTAAAATGAATTAATAGAAGCACTCGTAATACATATTCGCAATAAGTATTCTTAACGAGGTTATTATTATTATTAATTATAAATTTTAATTGGTATTTATTATCATTATTATTATTATTTAGAATTAAAAAAACCGGCACAAAATCATGCTGATCTAATTTAAAACGTTTGTTTGTTTTTATTATTATTATTTTTTTTTCTTTATTGATTGAAATGTTTATGTTTTATTTGATTTAATCAATTTTAATAATTAATGAGATGTTCAGTTTGATTGTAGCTTTTTTAAATGATTCTAATTTATGTATTTAAGTCGCTTTTTTTCTCTTTATATTTTGTAATCACAGCTTTACATTAGGCTAGTTTAGCGTGAAACTAAAGTGAGTAGAATAAGCGAAGACTCTTACCTCTTGTTAATTAAGGAATTTTGTTATGTTTTTTTTTGTGTACGATCTGTACACAGGTTAATTCGTAATCTACGTAATACACTTAGGGGAACTAATATTTTTTATGTTTATTGCGAGTATTGAGACGGCCCATTAGCCAGGAAACGTGTATTGATTTCCAGTGCTTGTCTGCACTCCGGTTTAGCTAAATAATAATAATTTATGAACTGAAAATGCGCTTACGAATATATTTCAAGGTAGGTAACCCTGAAAATGTTTTTTTTTTTTATGTTGCTAGAAGCCAAAGCGTGTATAACCGAAACTTAATTAATTGTGTTTTAAAAAAAAATTGAAGTCGCTAATTGACAAACAATAAATTGTTTACAAAACCTGAAATTCAAATGAAGCAGGTAAGAAACGGCTTCTTCTTCTTCTCCTTCCTTCTTTATTTGTTTTCATTATTTTTTCCAAAATTATTAATTAAATAAGATTCCGTAAAAGTTGTTTGTAATGAAATAAAAATTAAAAAAAAAAAAAATTGTTGATAACACACAAAAAAAAAAAAAAAAAAAAAAAAAAAAAATGGGAAAAATGGGAAAAAAAAAAATAATCTTTTTTGCGCGCGACTACATTTGACCCTTAACGGCCAATATTTATTAAATTGTAACTTACCAAGTAAAAATAAATTAATTTTTATTAATTTTTTTTTTTAAAACAAAATCGAAATTTTTATCACCATTTGGCTGGGTGATCATTTTTTGTTTTTAATGGAAAAATTTCGAAATCTTATTATGTAATGACGATGATCTTTGCATTTTTGGATTTAGTTGTTCGCTGTGTAAATAAGGTAATTGCATTGATTAATTATCGAGACTGATAAGCAGCAGTCTTGTGTGTGAGATTTTTGTTTAAAGATGTATTTAGAATAGGGCTTTTTTGAACGTAATGAGTCTTTTGCTGCAGTGCAAATACATTGATTCGTCGCCCTTTAATCTTGAACAATCAAAGCTCAAAATTATGCAAATTAATTGCTAAAAATACTCGTTGTTTAATTTTACGTAATTAATCGTAAAAACACGTAATTACGTAACAAATCGAATAATTCCAACCTACATTTGTGTTCTCGATAAACCTTTGAATACAGAAAACTCTTGACCACAAAGAACTTTTGAGTAAAAATTCCTTTTGAAAGTACAAAGCCAATCAATTTTCTTATGTAAATTTAAACTAAAGGCGTACCCTTTTGATGATTTACAATTTGTTTGGTTTCAAATTGTAGGGAAATTGAGAAGCTTACCCATTTAAATTAAATTACAAAGTGAATAAGAATTTATTTATTGACAGAAATATAACCATAACTTGTTCCATCGCTTTGCATGTGCTCTAGAGCTCATTGGATAGGTAATGAGCCCACAATCCGTTCTGTGCTGAAAATGTGAAATTTTATCATCTTCGCTTCATGAATTAATTACCATCCCTTTTACAATTCTTTAATGAAAATTGCATCATCGATAAGCACCAACAGAATAACAAACTAAATCAAAATTCTAGATTTATTCGTAATACATGTTGATATTGGATAATTTGTTTAAAGTAATAAAAATCTAACAAATAAATTCCACTTGCAATGATTACAACAATTTTTAATTACCATGTACCACCGCCATAATGTCTGCTATAGAAAAATACTCCAACTACTCAGGCTTTTCTTTTTATTAATTAATTAAACTTAATAAGCGTATTAAGTGACTCACAATGTTAAAAGCACAAAGTTTAAATTATTATTATTATGATTACGCAACGACTCGAATCTATATATAAATAAATTTTATTTATTTTTAAACAACAAAGTCAGGGTCATTTTTAATGTTAACTCCTAATCATTTTTGAATGAAATTGCGTAGAATAATTTTAAATAAAAAACAAAAAAAAACAGACATTTTATTTGTATTTGTTGGCGCCGTAGTTTTATTCTGACAAAGCTTAAATACATTTTTTTTTAATTCAGTCAAGTTAACAAAAGAAATAAAAGTTTTTGATTGGTGATATTGCTTGCTGATTATACTTGTCATTCAATTTCACCTGATTCTAAATCAGAGGAAACATCTTCAGTACCATCCACTTTAAATATTTGTACAGAATTTTCATAATTTGTTACTTCAAATTCATTATTGATGTTTGTACAATCAGTATGGGTCTCATTTTTAATGCTATTTATGTTCATAATATTGTTTTCGTTAAACTGTGACAGTATATCATCATTATCACTTATTGAGGATGTTGATAATCGCTGCTTTTTGACGGGTCTCAATATGACATCTTTGGTGCCAGAACGTAGTCGTTTATTATTCGCATTATTTTGCGTTTCATTAGCATTATCAGATGAAGAGTTTGAATCAGAATTTGCCGAAGATTCATCCTCCTCACTAGAATCTCTTAATCGATATTGCTTCGGTAAATTCGAATTATTTCGTTGTTTTTCTCGACGTCGATACGATGAGTCCATCATGTCTTCATAATTTTTATCGTCAACAGATGACTTCCTGTCGTAATCTGCATCTCTTGTATGCACTCTTTGACGCTTCATACTTTGTGCAATAACACGTTTCTGGTGATCCAACTGTGGGAATAAGTAATGCGAATTCTCTAATGCCTGACGAGCTGCATTCATTTCAGCTTGTTGAATACTGTGTCCAGTCGCACATGCTAATCTTTTACCACGGAAATAAACAGCAACGGTATACACCCGAGTATTTGTCGGTCCAATACATTCAATAACCTTGTAAACCGGAATATCTGGTTCACCACCATCCATTGTACGTAGTGTTAAGCAACATTGCTGCAGTTTTGACTTTGGATCATTCCAATCTTGGTTCATAATGAAATCTTGCAAACGAGGAAACAAACAAACGTGACAAAATGTTTGACAGTACTCTAATCCCTGGTCTACATATAATGATCCTAAAAATGCTTCTAGCAAATCAGCGCGATCTTTGGTTTTGAGTTCTGCTTTTGGATTTGAGTAAACTGCATATTGTGTCATGCCTAAATCATCACAAACGACAGCTTGGGTCCGGTTATTAACCAATGAACTTCGCAATAATGATAAATGCCCTTCATGATGCTCAGGAAAATGACGATATAAATACTCAGAGCATATTAATTGCAAAACTGTATCGCCGAGAAACTCTAAACGTTGATTTGATCCAAGTGTTAAGTGTGTAAAACCAATGCTACGGTCAGTAAATGCTCGCGCCAATAAACGAATATGCTTAAATTCAACTCCGATCGTTTCTTCGAATTTAGTTAAATCCTTTAATAATTGGTATGATTCAATCCATTGACGATCACCCATCGGTTCCTGTTCCTGCAAGGGATGCGGAGGGTAATTAACCCAAATCTAAAAAATAAAATTAGTTGATTTCACTTAATAACGATAAAAATGCATCAGAAATTACTTCTTTGAGATTCGGATTTTCCAAGAATAAAGCAGAACCAAAAACTTGATCCGCAATTTCAATACCACCGTCTAATAATAGCGCACCCATTAATGCTTCAAAACAATTAGCCATAGCATGTCTTAATTCTAGTTCATGGCATAAATCAGATCCATGGGCATACAGCATAAACTCGTCTAATCGTAATTTCTGGAAAATGAATACAAAATTATTTAATTACCCATTCAAAATATTCTTTGTATAGACAAACCTTAGCCAACACAGCCAAGTGTTGATTTTGTACAATTGCTGCACGGTAAGTAGCTAGACCACCTTCTTCTAGATCAGGAAACATAAAAAATAAATGAATCGACGTTAAGAATTCCACAACGGCATCACCCAAAAACTCTAGACGTTCATTATGCGTTATATTAGAATCGGTTTCGTATTCCTTCCCAAACCGAGACATAATATTGATAAGGGTGTTTATACCGCGTTTCCGTGTGTTCATATAATGTATTTTACGATCACCATATTCTGGTTGTCGAATGCCACAATTTGTTAAACTGTTCCGTGCATGATCGGGATTTGTACCAAAATTCTCCTTATATGATGGATGCGTAAGAGCTAATTGCAACAAATAACGATTTTTAAATTTGTAGTTGATGCTCTTCTCCAATTCATCTAAAGAGTGATGGAAACGCAAATGACATGTCAAGACTGGTATCAACATTGCGTGCTGCACCATATCACACATTATACCAGTACGGTGAAAACCCTTTGAATTTACTGCCACCGTAATATTACGCTTCATTCTCCCTTGTGCGCGCATCTCCTGTAATCTTATCTCTTTGGCTTCTAATTTTCTCTTATCTTCATATGTTGGCTTTGACATATTAGCAACTAAATGTCTAAATTTAACATATTCACGCCACGCTTTTTGATATCTGCAATCAAATTTAATATTTAGTTATGCAAAAGAAAAAATGAAAGATGAAAAATTTATTTGATTTAACATACTCAGGATTTCCAGCATAACTTAATTGTGGTGGTCGGATACCAAAATGTACTATCACCGGATGTGTTATACCAATATCTTCCGGATCAACACATTCTGGTAAATCAGAAACATTTCTATCCAATTGATCAACTCTTATGGAACACGGTTTCATTCCTGGATTTGTAACAACCATACCTTTGATATGATCAACATAATCTTGCCAATCATGTTGACTTAAATTAGTCATTTGTTTTAATGTTTCGCGATCCACCAGTGGTCCCGAACTGTCTAATAAATAACGTAACACTTCGCTCATAGCCAGAACTTCTTTTCCATTATCAGACAGATCACGAACAAATCGTGGCAAGAAATGGAAATAAGGACAAATATTATCAATATTTATAAACTGAGGATTCAATGTAAAATCAACCAATTCCAATAATTCAATGAAAAAATATTTATCTGAAATATTAAGAAAATTAATTAGATGATTAGAAATTTTTAGTTTCTATGTAAATTCCATACAAAATAAATCCAATTCCCGTATGGTGAAATTATCTGGCATTTTCTCTTCAATATATAAAATTGTATATTCAATATTAAAACGAATAACTTTGCATGTTGGTAACTCTTCAATTGGTACATGCGATAACAGTGAAAATCCCTCAAAGATAAATTCATGTTCGTCATATTTAATAATGGTTGGTGTTTTGGTTAGGAAGTTTGTCGGCGGTGATATGGTTATACGATAATGATACAGCTTATCAGCATTGTTGGCATTCGGTATACACTTTTGAAAACCATTCTCTCCTGGATAAATTCCATGGCGTATACCTGTACGTCGAGAACGTTGCGAACAACGACATAATGGTCCGTCATTCATTTCACCAGGTTCATTGTGCCTAAGATTAATTAATTATAAATTAGAAAAACTCTTTTAATTAAATGTCACAGAAAATCTAACCATAAATCACGATGAAGCCGATAAGGATGATTTACTTTTCGTGATAATTCTTCCATAGAACAATCTTCTTCAAGACTGATTTCATCTTCAGAGGACTCTGATGATGAGCACTTTTCCGCTAAAATATTATACAGGAAAAATTAGAAAATTCACGTTAAACTATTCTCGGAAGAAACACTTACTTTTGTGTCTACATAATCTAATCCGTCTAGATTTTGATGGTGGTATATATGGCTTTTGGTTTGCAACAGCTATTTCTGTACGATGAATTAGTTCAGTATCGAATAAATCACATAATGTGTCTAAGCGTGTTGTTGATTCAGTTAATGTATTATTCGTGGATCGTTTATAGTATATGTCAGCCGGTGATGATCTGATCCAAACGTCTTTAAACTCTTCATTAGCCAATTCTTCTAATTTACGTGCAATATCCTCAGATGTTTCACAGTAGCCTTTTCGCCATTTTGCTAATAGTTGATCTCGCTCAGATTCCTAAATAAATCGGTTTATTAATTTTATTAGATAAAAACTAAATCTAAGGTAACATCGTACTTGTTTTCTTTCTTTCGCAGATTTAATGTTACTAGAATTACTTGATGATACTGATGAGTCTCTAGATTTGTGAATGGATTCACTTCTTCTCGATGGCAGTGGTTTTCGATTATCATTGCTTCTTGAGTCAGATCTACTGTATCTATGATTGTTATGTTTTTGTGTCGAATTAACACTTGGCGACAACGGAGGAGGCTTATTTGTGGGCGGAGGAAATTGTGTCCAATAATTAACTGGATAATTATTAACAGGTGCCGGCTCCTTTGCTAATGTTTGTATCGGTGGTGGTGGAAAATGAATATTAACAATTGGAATAGAAGTGGTTGGAAAATTATTGAAATTTGGTTGATGTATCGGAAATTGAAGATTCACATTAACATTGTTAATGGGTGGGTAATTATTACCAAAAAATGTTGGGGGAGGCACATTAAAATCAACAACAGGAGGTAATACAGAAGATTTGTAACCGGGTGGCGGTTCACGGAAATTTGGTGGTGGATAACTCATTTTAATTTTTATATTTCATTTACATTATTTATATTAATTAATTGATGCACTTTTATGTTAGGTTATTATCAACAATTTTATTTATATATTTTTTTTTTGTGTGTTAATTGTCTGACATTTTGACAGGTCGTATTTTTATATAATATTGTCCCTATTAATTAATTGTTTACAATTGACAGCGCTACCTATTATAATACAATGTAATAAAAATCAAAGAAACTTTGCTTAGCAGAGCCACAGACACACATCTAATTAAATACAAAATGAAACCAAAACCATTTATGTTCAAATATATTTTTATTTAATTAATTTGTATTATTATTATTATTATATCTTCTATAATAAATTAAAAGAAAAGAAAAAAAAAATAATAATAATAAAAAACATTTTATTATTAATATATTTATTTTTGTTTATATTTATTTATTATCTTTTAAATGAATAAAACACTGTAATTAAATAATTTTAATTAATTTAATATGCTTAAAACAGCATTAACATAGCATTTTGTATCTTATAAATATATATTAATTGCAGGTCAAATTAATAATAATAATAATAATAATTAAATATATATATATAAATCTAATTTAATAAAAATCTAAAATAATTAATAAATAAATACAAATCACCTAAATTCATTAATTAAACAAAACGTAGAAGAAACAAAAAAAAAAAAAACTGAAATTACAGTCACTTCTCGTGTTAAAAAAACACTTTGACATACAATCACAAAATTTTTGCTTATGTAAATCAAATTTATGACCATATATTAATTGGCAAAATATTTGTTTAAGTAATAGAGATAAAAGCTAATTTGATTATTAAATTCATATTTAGTCTAATTTTAATAATAATTACTATCATCAATGTAATATTAATAATTTCTTTATAAAGATAATAGCTAATTTTTAGCATTTACAAATTAATTTGATAAAAAATTTAATTAATATCGGAAATAAAATATTCAAACAGCTGGGCTAGCTTATTGCTACGGTTTCTGTTGCTTTCTGCTTCTTGTATTACGTTTATTTCTAATTCCATAATAAATTGTTTTGTAATTTAAGTTAATTAGTTATTTATAATCAATTCACAAACTAATAAAAATAAATTAAATTAAAAAAGAAAACGGAAAAGAGATTTGTAAATTTTTGATTTATTCATCATCATCTTCTTACGTCTTAAATTTGTAATAAGAAACTACAATCTCTGCATTAATTTATAGGCTTCCAAAGAAATCATTTTTTCTTTGTTAATTTTTTTTACTTATTATTACTATTATTTTTATAAATTTTGATTACATTACTGATTTTCTTCAGTTTTATTGTATTGTTCTTTATTATTATTATTATTTTAATTATTTCTCTGAATAATAAAAAATCAAATTAATTAATCATAATAAACAGTACAATCTCGTTTAAAATAGAAAAATGTATTTATATTTGCGTCATGTATAAAATTATGATCAATTACAAAATAAATAATCAATTTAATTTATTTATTTTTTTTTTTTTTGGTTATAATTAACGAAATAATATGAAATGATAAGCAGATTAGGTTTTTATTTAATGTGTAATTTAATTTAAACAAATGATTCATAATAGAAATAAAATAGAATTCTCAAATCCATATATTTGTATATTTGATTAAAGCGATATTAACTAGTGAAGAAAATAATAAAAATTGCTTTTTGTGTTTTTATTCAGTATTTATATTAACGAGTGTGTACTGTTTTTTTTTTTTTCTTTTTTCCTTTACAGTATTAATTTAATAACGCATTTAACCAAATTTTAATTAACATCCACATGTCACTTAATGTGTTTTTCCTCCTTCTTTATTCTTCCTTCTATTTTTGTATATACTTTTTTTTTTTTTTAATTATTATTATTGGGTTATACATTTATTTATTATTTTTTATAATTAATTTAATTTAATATTAATTTTATTAAATTTTATTTAAAAAAATGTTGGTACAAAAATTTTACAAAAATAAAAAAATTGTTTTTTTTTTTTTTTTGGTTAAATTTTAGCATTTTAACGATTTTTTATTTTATTTATTTGTTCAATTTTATTAATTAAAATTAAAAATTAATTAAGTTAGCTGCTGCCGTACAAATATTTTTTGTTTTTTTTTTTGTTATAAACTTATTTGAATTTTATTAATTAATTTTTTAAATGTTTTTTTAATTTTCTTTATTTATTTGGTCGCATTTTATGTGTTATTTTAATTTATTAATGTTAATTAATTATTTTTATTCTTAAATAATGTTTCTTAATTAATTAATTATTTTTATTAATTTTATTTATAAATTACATTTTTCGCTTTATTTGTGTAAAAATTTAGAAACAAAATAATAAAGAAGAGAAAAATTAGCATTTTAATTAATTAGGTGTTTCTATTTTATTTTTAATTAATTAATTAATTAACATTTACACGCCATCGTTACACCATAATTATTCACCATATTCATCGCTCCTAAAATTATTTACCTTTATCAACTGAGCAAATACATTTCCTTGTAAACGTTTTTTTTTCTTTTCTTCCTTGGCTTGATTTCATTTTATCTAACTTTAAAATTAATTACTCTCTCACTATCTTTTTCGCATACACACTCACACGTAATTAAGAAAAGCATTTTTATTCTTAATTAAAAATAAAATTCTTTAAGATATGTTTTGTGTCTTATTTCTTATCTTAAATTACTTTAAGCTTCGCGTATAAATTTTATGTTAATTTCAAAGCAGTTAATTTCAGTACTTTACTTGTGACTGACTTTGGCATGTGATGTTATTATGTTTGCGAAATTCATTTCATATCTCTTTAACTAATTAATTAATTAATTAAAGTCATGTTAAACAAGCTTAAATTGTATTTAAATTAATTAATTAAAAACATATTTAATAAAGGCTTAAATTAATTAAATTTCACTAAGCATTTATGGTTACTTTGTATTTTAAGTCATTTTTGATAATCTTTTTTCTTTTTTTTGTTTTTTATTTTAATTTCAGTTAAGTAATTAACAAATAAAAAATTTTTAATGATAAACATTGACATTCATAGGTCATTTAATCAAATTAAATTTTTTTAGAAAACATAGAAAATCAATAGCAATCACATTATGTACTGAGCTTAACTTTACTTTGGAAATTATAATTAATTTATTTAAGTCAAATATTGCATAGAAATAATTTAAATCAAATTTTAATTAAATAAACAAAACTTAAGTACTTTTTGGTGTTTTTTTTTTTGTTTTTTTTAATAAATTTTTAATGTTGTTGTTGTTCTTGTTGTCATCTACTACTCTGTGTACTTTTAAGTCAGGCATTTTACATTTAATTATTAAAGTTTATTCTACTTATTAAATTCAATTTACTTTTTTTTATAATATTATCAAATAAATATTTAATTATATTTACGTTGTAGTTACGTTTAGTAATAAGGAATAAAGTAATAATGTGACTTAATAATTGTGGTTTATGCAGATCATTAGCATATTCTAATAGAAAATAAAAATTATTTAACAGAAAAAAAAAAAAAAAAAACAATTTTATTTATTTTTATTAGCCATATCGTAAACAGTTTAATCAATAAAAGGCAAAAAAAAAAATTAAAAGATTAAATTTTTTGTTATCAAATTTCAAAAAAGTTTTGTATGATAATAAATTAATAAAAAAGGAAAAAAAAAATTTTTTTTTTTTTTTTACTTCACTACTTTTTATTAATTAAAATTATATTTTCCATATTGTTGTTTGCTACCTTTAAATTAATTAATTAATTAATTATTCTCTTTTTTTTTATTAATAAATTAATTTAATTGAAACAACAACTACTGGGTGGTTTTTTAGCCTGAAACTACTAAAAAAAAATACGTAGAAAGACCTCGCTTTTAATTAAATTGTTTTTTTTTTTAAATTTTTTATATAAAATAATCGATGATTAATGATGAAATGTGTTTACGGTTTTATGTAAAATGCATGTCTTTGATTTTGGATGATATGTTGCAATGAAAAATTACAGTATAGCCTCGTTAAAGTTGCATAGAAGTTAAAACCGAAAATGAATTTAATTAGCGAGATAAAAAAAATTAACTTGTGGTGTGTCGACCACCAACTTGAGAGTAAAGGACTGGATTATTTAAATTTTAGATTAGTTTCTTGAGGAGCAGAACAAAGGGATTAATATTTAAGAAGTTGATTTTACCTTGCATTGGTAACTACATCACATCAATTTATTGAAAAGTTGTCGAATAATGGATAAATAACCAAATTTACTATAACGACAACAGTCTGATATCGACTCTCAGCTACTCAGCACTTTTTAAACAAGTCGTGCTACCACAAAAGACTGTCGTACCCCTATATAAAAATTTAATTAACAATTTGAACAACAGAAAATAATAATTTGGGTATAAATGGCGTTTAATACACATTTCAAATAATACTTAAAATAAATTTGAATAATACACGGTAAAAGGTTTAGGAAGCTGCAACAAATTTATATTGAAACTAATAATTACTGTAGCTAACCAGTATTGCAGCTGACATGTACTGTAGCAACTAATGAGTCTATACTGTAATTAAATATAATTTTTTTTATTTATTTATTAATTAGAAATAAAAATAAAAATAAAAAACACAATGCTAATAAATGTAATAATATAATTACTAACGTTTAATTATGTTTTAATCACCCTGGCAAACGTTGTATAATTATTAACTATAAATTAAAAAAATATTAAAAAATAAAAATAAAAAAATCCCTTTTGTGTTTTAAATAATTTATAATAATTAAATTAAAATACATTCAGTCATTTAAAAAAAAAAAAGGAAAAAAAAAAAATTATTTACAATAAACAGAAAATTAATTAAATTAAATTAAATTAAATTAACGAAATATATTTACAAAGAATTCATTGTGCTAATGTATTTGTTGTTGCTGTTTCAAAATTCATATCATATCATATTTCCATCATCATCATCATTTTTATAATGACTAATAAATAATGAATAAAAGAAGAGAAAAAACAAGTTGAAAACATTTTCAATTACAAATAGTACTTAAACCTTTAATATGATCAAGTTGATTTTTCATTTCTTCTTTACACTATTCATTCAATTTTCTATATTAAGTATTATTTAAGTCAATTGAGATAACAATTGTATTATAATATTTGCGTTTTAAAGTACAAACATACAATATATAATAAGAAAATTCATTAGCACAAACACACACACAACACTTTAAAGGAAAAAAAAAAGAAACAAAAAAAATTTCATTAATCAAACGATAATAATATGAATAGAAAAACATTTTTATAATTTTTTTTTTTTTTTTTTTTGGTTATCAAATTTCAATGAATTTTAAATAATAATAATAATAATAATATTAATAATAATAATAATAATGATAATGAGGTGTTGATGAAATAAATAAAAAAATAAAAACAAAAAAAAAAATTTAATGTTAATCAACAGGAAAAATGATACAAAAATTTACCTTAACATAGATTTACACGAATTAATTATTAAATTAATTAAAAAAAAAGAAAATAATAATAATAAAAAATTATTTTTTATGTTTAATTAACTTTTAACATTATCAAAAAAAAAAAAATAAAAAAAAAATAAAAATTGTCTTGTTGCTTGTTGGTTTTTCTGTATTTTTTTCGACTTTTTTCTGTTTGTCTCGTTTACTTTTTATTTAATTTAATCAAAACTGGGATACGTATGTATGCATCTATGTATATTGAATAAACTAATAGTTTGCTCGTTTGCTTTATTTCTTTAGCTTTTAATTAATTTTATAATTATTTAGCTTCTTTTTTTTTTTAATTTTAATTTTAATTAAAATTATAAGAGATATTTTGTTTTTTGTTTTTAATAAATTAAATTAAATTAATTTTGTTTTTTTAATTGTTAATCATTACAAATGCATTTACATTAATAAATTTATTTATTTTTTTTAATTATAATATTAATTAAGATAAGTATAATAATAATAATAATAACGAGGAGATTTAAATTAAATTAAACAAAAATGAAAAAAAAAAAAACAAAAAAAAAAAAAAAATATCAAATCGAGATCTTAAGCCAGTATTAATTAGTTAGCAATCGAAACATTACAACACTAATAAAACTGTTTTAACTATATATTCCATGTAATTTAAGGTACTTTATTATTTTATCATTATCTACCTCCACTTTCATTTCCTACACTTCTTTCTTCTTCATTCTAAATTAAAATAAATTAAATTTGCATTTGCAATGAGAAACAAATTTTTGTTTTTCTTTTTAGCCTTTTTTTTTTTTTTTTTTTACTTTATTTGTTTCTGTGCTTTATAAAACTAATAGGAAAAAAAAAACATATAAAATGAAAATAAGAATTTTTTTTTTGTTTGTTTGTTGGTTCCAAAATTTACAATGAGAAGCTCACTAGAGTTTTTTTAATTAATTAATTAATTTATTTATTTATTTTTTTAATATATTAAAATTAACATTTACTCTTCTGTAAATGGATGTTCAGATGTATCACTTATATTTTTACGTTTATTCTCTAATATTTTTGTTGACTGTTCTAATGTTTCAATATAAAATAAATCGGTTTCACCATGTTTTGAATATTTTGTCTCATCAAATGTCCATTGTAAACCTAATACAATATTAAATGCTGATGCATCATAACCGTGACAACCAGAATAACGATATTGTGGCTTTTTATTATATTTACATCCACCTGATTGGGCACCTGTAATGAAATTAGAATAAAAAAAAAAAAAAAAATTATTAGTTTAATAAACAAAAATATAATTAACGTAAAGCTATGGTAAGAATAATTTTTTTTTATTAAAAATGCCATCGGAATAAATCCCCGAATATTCATGTAGAAGAAAGTGGAGATGGATAGGCCATACGTGTGCCATAGTGCATACTACGGCTACTTGTGGCACAGTACTACTGCCCAGCACTACGCGTAGGGACAACAAAACAAGAACAATCCCGAAATATATCTGTCAGCGATCAATACCGAAAACTATGCTAGAAACGACATGGACGGAAATAAAATTGATAGCGGCTAGAGTAACCTACGGTGAAGATTTATAGCAAAAATCCTATGCTTATTCCCTTAAAGTCAGTCTCAAATCATACAAAAAAAAAAAACAAAATTAATTTAATTACAAAAGTACTTAAAGCATCAACTTTTCATGAATTCATCTTTTAATAACATAATAAAAATTTATTATTTACATTTTTTTAAATGCCGAATAAAGTGCCTTTAATAATTGAAAATTTCTTATAAATAATTTTAATCCCTATTCGTATGATCTAGTTACAGAATAGTCATCTAAATACAACTGGCTGGCTTAGTACTTAGAAAACACAAAAAAAAAAAACCATTCAGACAGTAATAAAACGTTTAAAAAGAATATTTTGGTGGCCCAACTATAAAAATGAATAAAAACTATCAATTGGCACTAAATTATATAGATAATTTTTTTTTTTTTTTTTAATATAATTAAATTTAATTTTAAGTCATAAATTGCTCATTTTTTTGTTTTTTGATTTCATAACAAAAAAAAAAAAAAAAATTAAATAAACTCACTTGAGATGATTTTTAAGTAAACAAAATTATGAAGAACTAAAAACTGAGAAATGTTTTATTTCATCTGTTTGTCTGTCGGTGCCTGACTTTTATTAAAAGAAAACAAATAAAACTAAATAATTTTCCGGTATGGAAAAAACATTTTTTTTTCTTTATTATTGATTTTTCATATTTATTCATAGTTAAAGGGTAGTTTTTCAATCGTAGATAAATCGATAGAAAAGAAAAAACTGACAGACATTTGATATGCGAAAAAAAAAAAAAAAAATAAATTATTTCATCACTTTGCTGTAGAAGAATTTTAATTATTTTTTAAAATGTAATTTCCTTGGGGGGTAATTATAGAAGGAAAAAAGTAAAAAAAAAAAAACTTAATTACCTTGAATAATAATAAATCAAATTAAAAACATTAAAATAAATTATTTATTCTATACATTAGTTGCTCTAATAGAATTATTTTTAAATAATTATTTTCTTTTTTTTTATTAACATGTAAGAGAATGAATAAAACATTAAAAAAATCCTACTCATAATTATAAAAATATAAAAATAAAAATGAAGAAATAAAATCACAGTAATTGTGGTAACACACACACACACACACACACACACACACACACACACACACACACACTCAAGTGATTTCTAAATATTAAATATTAAATATTATAAATATAAGAAATATAGAATAATAAATAGATATATAGAATGTAATGCGATATCATTAATTAAAAAATAAAATGTATCGATGACAAATTATTATTACAAAAATAATAAAACTAATTAAATTTAATTAAATTAATTAATTTTCTTCAATACAATACAAAATATTTACATCGAAAAAACAATTAACTGCAAATTTCTTATACTTCGTTTAGCCTAAAGGAAGCAAAAACATTGAACAACAAAACACGAGAAAAAAAAAAAAACAATTTTTTTTATTCAAAACACGTTTCGTTGCAGCAAAACTTTTGTTTAAAAACAAAAAAACAAAAAAGCTTAAAAAGAAAACCAAAAAAAAAAAAAAAAAAAAAAGTTCTCCTTGAAATAACTTTTAGCCTAACCTATAAACTGCACGTAAATATAAATTATTTAACGTAGAATTCTATCGAAAAGGAAACTTATTTGGATAAAATTACTGTCGCCATGAGAAAAAAAGCAAAAGGAAAAAATAAACTCCACAATTTACAGTTGTTTACCCAATAAAAACCTTCACGTTTGTATCTTTTATATTTCCTTTCCTTTCCTTTCCTTTTTTTTCACTTTATTTTTCGATATAAAAACCAGGCATGAACAAAGGATTATTTAAGGGCTGTACGCTCACTACTCACGATGATACAGCTTTTAGTTTTTTATTACAGCTGCTGCCTTTAGTCTATTTATTCCAATTTAATTTGTGTATTGACATTGAAATTGTTAAATATTTCTGATGTGACTCCTAACTTTTGTAAAACGATTATAATATGCAAAATAGCACATAAACGCCGCATGATAAACAAAAAAAAAAGTTTGAAAAGTTTGACATGCCTGTTCTAAAACAATTAACAAAAACAATTTTTTTACGACGATAAAATGTGTAACGAAACATATAAAACGGAAAAACTTTTATATATAATAAAAATTATTAATTGTCTTTATGGATTATTTACAGCAGATATACAGTGAAAACTCTTTAATAACAAAATATGTCGATTAAACGGTTATTATCAAACGCGAATAAACTACTTTCATAATAAATTGTTTGAATCAACATATAAAACTTTGTTTAGAATATTGAAATAAATTAATTAATTACACAAATCGATAAAGCGGCGGTACAGATAAAATAGAAATTTCACGTAAATACAGATTACAAAACATTAATCAAAATTAAACGGTTTTTGCATGTTTTAAATTATAGAGCATTCACTGTATAATTTATTACAAATTAACTAGACGTAAATTAAAAATTAATTCTTTGAGGTTAATTACAATTAAAAAGGCATTATACAGGTGAATACATTAAATACATTTCCATACATAAATAATAATGCAAATTAAATTAAAAAAAAAAAAAAATGTTTTTTTTTATAATGATAAGAATAATGATTAATAACATTTTCGCTTTTTTATTTATTACGATTAATTGTCATAATCTACAATCGTCAAATAAATGTTAATAGTTTGTTAGTTAGTTAGTTATGTCTTGATTACATATTAATTTATTAATCATGATCATTTAATACATAAACGGCATAAAAATTGAATTAAATACATAATTAGTGTTAAGTAAGTCAGTCTGTCACTTAACATAATCTCTATATGCATTCTGTTGTATCTCAACAATTTTTTATTAACTAGTTAAGATTATATAAAAGAAGAATAAAAAGAAAAGAAAAGATTTATATTTAAGCCATAAGAGATAAATTAAAGAAATTTTTGTTTGGTTTTTCTTGTATTTAGAGAGTAAAACCGTACACTGAATCGGTACTAAAGTGAAATATGAAAAATAAAATATATCCTACGCCGTATCCAAAGTTATGTTTTGTTTTCCAATTAATTTCGTTCTTTTACGTTTCGATTCATGGATTTTAATGTCTGTCAATTTGTGAACTTTGAGAATTCTGCATTCTCTCTATTGGAGAACCAGCTAAAACCGATTTTTATTAATGAATTTTAAAATAAAAAGTCCCGAAATGGTGAAACTAGGCTAAAATATTGCCCTTTCTTGTAGCAGAGTAGGACGTTCTGTTTTAAACATATTTTAACAGAAAAAAACGATCAATTTGGCTAAAACCAATATTTCAATATGCAAATTAAATAATTTTTTTTGTTAAATAACCTATAATTTGTAATCGCATTCGTTAAATGAACAAAACTTAGTGGAAATGAGTTCAATATGTGTCTCTAGAGTTCGTTTTACAACACATTTCGTAAAGTAATTTTAAAAAATGAACAAAAATCAAACTGGAAACGAAATCAAAACAGAAAAATCTAACAACGAACATAACACAAAGTTGGAACGAAATAATTTTTATCGGTTTCTTTCTCTGTTTACGATTAATATAAATAACACAACTAATGTAGAAAAGTCTGTCGTAAAGAAGAAAAAAATAAAAAACTTTATGATCAATAAATTCGGTTGTTCGCTTCTTGTCTTTATTATTTAATATTTAATAAATTAATATTTAATTATATAATATTTCTACTGTAATACATTTTTAAAGTCAAAGTTTATTACTTGACCACATTTAAATTTCACTCATAAATTATTCTCATTTGGATTGTTGAATAAAACATTGAATAAACCAATACTGGGCTCTATATAACAATAAAAAAAAATAAAAGAAATTTTCTTTTCTCTTTCTTATTATATTAGGAATAATTCTATATACATCCCCTATTTATATTTACTACTGATTACATATGATAAATATAAATAATAAATTAATATAGAAAATTACAGGAGTAGCTAGCTAGCTGATCCTTTAATAATGCAAGAGAAAAGAAAAACATCAAAAAAAAAAAAAAAAAAAAAAATTATAGCAAATGAAGTGAAATTAAAGAGAAAACGAAACGAAACTATTAAAAGAAAATTACTCATTACTAACCTAATTCTACAATCAAATGATTTATGATAAGATAAAAAGAAAAAAAAAAAAAGAAAAAAAAAAAAAAGATTTATTTAACAAAATTATTTGTTTTATTTTATCTATGTTTATTCTTATCAAATGAAAGAAACAAAATAGCGTGCAGTAATTTATTAAATCTTTTCTTTTTTTATTTTATTCTATTATGTTGTATCCGCATTTTATATGACATCCCGCCAATACATCATATTGTATGGTTTCATTATGTACGGCATAGTTGCAATTATATATTTTCTATAATCGGATTTATAACTGATAAACGAATTAATGCTGCTACTTGTGCAAACATTTTTTTTCTTCTTCTTCCTCTTCTATTATAAAGCTTCACGCCAAACAATTCAACAATCAAACGAATTATTAAAGATTCCTTGTAAAGTAGCTTGTTTACAACAGAAAAAATTATTAACACAAAATGACTAAGACGTAATTTATTAATTTTGATTAATTTTTCTATAATTTTTTTTAATGAAATTATAACAAAACAAAAATGTGTCATATTTAATGTCTGGTATTTTTATGTAGATTAAAAATTAAGTCATGTTTATAATAACATTATGATTATTATTATTATTTTCTGTTTGTTTGTTTGTTTGTTTATTAATTTTGTTTCGGTTATAATTTATGCTTTAAAGTTTAAACAACAAATTAAAAAAAAAATAAAAAAAATGTTAATTATCTTTCGTCTGGATAAAAGAAATATGATGTAGTCTAATCTAGCTTTAATAAAAGTTGTGATAAAAACGGTGTTAAAAAATGCTTACAAAGAATTTTTTGCCGATGATTGTGTTAAAAATTAAAAAACTAAAAAAAAAAAAACCACGATTACGACCAAAGCATAAGAAAAGTAGATTAACACAGCGATTAAGATATGGCGAAAAATTACTTCTGCATTAAACGTTTTAAACATTAAATGATAACGATAATAATGACACGAACATTATGCTACATTATCGTAACAGATTAAAACATTAATAGCGATTAAAACAAACCAAAAATAAAAAAAAAAGCTCAAAAATCAAAGTGATTTTTAATTACAGCTTTTTGGAACGTAATTTTGCTGGTTTTTTTTTTGGTGGTTGTGGTGGTGGTGGTTAAAACATTGCAATAAAATGATGAAAAATTTAATCAAATACAACGAGAAATAATAAAATAATTCAACCGCGCACATATGGTTGGAATTATAAAAAATAAAAATAACTTATTTCCCATGTGATAAACATAATCCTTTGAGTAAAAAATGGATTTGCATTTGTTGCTTATCATATTTTATATATGGAATGTTGATGGTTTTTCTTTTTTTTCTTTTCTGCTTTATACACTCGCTTATTGAATAACCAAAATATATAAATGTACATAAAACCGTATGTCGTTGTTTAATTGAAGTGAAACAAACAGAAAAAACACAATTAAAAAGGCAAGTTAAATAGGGGGTGGTTCGCGTTATTTCATTGTTTTATTTTTCTTCTATTCATACAGCTACAAAAAAGGGGCAATCAATGTCACAAATAATTTTATTTTGTAAACGTACAGAATTACTCAATAACGAGATAAATATATTTATTTTTGTAAGTGTGGTTAAAATCAGTGGTGCTTAACCTAAAAAATTATTAAAATGTATGCAATCAGCAGGTATTATTATTAAATAAAAATTCCAACTTTAACAATTTTATTTTGTTAAATGGAATGGATATTCGTATAAAAAACAAATTTCCTCATTTTTATTAATAATCTTAGTGAAATTAAACTTATCAAGTTATTAGGTGCCAAGACAATTATAGGATTCTAGTCTAAAAAATGCAGTAACAACATAAAACTAATTAGAGAATAAACAAATCGGTTTATTTAACAACCACAGTAAATTGAGTATTTTCCTTTTAACTGGTTAAATTCCACAACAACTCACGTTACAACGTTTTATTGTCTAAAATTCTTCAGTAGAAGGCAATCAAAAACGTTTTCTATAATCAACAATAAATAACCAAAAGGAATTTAATCATAACTCATGTTACTACATTTTGTTCTGTAATCAGTGTATTATTCTCTAGAATCAAACAATCAAAAACTGAATTCAATAATCAAGTGTTTGAAATCCAAGCTTTACGTATAAGGATTACACATTTTTAAATACAAATTTGATTGTAAATCTAGAAAGAAAAAAAAAACAATAACAAACCTTGACACTTGATAAATTATATTACAAACGATTTATTTATTAAATACAAAATACAATTGAAATATTATATAAACGGAAACAGAAACAGAACAAAATAACAACAGAATAAACAATTATAATATTACAAACTGCTGTTAAAGAATTTTATTGTTTTTATTATGATTATTATTGTTTTGACTAACAATAAAAGCACAATCATAATATTTATTTTTAATAGAGAGATTTCTCTTGGTTTTTTTAAATATTTTTTTTTTTTTAAAGAAAACCGTCTTACATTAATTTTATCACACATGTTGAGTCAAACGATACCATAACACCGCATCAAACAAACAAATCACCTTTTACAATGCACACACATAAATAATCGAAATACGATTACACTAAATTAGCGGCTTTATTAAATATTTTATTAACAATTGATTTCCTTATTTTGCATACATACAAAAAATAAAATTATGACGACTTAATAATATTTCGAATATTTCGTTATTAATAAAATAAATAAACAAATAAAATTGTATAACCAAACAACAATCAATTAAATAATATTTTTAAAAGAAAAAGAAAAAGTGTGATAAAAAGCTTTTAGATTTATTATTTATTTTATTTTAAACTTTTAAACAAAAACAACAAATCCATTGTTTTATTCTCTTCGCCTTCTTATTCAACTTAAACTTTATCCACACTAATCTTTTAATTAAATATTATAATTAAATTAAATTTAATTAATCTAAACTTTTATTATTATTAAACCAAATAATAATAAATATTTAATTCTAATTCATTATGAATAATAAAAATAAATATAAAAATAAAAAACCCCAAATGAAAAACCCTTTAGATTTATATAAATTTTCTGTTTTTTATATTTTATTTTATTTTATAAACTTCATTGTTTTCTTTAGCATTTATCAGTATAAACAACATAGTTAATTTTCTAAAACAGGCATGTCCAACCTGCGGCCTATATGAAAATTTCTAAAAAACAGAATCTGAATTCGGCGATCTCATTTTTTATACGCAAATCGCGTTGGCTCGAGACGTAAAAGCTGTTTATTAAGATTTCTGACAGTAAAGATTCTTTGAATATTCTAAAAAAAATTACGAATTAAATAAAATGAATTCGATTCTAGATTCTCGTATATATAGCAAAAATATTCTCAACTCCATTTAACGTGGAAGTGATAAAATAACCTGTGTGACCCACATACAACATAAGCTCAGTTAATTATTTTGTTGTGGCCCACTAAACAATATCGGTTAGACATCCCTGTTCTAAATGATAAAAAACAGTAGAGAGAAAACGAGAATAAAAAAAAAACACAAATGAATTAAGCAAAGGATTTATATACAGAAACAAAAAAAAAAAAAGTAAACAAGAGGCAAAAAGGGATAAAATAAACGAAAAACAGAAACATCAATTACAAACCACTTAATAAAATATATATCTAGAATGGAAAGGCAAAAAATAAAAAATAATAAAAGGTTACAAGAAGACTTATTTATTATTGTTAACAGAAAGAAAAAAAAAAACTAAACGAGGTGTTAAATTGTTTATTTTACATTAAATAAATAAAAAAAAAAAAAAAAAAAACCACACACATTAACCACCAACTATTATTTAAATGAATTAGAATTATTATTTATTTTTTACTCTAGCAATTTATTTTCCACATTAATCAAAAAAAAAAAAACTAAACTAAACTAAACTAACGAGACATTACTTATAATCAAAAGCAAAACACCACAGCAAAACATACAATTTATCATCATTGTATTTAAGGGAGAAATAACATATTAATAATAAATTCAATAAGCACATGTAAAGTTAAAACTTTAAGTAAATATTATGTTGATGCATGACAGAAGCGTTTTTTTTTTTTTTTTCTATCCATTTTACTTGGATGTGATGGATATCAGGACACAAGAAAAACAAACAAATTACATAGAACAACAACAGCAACAACAACAGCAACAACAACAACAACAAAAAAACTACCCAATCATATCATAAAAAAAAAATAATAATAATAACAAAAACGATCGATATTATTTATTTAACTATAAAATAAAAATGTAAAATAGAGTAGAAAAATAATAATTATATTGATATATCCAAATAAAACTTTCTCATGATGGTTATAATATGACGTTAGTTGACTTTTCTTTAATCTCTATTGACCGTTGTTGTTCTGTTCTGTTCTATTCTGTTCGGTTCGGTTCTATGCCATATATACACTACTTCGTTTTATATTGTGTATATATATATATATATATATTAAACATGATTATAATATTTTATTATTGCTTCTATCTTTATTACATTACAAACTAAATTATTTAATATTGACCACCACCACCATTCATCTACCCCATAAAATATTAATAATAATAAAAAATAGAAAATTGCCCCATACACACAAAAGTATTGTGAATTTTTCTATTTTCTTTTCATTTATTTAAATAAAGGTTTGGGTGGTGAGATTATCACCTGTCAACATATTTAACACCGGTATTGTTACTTTTATTTTCCTATATAAACTATTATTATTATTATTCTTTTTTTTTTTTGTAACGTTAACAAGGAAATTCTTTTTAATTTTTTTTTCCCCGATTATTATTCACTTCTTTGATTTATATAAATCAGTAAAAAAAAAAAAATATTATTATTCTTCTTATTACTTCGCTTTTAAAAATTAAAGAAAAATTATTGATAAAGTTTATAAGGAAAAATAAAGATTGATAGGTTTTTGCTCTAAAGCTGATGACTGACATTTGTTCTGTTTACTCAAAACGTTTCATTACATTTCTGTTGATAAAATTGATTTATTTTTTTGTATGTTTATTTAATATTTATAAGCTTTATGTTTTTCTATTTCATAACTAAAGTTAAATGGGTTAAAACATAAAATAAAATAGATAAGAAAATATAAAACAATTATTACTATTATTATTATTTTTTTTTAATAAATAAATACTCACCAATTGGATGTATACATTCCAATGTTAAAGTACATTTAATCCATGGTAATAATATTTTATCATTAACAACACTATTATCAGTAAAAAATACAAAATCCATTGATACCATTGGTAAAAATAAAAAACTATCTATATCCGTTTCAAAATAGTCAAACATTTTTGGATGGGTACGACTAGATACAGCTTGTCTAGTTGTCCATCCTAATACACCACCATTATTTATATTTATACCATCACTACTACCATTTTCAATAAATAAACGTACATTATTTATATCTTTACTATTACCACGTATTCTTATATTATTTTCAATAAATAATATTGTTTTTGAACGTGTTAATGAATCTTTTATCACTAATGGCCTATATGCATGCATTCGTTCATCAGTTATATGTGATGGGAATGATGACAGATCATATGTTATCACAGTACACTTTGTATTATTACAAAATAAACTTAATATACGTAAATCATTATCCGATATACCTAAATCATATATTAATAATAATTCATTTGGTAAACGTATTGCTATATTTTGTGCTAATAATATAGCTGATGGTACTTGTCCATTTAATACATATGTAACAATAGAAAAATTTGATTTTGTTCCATTATATATTGGTTGATTAAAGCCAAGCAATGTTAAATATTTTTCATCAACTTCTAATTTTTTATCATCAGTTACACGAAGATTTTCCTAATCCAGCCAACAACAAAAAGAAAGAAAAAAATCCATTAGCTAATTAAAAAAAACAATTTTTTTTTTTATATTCAATCAATTTACCTGTAACTCACGTAACTGTTGATGCGTTTGTGTTACAATATTTTTCAATGAATCATTTTGCTGTCCTGCCGATCCTAACATTATCAAAACTAAGCAAGTTGTTATTACACAGCAAAGGATTAATAAAAAGTTTTTTATTCGCATTTTTTTCATGTGTCTACTTTTCTATTCTCCTTTTTTAATTATTTAAATTATTTTTTTTTCCCCCTTTTATTATATTTTATATTAAATAAAAAAAAAAAAAAAAATTTCTTTTTCTTATTTAATTTTTTTTTTTTTTCTTTTTAATTCAATTAATGTTTTTCTCTCTTCGTTTTTTTTTTTTCTTTTATTTTTATAAACACTAAAATATCACAACGTCGTGTAGGTCTTTTATTTTAATCCAATTCGTAGCTGATGTTGATAACTTATCGAGCTGAAATGTTTGCAGAGAAAAACAAAAAAAAAAAAATTATTATTATTAAAAAAAAATTTATTAAACACAAATATAAACGGAAAACCCTAAAAATTATGATTGTGTTACGTTTTGTACGCGTTGTTACCGTGCCAAAAAAAAAAGCAAATGATTTTTTTTTTAATTATGCTAAAGGTTTTTTTTTTTATTAATATATCTGACACTGCAGCAGCAAGGTTACATCAAATAAGTACGACAATTCAAAGAGCACCGAACACCTAACTACACACAGTGTGTACTTAAATGGGTGGCGTTTCAAACCCAAAAGAGAAATTAATAAAAATTTATTACATAAATAAATAATAACGTCACTGATATCAACATTAAATATTGAATTTTATTTAGTTAATAAATAATATTATTTAAGCCGCAACACAATCCGCAGTATTTTTTTATTTTTTTTTTTTTTTTTTTGTTGGGTGTGTGTATTTGTTTAGCACTTTACTTTACTTTTTAATTTATTTATTTTTTTTTTTTTTTCATTTCTGTTACACACAAACTACTTGTTCTGCTTCTTTTTTTTCTATAATAAATTAAAATTTAAAAAGCAATGCAATAATAATAATAAAAACTATAAAAAAAAGAAGATAATTACACAAATTACACTATATTTAATTATAATTGCGTTTATAATATTTAATTACACGAAAATTGCATGTGGAATTAATTTCACTAAGAGAATAAAAAAAAAATTTTTTTTTCTATGTTAAATAAACGTAAGACATGGTTACCTGTGATTGTAATAAAAATGTCTTTTTATATCTCATTGTTTTAAATAATAAGGTAAATAAAGGGTTTTTCTTTTCCTTTTGATGTCTGTCTGTTTGTTTTTTTCTTTTTTCCTTTTTTATTAAGAACAAACAACAACAACAATAATAATAATAATTTCTTCAGAAATTTAATAACTTTTTTCTCGCCTATCGGTTTAAATATTCTTTGAAAAGTGGTACACAGTTTATATTACATTATGAAGCAAACATTATTTATTAACAAAAAAAAAAAAAAAATTAAAAAAATAACAATAAAACTAAAAACTATTTTTTTTTTAATTTTAATTAGAATTTTTCTTTTCTTGATAACAGAAAAAAGAATTAAATAAATGAAAAAAAAAAGATTTTTATTTCTAGCTTTTTTTTTTTTTTTTGTGTGTATTTAGCACTACTAAACGTAGAAAAATCACAAACTGAAATGTCAAACAAAAAATAAAAAAAAAACTTAAATTAGAAAAAAAAAAAAATGAATTTATGTATAATAAAAAATTATTTTTTAATTGTCTTTATTGAAGGTAGTAACATACCGTAATTGCAGTATCCAGGCGAAGTAACTTGACGACAGTAATGTTACTGTTGAAGAAAAATGAAAGCGCCTTCTATAGTAAATAAATATAAATTGAAAGATTTTTTATCA
Source organism: Ptychoptera albimana (assembly GCA_961205885.1). Classification (NCBI taxonomy): domain Eukaryota; kingdom Metazoa; phylum Arthropoda; class Insecta; order Diptera; family Ptychopteridae; genus Ptychoptera; species Ptychoptera albimana. The sequence goes on from OY540804.1 coordinate 25,086,535, forward strand.
TTTTTATTCACTATTATATTTTCATATAAAATTAATTAATAAATAGACAACCGCGATGTTTGTTTAAGAAAAAAACAAAAAAAAAAAAAAAAACAAAACAATTTTGTTCTTTTAAATTATAATAATCGGTAAAGACAACAAAAGCTCAAGTGTTAATAATTTAAACAAATGATAGCTTGGTGTATGTCCAAGATATTAAAAAAAAAAATCGTGACGACAAATAAGCGACAAAGTCAATGACAAATTTAAATAGAAAACAATTTTTTTTAATAATTGATTTGAAGTTTAAGATTACAAAAAGTTTTTAATTAGTAAGGCGTCAATAATTTATTTACTTATTCTTTTTATTATTTGTTTATTTATTTAAATGAAGGGCAGATGGTTTTGTTTTAATTGTAAATTGTTTTTTATTTTTAATTTATTTATCAAAGACACAATTGTCCATCTTACAGTAATTTTTATAACATTCAGTAGCTGTGTAAAGAGAGGAAAACATTTAATTTACATGAAAAATCAATTAGAAAATTAATAATCAAATTAAATCTATATTTAAATTATGCTAATTAAATTAAAACAAATAATAATAAGAAGAAGCTTTAATCAGATTACATCCTGTTAATATAATAACTTAAAGTTAAAAAAATAAAATACAAATTTGAGTAGCCAGTAGTAATAGTAGTAGTAGTAGCTAAGCTATTCAAATGAGAAATCTTTTTTATTGTAAACAAGTTTGTTGTTTGTCTAAAAATTAAAATTAAAAGTTCCGGTTGAAATTATGCAAATATTATCTTAATTATTTTATCATTAAATTTTGAAAGTTTTATAATAACAATAACTATAATCATAATAATAATCATAATAATAATAAAAAACAATTAAACAGAATATAAATGATTATTAATTTATATTCATGTTGCGTGGTTATGCGATATGGTTTACGCTACTGTATTAAAAAAGATTAATTAATTAACAAATTACCATTTAAAACGTTTGCGACAAAATCAAAACGTTAAATGTTTGATACGTAAATTAGTTGTATATGAATAAATCGATTATAAAACGTAATCGAGTGAAAATTTATTAATTCATATTCAACCACCGCCTTATTATTGTTTATTTTTTGATTAAACGCAATTTTTCATCGTCTGTGCTTAATCTTTAAATTATTTATGATGTTTGTGTGTTGACGATGGCGCATCGCTTTGTTCATTCTGTTGCTGTTGCATAAGTTTTGTCTTATTGTTATTTCTGTTACTGTACCATTTTTTTGGTCCACATAATAATCCTAAAAGCAATTAATTATTTTTTGTAGCCACGCTATTAACAAGGCAGCAAGCGAACACCCACCTACACATTTTACACAATTATTTTTTTTTTTTTTTAACGCTTATTCTTTCTTCTTTTCACCAACCAAACAACCAACCAACCAACCGTTTCGTATCGTTTTGTTGGTGTTTTTTCATCTCCGTTTGTTAAGCTTTGTGAAGAAGATTACTTTCATTTTCAACTAGCGACAAACAAAATATAAAAAAAATTAATTAATTAATATAAAGAAGGAAAAAAAAAAAAATAAATAAATTAACAAATCACTTTCGTTTGAAAAAAAAAAATAAACAAACAAAAAATTTGTTTTTTTTTTTTTTTTTGATATAGTTTGGGATTTTTTTGCTTGATGCAATGTGCAAAATTAATTTTACGTTAATCGTTATTTAAACGGAAAAGAATAAGAAGAAAACAAAAAGTGTTTTAAACACGGTTTTATACATTGTTTTTTTTTTTTTTTTTGTATATAAACCAAGGGAATAATGAAAATATTTTGATTTTAGCGTCAGTTACGTTGTTTGTTCGCTTTGAGTAGTTTAAGCGTAATTGAGTAATTTTTTTTTTGTTAAACGAACGTAAGTTCCTTGAAACAGATATTTTATGCATTATGTATCGCGTTTAATTTTATTCAGGAATGTAGTGTAATGTGATGTAAATATTGCCTCAGATTGTGAGGAAAAAAGGTAACAAAATGGTGAAATAAAACACGAATAAAAACTCATAAAAGTCTTTGCTGCAAGTGCCAATATAATTTGCCACAGTACTAATAGCGAACACAAAAGACTTCAGCTATGATCTAATATTGTGAAATGATGATTGTGATTGAAATATTCATCTGAATGTGCTTTAATCATCAAACCAGTATAATAATGGTAATGCGACTTGTTTGGCAAATTTAGCTAATTTTAATCGTAACAGACGTTCTTCAGACTGCATTTTAAATTCTAGATCTCACATTTCTTAACCCTGGCCACAGAAAAAGCAAGTTAAAGCTTAAATAATTAATTTAACAAGTTAATTACACAAAACTAATCATCATCTTCCAAGCATAATAAAGGATTTTATGCAAAAAAATTTGTTCACATAAACAAACAAAAGCTATTACTCGCAACGTATTTAATTATAAATAAGCTTTTAAGCTAACTCCACTCAACAATTTATATGAAAACAATAAAAAATTTCTAAAAACGGAATTAAATAAACAACAACAAAAAAAAAAAAATCGGTAAACATAAAAGGCAAAATTAATTTTCTATTTAAAACAAAACAAAATTTGTGATAAATTTTTATTTTAATCATTTGAAAAAAACCCCACACCGCTTTTTTACTTTTTAAATAATTAAATAATTTAATAATTTAATATTGATTAAGAGTTAATATTGAATATTAATTAATTAAATTAAATTATTATATAATAATGAGCTTGGACACACGAGTAAAATAAAATAAAATAAAAACAAAACAAAACAAATTGAGTGAAATTTTTTTTTTCTATTTCTCTCAAAATTTTTCCGTTAACAAGGTTTTTGTTAGTTAATTAATTACTTTGTTTTTTCTTCATATTATTAGTTGTCGATGGTGATAAAGATTTTTTTTTTTTTGTTTATTTTTGGTAAAGACATTTTAATTTGATTACAAAATATTTATTGAACCCATAAATTATTGTTTTCTGTCACTACGAAAAACTATTTATATTCGATAAAAAAAAAAAAAAAAAAGTGAAAAATAATTTCTTTGTGTTGGCGGATTTATTTTTATAAAATCGTTATGTGACATTATGGTTTGGAGGTTTAAAAATGTGTGAAAATTATAGATATTTTGTTGAGCGTTTTTTTCTTTTTTTTTTTTGGTGTATTTGAATAAAATAGTAATAATAATAATAATAATTATTATTATTATTTATTAAAGGTTTAAAGACAACCACAACGATGACGATTTAGTTTTATTACTGCAATTTATAACTGAATGTCATAATTATGTAAACTTTCTTTATTTTGTAATCGGTTAAAACAATTTTTGTGTTTTTTTTTTTTTTTTTTTTTTTTTTTTTTTTATTGTATAATTATGAAATATTGTGGACTTGGGATTGTCATGTCTAGACTAGAAATAAATAAGAAAAATTATAGAATAATTACTTATGGTTTTATTAAAGATTAAAGAATTTAACCCAAATGTCACTTTGTATTTATTTGCGACACACACACTCACACACACAATAAGTGATTTTAATTAATTAAAAATTGTAAATAGTTGTGAAATTTTGTTGTACAAAAAAATTCCATTTTAATTGCGCTAGAAAAAGTGCAGCTTTCAAGAGATTTGTAAACATTTTTATTCTATGTCAAATAATTTAAATTTTGCATGTAGCTTTCCATCATTTTTCAACTTATTTACCAACCTTACCTTATTCACCATATATTTTTAATAAGTTTTTATTGACTAACAGCTAGAATATGGCTAGTATCAGCTAAATTACTATTCTTAAAACGATAAGTTTTAGCCACCATGTTCTTAAATTACTCATAACTCGGAAAATAATTTTTTTTTGATAAAATTGTATAACAAAGTTGGTTCTGTACATCCCAAAGAGAATTCCTGTAAAGTTTCAGGTAGTTTGAAAGACTTGGTAAATCCCGAGATGACTATTACCTGAAAAATTAAATTCAAAACTTGACTACAGACTGATCAATGTTTGAAATCCATTAAAAATCCTGAATAATTCAGAACTTCTGATAAAAAGTCAAGTAAAAATTTTAATTATCATTCAGTTTTTACACAATTGACGCTCTGTTTGTAAATTAATGCTTTTCTGCTTGAATAAAGTGCTTGAAACGTTCATGCAAATTAAATTGGATTATCGATATAAAACTCTAGAAAAGTTAATTCTCGTATGAATTTCATTGTTTCTAGTGACTGGAAAATAAAACACACAACTACTGTATTATTTTCAAAGTGACTGCGTTGAATATATTTAGATGAACAAAATCATCATCAGGAAGTAAATCATTGTAAACATCAACTACGAAAATGTTTTTTATATCGCAAAATCATACACAATAATAACCTGATAATAAAAAAAAACTATTAATTAATTATCCGGTAAAGAATAATTAATATTATGTATTTAACGTATTAATATAATTTTTATTTATTTATCTTTTTTTTTTTTTTATATATATAAAAGCAATGTATTTTTACGTAATATTATTTAAAATAAACAGAAAATATACAGAAAAAATTATTATAATGAAAATGATTAATATCATTTAACATTACATTGTGTGAAATAATTAATAATAATTGAATAAATATAATATGGAAATAAAATGTGCTAAATTGAGATTATACAAAAATTACATACTGAACATGCCAGTTGTTTTCTCATTAATTTAATAAAAATTTAAACAAAAAAAAAAAAAAATTCTTTGTAATTATAATCAGCTTTGTGTGTTTGTTTAATTATTTTTTTTTGTTTGAAAATTACTTAGTTAAACAACACAAGTAAGAGAATTTTATTACCATAATTGCTTAAAAAGTTTTTTTTTCTTCTCTTCATTTTTTTTTTTTTTTTTTTTATTATAAATTTTTAATTAAGTTTTGTTAGTCTTAGACCTATATGCTATGACATTAACTGTAGAATATTAACTGAGATTTTTATTAGAAATAATCAACAAAGTTAAAACAGAAACAAAACCGGATATAATGCAAAGAAAAAAAAAATTAGCAGAAACAACAAACCACGTCATTAATTGCTTTTAATTTCAAGAAAATGTCAAAATTCATATAAGAAATTAAAAAAAAAAAAAAAAAAAAACATCCGTAAAATATACTTTAAATGCATACAAAAGAAATCAAAATCCTCGAAATTATTATTATTATTATTGACAGAATAAAATTTAAATCAAATCTTTTATTCTATATAATCCATTGTAATTATAATTATTTTTATTTGTATAAACATCCATTGCATTGCTTGTCGAAATTATAATAATATAATAATTACCACTTAAGAAATGTTATAAAAAAGAGCGAGAAAAAGTAAAAGATGATGATGAAGAAGAAAAAATATAATTTAAATGGACAATACAACAAAAAAAAAAAAAAAATTAAAAAAGATGTTACAAGAGAACGGAATTGTGGCAGACAATCAGCATATATACACCGGGTACAAAGGAATAAATAAATAAAAGAAAATTAACTCATGAAACATATTTTTTTTTTTTTTTGAATTAAAAGTTTCAATGGAACTTTATGGTTATTACAGTAATTATCAGTATTGCATTGATGATACCACTTGATGACGCCCAAGTAATAAATCGATTTAAAAAGAAAAAAAAAATATGAAACAGATTCAGTTTTAAAGTTAACCAAATGTTGCGTTAGTTGGTTTCAAGTGGAAAACAACTTGTTAGAAATATTTCAGAATTGTTATAATTCCTCCAGTAATAACAAGAAAAATAAATGTATGCATAATTATGGGTACAGTATTTTTGTTGGTAAATTGCTATTCTTTAAAGCTTTTATCTATTGTTTGCTAACTTAATACTACCTTAAGACTATACAGTGTCTAACATAGTGTAGATGCTTTAAGTTGAAATTTTAAAGTTGTGTTCTATAGTCACTTAAACTTAATTTATAAGTCTTAAGCAGGTGTTTTCAGTTTTAAAAAGCTCATTAATTGCAAATTTACTACCCTTTACCACTGAATTACCATATAAAAACAGATTTGACTTATAAATCGTACTTAATCCGTGTCTGCCAATGATGAAGACATTATTTGACATAAAAAAATGAGTGAGTAGTTTTAATACAATTTTACCTTCATAATGTATCAATGATGAGTGTACACAATTTTCCAAGTGTACTTTACATAATAAAAATATAAAAAAAACATAAAAAAACATAAAAAAAAACCATAAAATCAGCAACAACAAAGACCAAAAAAAAAAAAAAATAAATAAATGTCTGTTAAAGACATTACAATAAACAGTATTGTTAATCAAAGCTTTCGTATGAAAAATTACATTTTAAATACTTGACTATGTTGGCTATGTCATGAGATTTAAGTATTTTTGTTTTTTTTTTTTTTTTTTGGATTATCCTTGCCTTTCTTATCTTAGCATCATTTTTTTTTTTTTTAATTATTTAAGTAACGTAATAATTACAGTTGTGTGTTGGTTATATGAAAAATGATTTTTATCATTACAAACGTATTTTTCACCATTTGTGCAGTAAAAGTTTTTTTTATTTATTTTTTTTTATCGATAATTATTTAATGCTAATAAAAATACAATTATGTATTATGTGGTTTTTAGGTCAAATGTAAACCACGTAAGTTTTTGGCTTTATCAATATTTTTAAATCATTTAGTTTAAAGAGAGACTGTTAAACATTTTAATTACCCAAAAGATAAATTTGCAATTAGATGGGAAATTATGACAAGAAGATTAATGGAATTATTATTATTATTATTATGGTTGGTTCACGTAGTGGAAGAGTTTTTTTTTTTTTTTCGTTTGATTATGACTGTGATATGCGTTGTAAGTTTCTGGTCAAAATCATTATTTATGCTTTGACATCAACACCAATGCGGATCAAAGGATTATTCAGGTTTAATTTGCTGCCAAGGGTTGTTATAGAGAACAAATAAACAAAAAGAAGCATTAAAACCGCTGATCCATAATAACCGTAATACAGTTTCGAAAACACATTCCTAGCCCAGTTAAATACAATAAATCATTCAAAACAACAAAAAAAAAAAAAAAAAACTTAAATATTCAAATTGTTTTCGTTAATTACAAATTATAACTTTGCGTAATACCATAAAAAACAAAACAAAACAAAATATCGTTGGTATTTCCATTTTAATTGTCTATTTTTGGCGTAATCTTAAAACCATGAACTGAAAATAAAAAAAAAAAAAAAAAAGAGAGAAGAAATTCAAAAACACCTATAATTATCATTCTTGTCATAAATTACCAAATTATCATTAATTCATTTTTTCTTCTTTTATTTTACTTTTCGCACTATAAATAATTAAATGATGTGAAAATAAAAAAAAAAAAAAAAAAATTTTTAAAAATGTTAAAACATTTGTCTTGTGCTTACATTCCAAATCACAAACAATGGATGATTGCATCAAATCAGTTTATATTACGAAAAGGAACGTATTTATTTTTATCTTCAATGGAAATACGTTAATTTTAATTTATTCACGTTTATACGGTGTTTTGTTTTCATCACTATAAATAAAATGAAAATATTTGTTAATGTTATAATCCAGTAATTGTGTTAAACGTAATCCAATTGAAGTCACTATATTGAATTCGGTAAAAATTCGTTATTTATTTAATTAATTTAATTATTGATTGATTATTATTATTATTATTATTATTAAATCAAAATCTTTCTCTCGGTTGATAGATACTGTACCTTCGTACAGTAAAAATTAATTGGTAAATTTCTATGACTTCTCGTTGGCTATGTAACAAGGTATTAAGATAATTGAAACGATTAAATTAGCTTCATTGAATTATTTTAATTAAAATACGATGTATGGTGAAAAGAAACTTAAAGCACTTTATTGTTGTTGAATCTTACAACTGAATACTTTAAGCCAGTGTTTTCTAATCGTTTTTTTTTTTTGTAATAATAAAATTTGTGATTGAAATTTTGATAAGAAGTCATTTGATACCAAGAACTTCTCTTTAATTTTTAGTTTTAAATAAACATTTTTATTCCTAAATCTAATCGAATATCTGGACCTAGTTCATGATAAACTGGCTGAAATTAAGCTATGCTTAGAATGTTTCTTATAACAAAATACTTACCAAGTCATCCGTTTGTAAAGCAATGAACGCCTGTAGTAACATTTAAGAAGCACTGCTTTGAACGATAATTATAAAAGCTTAACGAATAGCATCTATCACCGAATACAAAACGGTGATTAAAGTTTTAACATTTCTTTAGCAAATCTCATTCAAAAAAAACTATTGCTAATGAATTAAATATCATAATTTATGTAATTTAATCAAATGAATTAACGGGTAATAAATTTCCAATCAATATTCTAAGCGAAATAGTAAAAAAAAAACAGAAACAAAAAAAAAAAAAAAAAAACCATTGATAATAAAGCTCATAACTAAACTTACCGCATTATTAAACCGACAGCATTAAAATACTTTAACAGATTATAAATCTTAAATTAAATTAAATTAAAAAAAAAAAAAATTACAAAATTAATAAAATAAGAAATAAATTAAAAACCAAAAAAAAAAAAAAAAATTTCTTTGATAATTTTCCGCCGATTTTATATTAAAGAGAGAAAAAAATGTTAAAAAAAAAAAACAAACAAACAAACAAACAAATCAATAAATAAAAAACATGAAGAAGAAATAAGGAAAAAAAAAAAAAAAAACTCCAAAAAGTGGGTGCGATAATTTAATTTAATTTAATATTTTTATTTTTTTTTTTTAATATCACAAAACTACTTTGCCGTTTTTTGTACTTTTTTAAAATTTCGTTAATGCAAATTTTCTTGCTGTTTTGTTTGTTTCTTTTAACATTTATAACCATTTATAAAGAAAAAATTGTTATAATTAAGATCGAATCCGTTTTTTTTTGTTGTTGTTGTTGTTGTTGATGTTGATGTAATAAATTGAAATAAAGCTTCTGGTCTTTCTGGTTGGTTATAGTTTTATAAATGAATGCACATAGTTAAATTTATTTAATAATATATTTATTTTTGTCTGTCTGTTTAACTGTCTAAAACTTTATTATTTTAATAGAAATATAAAAAAAAAAGATAAAAATTATTATTATTGATTTAGAAGCTTTTTAACAGAGTTGTTTTGCATAATTTTGCTTACTGAAATTAACTTTTATTACGTTTATTTACTCTGTTATACGCTTTGGATTAAACTTTTAACACTTTTCATCCAGAAACAACATAATTTCTCTCTTTTTTACAAAACCAATACAAATTCAAATAAGTTCAATACAAGATAAGCGACGAAACGAATTAAATTTCTATGTTTCCCATTCAATTAAAAAAAAAATTTATTCTTTCTTTGTGTGTTATTAATTGTCGTTAGCAACAAAAATCAATTAAACTAACCAATGTCACAGGAAAAAAAAAATTTTTTTTTTTATTATTTATTTTACTTGAAATTAAACTTGATCATAAAAAACAAAAAAAAAAAAAAAAAGCAATAAATATAAATTAAATATCAAAACAAACTACGGAAAATATCAATTAATTTTATGTAATAAAACAAAAAAAAGTGACAATAAAAATTATTTTTATAACCACACACTCTGTATAAAATGTAATAAAAAAGAAAAAGAAAAAAAATTAATTCCAAAAATCCTGATAATCCTGTTTGTTTGAAATACATCCTTTAATCGTTTTACTTATTTTGGATTTGAAAAACAGAAGGATTTGACAGGATATTGCATAATTAATATGAACATTTCTTATCCTTTATGCAATAATATTTTTCCATATTTATTATAACTGTTATCAAATACCAATTAGCATATCAAGTTTGTTTATTTTTTTTTTTTTTTTCATTTAACATTTTATTCGGTTAATCAAAATTTATTAGGGGGTATTCCAGATTTTTTTGCCGTTTTACCTTTTTGTCTCTTTATTCTTCTCTCAAATCATTTGCTAAAAGAATTCTCAAATTAAATAATTTTAATAAAATGTGTAGGCGTCAGGTTAATAATAATAAATTAGTTTAATAATAAGCAATATTCTTGTGCTTTTCTGAAGCTTTTACTTTTGTTTTTTATCTGCTTGTTGTTCTGTTTTCGTTGGAGGCGATTCATATTTAATTTTTTTTAGTTTTTTTTTTTTTGTTTAATTTTGTTAAACCTGATTTATAATCATTTTGACACGTGCTTAGTTTCGTTATTATTTAAACGCCTTGTTTAACATTTTATTAGTGAAATTCTTCTTCTTTTTATTTAATACCTGGCGTCAATAACCGTTTAGTTTATTTCGTTTTGATAAAACAGAAAAAAAAAACAAAAAAAAAAAAAATGTGTGACTTTCCATAGGTTTTGATATAAAATTGCTTATCTACGGTCGATTGTAATCAACGCATTACATTTGAGTGGTAAAATATTGCACAAAATTATGAAATAATAATTGTTTAACCCTAGACAGTTAAAGATTTCACCTTTATAGTAAACCAACCACAATTTGAAATGAAAAAAAAAAAAAAAATAATAATAATAATAACGTCTGTAAATGTCATAAAAATTTCATAATACAACCATGAAAGGGTTTTTAGCACCCGTGGTGGGCCTCAAAATAAATGTTAATTATATTAAAAAAAAAAAAAAATAAAAAAATTTAATAAAATCCACAAGAAATTTGTGTCAAAAGATTAAATTTCGTATCATAACCAAATTTGATACAAACATCGGTAGCGGCATAATGGCACATAAAGTTGCTTAAAGCACGTTTTTAACATTCATTCATATTTATATATATAAAAAAAAAATTCCAATAATAATAAAATTAATAAAATATTATACATCGATGTAATCATTTTTTTTTTTTTTTTTTTTAAATTTATTTTGCTTAATTTAAAGATCAACTATGTTCAAATACTGTTTTGATTTAATTTTTCTGTGTTTAAAAAAAAAAAAATTAACATCGTTGTTTGTTTGGGCATTTAAGTTCTTTTATATATATATATACAAATAAAATTAAATATCATCTGTTTATTAAATTAAATATTGATAATACTTATCTTTAAACATGTTTATTTATATTTTGAATATTGTTGCGTATTGAGCTTTTTGTTTAATTAATTTTTTTTATTTTTTTTTTTTATTGTGCTTTGAAAATGAACATTGGGTTATTTAATTATTGTAATAAAAACTGGATTAGTGATAATCAAAGAATATTATATACAGAAAACAGTGGTTAATATGGAATAAGATATGACTGTTACTGGTATTAGTGTTGTAAGAAAATAACAAGAACTCTCGAGTAGAAGCTAAATACTTTCTTGATGACTGTAGAAGATGCAAAGTAGTTAGCAGTTAGTTTGCAATTGTACTGTTTAAACGAAATTTATTTATTTTCTACTTAAAACAAGTGGTGTTGCGTTAACTTTAAATTAAAATTGAGGAGAAACTAGTAGAATATATATTCTGCAATGGATTTTAAATCGCTAAATACTACTCAAGGCATACGATAACTGCTAAAAAATAAAAACAAGAAACAATTTAAGTCATAAATTAGGAAATTTAAACACTTAGTTAAACATTCCTGTAATGTGTAATGCAACATTTAAATACTTAAATAAATTCCAATTAAAATATTTAACTTAAGTTAAGCTATTTGCAAAACTTAAAAAAAAAAAAAATAAAAACAAAAAAACAAGGCACTTAATGTGAGTTATAATGTAAGCGTAGGTAATTGGTAACGTAATGCTTAATAAACGATGATGCTCTTTGAGTGTTAAAAAAGAAAAAAAAAAAACCATTTAATTGCAAACAATTTTTAAAAGATTACGATGGAATATGAAAATTTCAAGTTTTAATAATTTTTTAACCTTATGACACTTTGGTGGTTTTTTTCTTTTGAACGAACTGACCGAAAAGAAAGTTTTTTTTTTTCTTTCTTTCAATTAAATAAGTTAAGAAGTTTGTTTGTTGTGGTTTTTTTTTGGTACGTAGCATCTAAATTAATTTGTTGTTTTCCATAGTTTATCTTCTGTTTTATATTTTGCAATATATATAAAGCATTTTTTTGTAATTGAAACCCAATCAAGTGCTTTAAGTGATGTTACTTGGTTTTAATGTAATCGATAAAATAAATAAATAATTTTTTTGTTTTGGTTGTATAAACTCTACTTGTTTACTCATCTTATTTTTCTTTTGTCTTCACGTATGCACATATAAGAATCAACTTGTTACGTATTGCATTACATACTTTAAAAGTTATTGTACAGCATTTTTGCTGGTTTGTTTTTATTATTTTATTATTGAGAAGCATAAAATGCGCATCTTTAACAGATAATTTTCACACGTAAGATGTTTGCTTCTTTTTTTTTATTTTAATTTTAATTTTAATTAAATTTAGTTATTTATAATATATAATAATAATAATAATAATAATAATAATAATAATAATAATAATAATAATAATACCATATTCGTTAGCCATTTACTAATAAAAATAATTATATTTTTATAAATAAATAAATTTACCATTTCTCACTACTTTTCCATTTCTTTTTAATTAATTAATTAATTAATTTTCTTTTCTTATTAACGGTTTAGTTAGTATTATCTAAAATAAAAACAAAACTTATATAATAAATTTAAAATTGCAGAAAAAAAATATTTAAATAATAAAATTATGATAATTTAGAGAAGAAAATTTTTTTTTTTAAATTTAATTAAATAAAATTGATTATGGCGCCAATTAATAATGTAATTTAATATTATTATTATTATTTATAAAAATTTAATATTTTTTTTAGATTATTTATGTTATTGTCTATCTGGTTAATTATTATAAAATATTTAAACAAAACGGAAATTTTGTTGTTTGTCTGCACAACGATGCTATTCAAAATAGTGATGACTCATGATTAGAAAACTAAAACTTTATTCGTTTTTAATATTATTTTGTAATCAGTTGATCAGTTTTCATAAATTATTTTTACTTATTAGTTTTATTTATTCTTTTTATTACATAATTTTAATCAATGCAATAAATAATACAAAGCAAAGCAGAAGTGATAATAAACTGAGCATAATTATAACGATTTATATTATTATAAAGACTTTAGTTAATTTAAAATAAAACAATTTAACGTTCATTTTATTCCAGATATAAATAAAGAAATAATTAAAAAACAAAAAAAAAAACCAAACAAACAAGACAACAGAAAAGAAAGTATGAATAATGGGAAACAAAAAAAAAATTATATAAAAATATTTCGTTAACCCACAGGAAACAATAATAAAAAAGCTAACAAAATAATAATTTATTATCGACATTAACTTGTGAATAAATGTTTTATATAAAAAAAAAAAAAAAAAATTAAAATTCTTTTTTATCTGTTAATCAATCAAAAGTATTTAAAGAAAAAAAAAAACATTTGGTGTAAAAACTCGATAATATTCGTTGAAATAAATTTTTTTTTTTTTTTTAAATAAATAATTAAATAAGAAGAAAAGAAGAAAAAAAACTTCCGCATAAACATACATTTTATAAATATGACATGATTTGTATATTTGATTTTTTTTTTTTATGTAAATAAAATTAACATAATTACCAATGTTCAAAAATCATCATCATTTACGTAGATAATTTATTTTTGGTATACAAATCAATAAATCATAAACGATAATGTTTTTTTTTTTTTTTTATTAATATTTTTTTTCTATTAAATATTTATTTAATGTTTAAATTCATAATGAATGGGTTTTACATAATTATCCAGTGTATATACAGTATATTGGAATTTTTATAATGATTATTAATTTATAATAATTAATTAAAAAAAAGAAAGAAAATTTATTCATAAAGGGTGGCTATTTATTTGTTTGTTTATTTAACTGTTATGTGTCACAATGAAAATATTTATTTATTTAATTAAATTTTTCTTATAAGGTGTTAGATATGTGACATTTTTGGGTCATCAAGTTATATTTTCCAAAAAGGATTGTAAACTATTTAATTTTATTACTCAATGGTAATTCACTTGGAAAAGGTTATTTTTACTTCGTAGTATTATGGAATGTTTTTTTTTTTTTTTTTTTTTTTTTTCTTTTGCGTTGTCTTGTTATATAACAAACGATATCTGCTTAATGCTATATTATTGCTGAATCTAAGTGTTTGGTAATGGTGTAATGTTACATTACAGACATTTCAATAGATATAGATGTGACATGGAAGTGATGATTAGATTTTTTTTTTTTTGTATTATTGTCTTGCTTAGGGATTACAAAATGGAATAAATGTTTGAATAGCATTCGCTGTAACAACATGAAATGGTGGAAGCATAACAGACTTCAAAGCGTCCTATTTTTTAGGAAGCTTAATTCTTTTACAGTATAACATTTAAAGGGAAACTATGTTGCTGTAACAAACAATTAAGGAATTAGTAAAGAAATATCGATAAATGGTGGAAACATAACAGAACTTCAAAGCGTCTTATTTTCTGCGTTTTAGCTAAAACTAAGTAAAACCACTAGACAATTAATCTGCTAAGGTCAAACAAAAGCTGGTAAATAAAGAACAAAAGTTGAAGACTCTTTTAACTATAAAACTTTTTCTATTGTTAAATTATTTCTAATGCTACTTTTTTTTTAAAGGTAAATATACTAATTATCGCTTTTTAACAACAGCATACAACAAACACATTTTTCTAAACATAAAACCACAGTAAATACAAAAATTATCTATTTATTTCTATTTAATAATATTATTTTTTATTTTAATTATTAAATAATTTATTCTCATTCACCAAAACACTGGATAATTATGAATATTTTCGATTTTTTTTTTTTGTTCTTCAATAATAATCTCTACACGAAAGGTTAACAAATTAATTTTAATTATTTTATATACTGGTAATGGATATATTTGTGATTTATTTTTAATTATAAGTTGAATGTTGTTGTTGTTTTTTCTTTTATTATTATTATTAATAAAGGTAAAGGTTAGTGTATAAATGTTAAGTAGTTTAAAATTAACTGAGACATTTTAATTGATAATAATCTAATTAGTATTATCCATATAGTAAATTGGATGGCATTTTATTATGTTGTTATTGTAATACTGATTGAACTTTAATATTTAAAAATAAAAAAAAAAGTGTAACTAATTCAGTATATAAGTTGCATTAATACTAACAAAAAAAAAAAAAAAAAAACTAAAAATCCATTGCCAAATATTACCAATCGAAGCGTTTAATTGAAAAAAATTACCAATTAAATGTAATTTAAGATAAAAATGACATTTAAAATTTCAGTTATTTAATTATGCAATAAATTTAATTTTATTTATTTTATTTAATAGTTATTTTAATAAACTAGCAAATTAATATAAAAATAAAATCGTGATATATGTTTCTATAAACATCAATAAAAAAAAATAAAAAAAATAAAAAAATTAAATTAAATAATATTGCAGAAGAGATCATCAAAAAGTATTAATTTCGGTCTGTGGTGTGTTGCTTTAATCTTTTTCTTTTATTTATTTTATTATTATTATTATTATTATTATTTGTTGAGAGACAATAAAAATAAAATTAAAAAAAAATGCGATAAACAAGTGCTTAAGAATCTGCTTTAAAAATCAGAAAACTAACAATGACCTATTAACAAATATTTATAAAAAAAAAAAAAAAAATTGTATTCAATCAATTAAATGTTGTTTATAAAAAATAGTAAAGTAAATAAATAAACAAACAACATAAACAACACAAAATGCATAAATTAACCATTTTAATTAATTTGTTGTTGTTAACATTAAAACAATTAAGATAAATATTACATTACAGTAGCTTTTTATATATGAATATGAATATAAATACTGATGCTTGCCTTCATTCATTGGTTTATTTGATACAACTTGAGTAATTTTTTTAATTCATAATTTAATTTGTATTATTTATAACATTGATGCAATACAAAACTACCATCATTATGGTATGGTTTTAAAGATAAATATAATTTGTAAACAATATCATGTATTTAAAATAGAGAAATGAAAAATGTTTAGCATAATACCATAGACATTGCTTAATTAAACCCCTTAAAAGGTCAGGCCACAGTAGTTTTTTTTTTTTATTTCCTTTATAATAATTTCTAATAATAAAACAATAATATCACGCATTTTTATTATTATTATTATTATTATTATTATTTTTATTATTATTATTATTATTATTATTAATAATAATAAAAATGAATTATTAATCGTATAATATGATGAAATATTCTATTTCCCATCAACCAAAAAAATTAGGTAAATCACTTTTGGTTTTATAAGAAAACCGTGTACAGTGATGGGAAGGTTTCTGTAAAAAAAAAATTTATGCAAAAACTCAACAGTTGAGTATTTTGTTGAGTTATATCGGTATAACCATCACTGTTAATACAACAATGATAAATTACTGATGATAAATTATTATATTTACTTAGTTATTTCATTAAATGTTATTAATTTTCTGTTTTCAATTTATTGTCTATTTAGTTTGATGAAAAAAGAAAAAATGTTTTTTTTTTTTTTTTTTTAAATAACAATGATTGGCATATAAAGGGACACATAAAGTAAATTATCATATAAATATATTACAAAATAATTAATAGGCCGTTTCATATGTCATTATTACATCATTTGAATAAGTTAAATTTTAATGTTTATTGTACAGTAAAAATGCTTAAGTGATTTATACATTATTACATTGCGTGGAATACAATACAAAACTGAAAAATGTTTGTAGGTTTTATAAGTGATTTATAATAATAATAATAATGAACAGAGCCTAGGTATTAATGCATTCTTCAAGTGTCTTCAATATCGGTAATATTAAACCGTAATTGATAAGAGCAATTTATGCGACTTTTAATCTTCAAAAGCGATTTAAATATTTTAAAACCGAATCATTTACTTTCATATTATTAAATGTAACCAGTTATTGTTAATAAATCTGGTTAATACCACTCACTACATAATTGTTTTATCTGTAACAAAAGCACTCTAAACTGTATACTTAAAAAAAAAAAAAAAAACAAACAAACAAACACAATAATAAAACAACTTTTATGCATCGAAAAGAATAAAAAAAAATCCACCAAAAAGAAAGCAAAAAATTCATTTTTATATAATGTTTTACTTTAATCAAGATTATAAATTACAAAAAAAAAAAAAATTTCTTTAACAAGACAGTTAAGTGAATTATGTCTAAATGTAAAAAAGATGAAAAATAATAAAAATATTTATGCATGCTGTGTACACCCTGTGTATTTTAAACATTTAAAAGAGATTTAAAGCGAGAGATGATGTTTTTATATTAAAATTAAATTAAAAAAAAAAAAAAAAACAATATTTAATTCTTTAAAACAGGATAAAAATGTTTAAAACTCATAAA
The DNA here is from genome assembly GCA_961205885.1 of Ptychoptera albimana. NCBI lineage: Eukaryota > Metazoa > Arthropoda > Insecta > Diptera > Ptychopteridae > Ptychoptera > Ptychoptera albimana. The sequence continues at coordinate 25,103,991 of OY540804.1, forward strand.
ACATTTTTTTTTATTTTTTATTAAATTTAAATCCACTTTGAATGGTTAATTCTGCATACGAAAAAAAAAATAATGCGGTTTAACCATTTCAATCTTTGTTCATATTTGTTTATAAATTAACTTGTTGTATGGAATTTGACTGTTGAAATAATTTAATTTTTCTCTATTTATTAAACGGTTTCAATTAATTTTATTCGATTTTTATTGTTTTTTGTTTTTTATTTCAAATCAATTCTTTTACCGTTTAATATATTGTCTACATTAATTTCATATCAAACACAATTTTCTTGTTTACAATTTTTTTTTTTTTTTTTTAATAACAAATCAAAAATTAATAATATTTCTTAATTATTATGAAAAAAAAAGTTAAAAAAAAAAAGCAGAAAAATAAAAAATCCCATACGATGTAAGAGGTTTTTTTTTTTGAATGGTTAATATTTTGTAATTGGCAAACAAATTATTTCTTATTTAATTAATAAATTTATTTATTATGTATAATTATTATTAATTTTTAATTTTTTTTTTTTTAATTGAATATGAGTTCAAAAAATATTGAATTTTTTTTTTTTTTGTATTTAAATAATTTCAATGTCGGTTTTATTTTTAAAGTAAAAATAATTTTGCTGACTTTCCCAATATTATGTAAGATAACTAAACTTGTTGCTGGTGGTTAATAATAATAAAAAAAATTATTTATTTATTTATTTTTTTGATGATCATTGGATGATCATTGGTTATTATGCATAATTTTATCACATTATTTTCAGCATAAATTAAATTCTTAACAAAATTACTTCCGTAAAATAGAATCTTTGTAACAACCATGACTTGCTTCGTTAAGGTTAATTAAATGAAAAGCTTGTTAAAACTAAGAACCAGCAGATTATCAACATCGCAAACAATAACCCGGTAAATGTATAAAAAAAAAAATTTTCTAAACACAAAATTTTAATTAATGTTTTAACATAGATTTGAATAATAACAACAATAAATGAATTAATTTTCTATTAATTATTTATTTTCATTAAACAACAAACATAACTAATCTACAACGCTTTAAAGATAATTAAAAAAATTAAAAAAAAAAAACCAATTATTTCCAACCAAAATCACTAGCAAAAAAACAAAATTAGTCATCAATTTAAATTTAAATAATTTTTTTTTAATTAGTTATTTATTTTTAATTTTTCTGTGAAATAATTGTTTCAATTTTATAAAAAAAAAATTTATTTCCACGTTAATTCCTGAATCTATACGATCTTTAAATAGAAAAAAAAAAAAAAAAAAACCCGGAACTCAATCATATTCTTACTAAATTTCCTGCTGTAAATTACTTAATCAATTAAATAATTTGAATAGTTAATTTAATGATAAACGATTATCAAGTAATATTTTGATTGTTTTAAGAGTTTTTACGCTATGTACTGCATTTCGTTTTTTTTTTTTTTTTAAATAATATCTTTATACTGCTCAAAACACCACCAGTAATAGCGGCATCGTTAAATTTGTTTTTTTTTTTTTTTTTTTGTTTAATTTAACTTAACCAATTTTAATGTTAAAAATAAACCAATGGACAGTTAAAAAAAAAAAATATTATTACATAAACTTTCAAATCACATTCCAATCATTTAATTTTTTTTTATTTTGTGTTTTGTGTTTTCTTATTTAATTTTAATTTAAAAATCTTGTCTCATCTTATGTATATAGCATCAGCATCAGCAGCAACAACAGCAGCAGCAGTAACAAAAAAAAAAAAAAGTTGTCACAAAATTATTATTTGTTTGTTTTTTGTTGCTCGGTTAAGCGGTTTTTTTAAATTTTTTTTTTAGCTACAAACATAATCAAAACAACAAGTAACATGTGTCTATAAAAATTGACACCTTTGGCTTGCTTTTGATGACAAATATTTTTCTTGGCTTGTGTCTTTGCAATTTAATCATTTTTTTTTTTTTTTTGCTGTTGTTGTTGCTGCTGCTACGGCTTATATGGTTTTTTTTTTTAATTTTTTAATTTTTTTTTTGTGTTAGAAAATACATTAATAGTAACACGAATTTTTATTATTTCGTATATTTATACTGTGTGTCTTATACCTAATTGACATGTGATGCGAAGTATTATATATATATATATTTTTTTTTTATTTTTAAATGCCAATGCCAAAAATATAGCCAAAACAAAAAAAAAATATTTTTTTTTTTTGCATTAAAAGTTTCTCACTCATAGCTACATGATATCCAATATTCGGTTTTAACTCAATAACTATAAAACATGGTTAATGGTTTATTATAAATTTATCTCACATGTAACTGATAAAGAAAAACTAATTTACTTACCACTTACTTGTAGTAAAAAAGTGAAAATTTTCCATCATTATTTCTACTCAGTTTTTTTTTTTTTTCAGTACAAACCGAAATATAAAAAAAAAAAAAAACTTTACAAAAAGCTTCTATTACTCAATTGCATTAAATTTAAATTACTTTTGTGTTACTGTTAAATTATTCATAATAATTATAAACTTTCTAATAACAAATAATTAAAAAATAAAGCCAAAAAAAAAAAAAATTATTTTAAATCAGTACATAAATTAAATAATTTTATTAGTTGGAGAAAAAAAAAAAAGGATTTCTTTCAAAAAAAATAAAATAATAACAATCCCACATTTTTGTGCTTTTATAAAATAACATTTAAATAAAAATAATTATTTGTAGTTGAATATGAAACGTTGAAACGTTTGTATGTACAAATACCTGACATTAGCCGGTTTTTTTTTTTTTTTCTGTGTAATTGATTGTAATTCACTTTAAAAATAATGAAATGAAAAAAAAAAAAAAAACTGCAACAGAAGTTGAATTAATTAGCATAAATTAAATGAGTGAAACTAAATTATTTAATTAAGTAAAAATCTTGATGCACTTGAATTGCTTAATAACAAAAAAAAAAAAAAAAAAAAAAAAAAAACAAATATCGCAATATTAACACGGTACAGTGTTAAGAAATGACCACACAATTTTTTTTTTTCCGTTATCAAATCAAATTTTTGTGTACTGGCAAGAAATACACAAAAATTGTATAATGAAATCAAAAATGTATTTAAATGTGAAATGGTGTTTTTTTTTTTTGTTTTTGCTTCAATTTGTATATATGTACATAAAGGTGCTTGTTATCGTTTTAGTACGTAAATTGGATAAAATACAAAACGAGATGACTTTTTTGTTTTATTTAATTTATTTAAAGAAGTAAAAAAAAAAAAAAAAAACCAAATAATAAAACCACGTAACACGTAACTTTAAAAATAAAACCATTCTCTCCTTTCTCTATAAATAAATAAATAATTAAACAAAAAGACAACCAACTGGAAAAAGTAAAAAAAAAGTTCAAATTTTATTGCTCAATTTAACTGCCCAAAATCATATATTAATGTAACTCGAATAACAAAGCGAAAAGCCCTGCGTAAAATAAAAAAAAAAATAATTTGTAAACTAATTTAAATGTTTTAATGTTGATGAAATAATTTTATTATTATTATTTTTTTTTTTTTATTTTCTCGTGTTAATAAAAAAGCTCGAAATTAATTAAAATAATTTATAAAAGTTTAATAATAATCATGTAAAAAATTTTTTTATTACCTTTATATATTTTTTTTTTCTTTATCGCTTTTTCTTTATTAAAAACATAATTTTTGATTACAGTATTACCGTTGTTTAATGGTACAGTGATTAATAATTTATTTATTTTAATTAGTATTGATTATTATAATAATTAAAAATTAATTAATTTTGCATAAAAAATGTGTAGACGTATCGATCTTTCCGGTTTTATTATTAGTTTTTCAACCTATTAACACAAAAAAAAAAAAAATGATTTATTCGCTTATTATAAATTCAAGTTTATAGTTTTTGGTTAGTAGGTAGCCTTACCGAAAAATTGTTTTCGTTCATTTAAGGTCTTTTATATAATTCCTAGACTATATCGCATAATTTATGTAAGCATTCTTGAAGGAATACGTTACTCACCAGAGGTTATCCAATGCATTCAAGGCAAATCATAAATGTGACATAATTCACGATAAAAAATTATTTTCAATCAAAAAGAAAGTTATATAACACGACAACAATCAATAAAATTTCTTTATTAAACAATTAATTAAATAAAGTCATCGAATTTATAAATCTAATCTAGAAATAAATGCATAAAATACAGAAAATTATATAATTTTAAACAATACAAAAAATTCGAACTATGTAATCTTGGTCATAAATTATAATTAAAAAAAATAAACAAACTATAAAAAGCCCTTTTGATTAGATAAATATGTTAATTTTGTTTTATTATTAATAATTTTTTAATTTTTTTTTCTTAGCCTAATGATCATGAATAATCGAAAGTTAAATCAATAGATAAAAAAAAAAACGAAACGAAACGAAACGAAGCGAAAACAACTTGTTATACTAGAAGAAGAAGAAAAAAAAAACTATTGGTTAAATAACAAAATCTATATAAAGCTTTTTTCTTCTTTAAAAAAATATAAATAAATAAAAGCAAACAGTAAGAGGTTAAAGGTTTAATGATGCTTTAATCAACTCATTTATTTATTTATTTATTTTTAAATTATGCAATTCAGCATTAAAAGAATAAAAAAAAAAAAAAAAAAACAAAAAAAACAAAAAAATCTTTTCCTGTATTTAAGACAAAACATAAAGCGGTTAGTAATCATTTAAACACTTTGATAAAAACCAAAAAAAAAATTGTTTTTTTGCTACTTTTAATTTTCGAATCGACAAAATTAATAATTTAAACCAGGATATCCCGCGCTTTGTTAAATTTATTTTAATTTAAATTAAAAAAGAAAAAAAAGAAAAAAAAAAAAAAACTCATAAGAAATTAATCAAAAATCAATGATAATAAAAAAAACCTCAATAAAAAATGAGTGAATTAAAGCAGAAAAAGAAAAAAGAAAAAACAAAATAAATATAAATTTCCTTATGACATTAAAAGAAGAAAAAAGAAAAATTATATAAATAAAAGCTTCTTGCATCATCTGTGTAAAGAAAAAAAAAATTTATTAATTAATTATTTATTATTATTATCTTATCGATTAAATAATATTGAAGGAACGAACACGATTCTTGTCGATTAAAACATTATGAGTAACAAACGTAAAAAGAAAAAATAAAATGAAAAATTGAAAGTTTGACTTTTTGTTTGTTAAAAGCTTTGATTAAAAGTGATTTGACAAACTTTTTAAACATGACTTGTTGCAATATTATGCTCGGATTGGATTTAGTTAAAGTGGTTTTAGATTGTTTAGATTAATTTACCCAGATCATGCAGCTTAGGGACATTAAAGTTTATGTAAGTAATGAGTCTATAATCTTGTTTCTGCGAAAGTCTGTTTGCCTTATTGTCAATTCCACTGTATAAAAAAGGTTTAAAGTCTTTGGTGAACGAGCAGATTAATGGCTTCAATATTTCGGTGAGTGCAATGTTATCTGATTAAAAACATCGTTGAACGTCTAAGTTTATTTCATTATGCAAATTTCTACAATTCTCTAAAAGTTCTTTATTATCGTAAAAAGCATCGTTCACCAGTTAATGATTTAAAGTAAAATTAATATTCTAACATCTGACCAGACGATGTAAGTTGACGTCATTAATTGATGATGATAATAAATCTAAACGACCTTGACGTTATTATTAAAAAAAAAAAAATTATAATTTATTTTCTTGTTATTATAAACATAATTTATTTATAAATAAAATCTAAAGCTTTGTTAAGTATATATATATACATATATATTATTTATAAATTTATTGAATTTAGTCTACCTGTAACGAATCATTATCGACACTAAGAAACGTTTTTATTTATTTTTTTTGTTTCTTTAATTTATTTGTTGTGATTTTTCAAGTCATATTATTAACGTTTCTTTATAGAATTCTTTTATTTATTTTTTTTTTCTTTTGAATTAATTAAATTTCAAATTCAACTAATTAGTTGTTTAGTTTCGTTTTAGTTAAAAAACAAAACAAACTTCTATCGAGTTCGTCGCTTATAAAGCTTTTATGGTTGGTGTCATTAGTTTATTATCTAAATAACTTTATTGTGTTGTTTAGATAACTTTTTTTTTTTTTTTTTGTTTTATATTTACTTAAGACTTGTGGGGCGCTATCACCTACGATTTAGTTATTTATCGATTATATTTATTCAAATAAATATATTTATTTATTAAAAAAAAAAAAAAACTCCCATTGACATCCATTGAAAACACTTTAGTCGTGTCTTTTTTTTTTTTTTTTTTAATGTCAACATTATTGTCTTGTAAATTAATTAAACATTTATATTATGCTTTAACAACATATTTAATAATAAAATAATTAATATTAATTAGTCAATTAATAACATAATTAACACAGTTTACTTGTTGCTGTTGCTTTTTTTTTTTTTATTATTATTATTTCTTGATAAAAAAAAACCGCAAAATGCGTGCTGTAAAAAATATTTATTGTAATAAAAGTCGATATAACAAAATTAAATTAAGTAAATAACCAAAAAAAAAAAAAAACCACCATTGATTTTGTAATAATTATTTTTTATTTATTTTTCTCTCTCTTATTTACCCGACAAAATGATAAACCGGTGAGGATAAACCAAATGAAAGTTTCGGATGGTTTTTCTGTATTGTTTGTTAGTTTGAAATGCAAAATAAAATAAAATAAATAAAAAAATAGTATTATTAATGTAATTATTGAATATTAAAGAAAGTAGACAAAAAAAAAAAAAATAAATAAATATTAAAACCGAAATTAAAACCATTTGTTTGTTTGATTGGCTTATATAATCTTGCTGTTGTTGATGTTGTTGTTTTTTGAGATTACAAAAAAAAAAAAAAGTTCATAAAATCGCGCTCCACCTTAAGAAATAAAATTAAGCAAATTATTAAATTAATCGTTTAATTATAGATCTTTTAGCTACATAATAAGTAAACAACTATTGCTTGGCGCCATATATGATTAATATATCCCTTCCTTCTGCAGAAGACAAATAATTTTTTTTTTTTTTTTGTATTTGAATAGCAACAATTAATAAACGAAGAAAACATTTTTTTTTTTTTTTAAAGCCAATAAAATAATTAACTATTTTAAATAGTTATTTAATAATAATAAAAATTTAAAGACAAAAAAACCGAAATGAAAAAGAAAAAAAAAAATAAAAAACAACAACACGTTAATGAGGTCAAATCATTTAAAATATTTCTTTAATGAACAATCCAATGATGTAATTTTAATTTCACCTAAGATTTTTGTTTAAAGAAAGATATTTAACATTAGTACAGGGTTAACATTAAGTAAGGATTATTGCATTTTTCTTATTATTAATTATTTGAATACTGATGACTTTTTGATCTAAGGTCATCAATAAATCTAATGCTAATGATGTGTCAGGATCAATTAAAGATTTTCATGTCATTAAAATTAGTGAGTTTTAACAGTTTTGTTGTATTGAATATTTATAATAATGACCAGTGATGTAATTAGGCATGTAGAACAATCATTTTGCTAGTAAACTACCATGACTATCAAAGTCCCTTGCTTTAAATAGGACAGTCGTCATAATTTTATTTTTTATTTAAGTTATAGCTGATAACAGAGTTGCAAAATTTATTTCATCACATATTTAGAGTAAAAATCGCTGTGAAATAACAAGAATTTCCCACGAAAAGTATGTACATGGTACTTTGCTACAGCAAGGTACTTTGCTTTCACAATTACAAAATTAAATAACTTTAATGCTTGTAATTTATGGGCCAAATCGAACATCAGGACACAAAACGTTATATAAATTATTTAATTTATTATCGATTATATTTTGAATGCGAAACCACCTAATAACACGTGCAAAAGATTAACAATAATCAAAAAACAATAAAATTACGATAAAAATAGATTGTGTAAAGAAAGTTTAATATCATATCACTGATTTATTAAAAAAAAAAGAAAAAACAGCAATAATAATAATAATAAAAATAGAAATAAACAAACGAAAGGGAAAAATCACTTAAAATAAAAAAGACCGCAGAGTAATAAAAAAAAAAATTACATCATTCATACATAAATCAATAAATAAAAATATTTTTTTTATTTTTTCTTTCTTTCTTCTCTGTTTAAAAATATCGCACACGCCAAATAATTGACGTATTTACGCCTTTGAATGTTGCTGCTGCTGCTTCTTCCGCGTATTATTATTAATTTTTTTTTTTTGGTTTCGGTTAAAAATGTTTATGGAAATTAATTTTTTTTTTTTTTTTTTTTTGTAATTTTTAGATAAATAATTAATTTTTATATTGAATATTTGTTTATGCTTTAAGGTATGAATTAAAAAGCCAAAATAATAATAATAATAATAATAAATCGTATAGAACAAATTATGATTGGCATTTCAAGATGTTATTGCTTTCAAAATAAATAAATACATTTTTTTTTTTTTTTTTATTGAAATTAGATGGAAACGAAGCCAATTAAATTATTTGATTAATTACGTCATTTCGGTGGATTTTTTAAAATTATTATTTATGGAAAATAGATTAATACACATCGTCGTTACTGCTTAAATAATTGTTAAAGTTGAAAATTTGTGTGACTTTGTAAGATGTGTTTCCCCTCATTTAATTATTGCATTGAGTACATTAAGCATCATCAGCAACAATGACCACTACTCGACTGTAACCAAAAATTAAGGAACATGAAGTAAATACAAAATTACATAATTACATTACAAGTAAAAAAAAAAAAATTGATGTAAAGATGTCACGAAATGCGGTAATTGTTTTTCTCATAAAAACCAACAAAAAAAAAAAAAAAAAAATTAAATAAACAAGAAGAAAAAGAAGTAGAAAAAAAAATAACTTAAAATAAAACCATACGACCCTGATTTACTACAATGACAGGGAACGGCTAGATGAAGGTCAAACAGTTTATGCTTAAAGTATTTTTGAATTAAAAGAAGACGAATTAAAAAAAAACTTGATGTCGTTGGAATCCAAATCAATTAATTAATCAACAAAAAATATTTTCTAATAACAGAAATAACTTGAGTTGCAAAAATGTTAATTTCAGGAAGTGATCTATGATTTTTCTCTTGATGTAAATTTAATGGTTGCCTGTTGAGACATCTTGGTACCAACAATCGTTGTTAGTTTTTTTTTTTTTTTTTATATAATTCTTTAATTACTTTCATGATTTTTGTTTTGTTGTTTTCGCTTACAACAAACATTTTATATTTCTTCTTTGCTTTGCTGATTGCAAATAATAAAATAATAAAAATATTCGCGAATTAAGTCATTTTTTATGTTTATCACATAGCAACAAATTTTTTTTTTCTTCTTTTTATACCAAAAAAAAAAAAACTTTTTTTTAACGATCTCGTTTTTTTTTGCTTTTTTTTTTTTTTTTGGTTTTAATGTAGTTTCTGGTTGCTTTTTTCTTTGCGTTTATTTCCTATGGTAAAGGTCAATATTTTTATCATTGTTTAGTGTTAAATAACTCTTCCTTAAAAAAAAAAAAAGAATTTTTAATTTATTTGTGATTAGTGTTAATCAATGTTTATTTATGCTTGTAAGTGGTAAAAATATTTTCTTATTTGTAAATTTATTGTGTAAAGAATGAGTTTTTTTTATTTCTCTCTTACTTTTATGTTTTGAGTGAATTTGCATTGAGTTTTTTTTAATTTTTTTTATTTTTTAAACTTTGCATAATTTATTCGTATTATAGAATTTTTTTTTTTCTGTTTATTTATTATAATTTATTTAAAATTATTTTAATTCACTACTGAGACTTGTATAAATAGTTTTTTTTTTTTTTTTTTGGTGTTTTTTTAACATCTCTTGTATTATTTATTCAAAATAGTCCTTAATAGATGCACGTGCCAAATTTCTTCTTAACAAAAATACATTTATTACACCAAACATGAGCACGTTTCACGATAAATTTCTTCATAGGTGAAAAAAAATAAAATAATAATAATTTATCTAAAAAACACCGCGTTTAACCATTTGATTAGAGAAAAGTGTAATAGAAAAGTAGAGGCAGATATCAGTCACACCTTTACCCATTTTAAATAAAAACATTTTTATTTTTGAATAAATTTAATTTCAAATGAATTAATTATTTAATTAATAAATTAATAATATTTTCTATTGGATTGTGATTATGATTACGAAAATTCTTCTGTTTTTAATTATTTTTTTTTTTTTTTATATTTATCATTTTCTTTAATAACAGTGACTAATAATTAACAAATCATGATGATAATAATATTTCCACGGTTGAATAGTAATTAGTATGTTATTGGAATTTTCATGATAAATTAACTAGATAATAAATTAGGTGGTGATGTTGATGTTGATGGTGGTGGTGTTGGTGTTTTATGTAAAATTTAATTTATTAAAAAAAAATGTCTTTTCACTTCATTAAATTATTATTATTATTCAAAATTCCAAGGAATGTACTTTAATTTATTTATTATTATTATTATTATTATTATTTGTTCAAATTTTCAATGATAAATGTTTTTTTTTTTTTTTTAATATATTTATTTACCTGTATATAAAGAAGAAGAAGAAATTTTTTTTTCTGCTTTTAGGTTTAATAAATAATTTTAATTACATGATCGTAATGAAAAAGAAAAATGATAATTATGTTGCTGTTTTATGTTGACGATGAGGACGTCTTGCTTTGATGTTTTTTTCTTTTCTTTACTGTACTGTTGTATGTCAAGGACACTGTTTACTCTTCATTAATTCATTCTTTAATTTTTATATATATTTCTATATAGAAAATAATTTTCTGTTATAATTAAGTTATGCATAGAAATCATTTATAAAAGAATATTTTTTTTTTTTTTTTTTACAAACGTAAACCATACAAAATAATTCATAATGAAATAACAACAAAAAATGTAAAAAAAAAAAAAAATCATAAAACCACAAAATGACCTCGTGAATTAATTTAATTTATATTTAATCAAAGTTATTTCATTGTAGCCAGTTTTTTACGTTTACGCTGATTATCATCAATAATATTACTTAATCAAATATTAAAATAATAATAATATATAAACGAGTATAATCACTTGTTTATCAAAAATCATTTTGCAAATAATTAATGTCATTTGTAATATTTGCGTAAAAATGATGAATTGTTTAATCATCAGGTATTTGTAACGAGGTAGTAATACATCTAGTCTTAAATATATATACATATATATATATATATATACGTGACGTTTATGGTGATTTGCATGTTTTTGCGTTGACCGCGTAATGCGGTAATTTTTTTTTTTTACTTTTTACGTGATATTTTTATTAAATCTGTGTGACTTCTTTGTATAGTGGAATTTGGTGTTTTTTTTTTTTTTTTTTTTTTAAACTAATGTCGTTATTTATGGCTAAGCAAGATTTAAAAGTGTTTTGTAATTGGAAGATTTATGGGTTTTGATTGACATGGGGATTATTTATTGTTTTTTATTGAAAATTGTCACATTTTTTGTAGTTTTTTGAACGCATCTTTAATGTTTTAGATACAATATGCAGAAAATTACCTTCAGAAATGCTTCTTAACCGTATACTGGTGCTTTTTTGATAGACAAGGGTGACGACAAGTGCATTTTACATTGATTAAGTTCCAGAGCTTTCCAGAGCTTGACTTAAGTAAAGTTTCGACTGGATGAACTCTTTTAATCGGTATAGAATAATAACTGAATTGTATTGTGAAACTAATGACAGATTACTCAATCGTCAAACACAAATTTGTCATAAATAATTATTATTTTTTTCTTTTTGTAGGGTAATCAGTATTTAATACAAGGCTACTACAATAATCTTCCATTAACACTTCCATTTATATTAATCAACACTTTGGAATCAATTAAAAATATTACAAATAAAATCATGAACACAATTTAATTTAATTTAATTAAACTTAAAAGTTGCGTTTTTTTTTTTACTTAGTTTTAGTGAATTTTATTGGTGATCATTGTTGAAAGAATGCGCTATTGGAACATAAAATCAATATGATTAAATTAAATTGACTATTTTAACGTGTTTTAGCAGTATAAAGTGTATTTTGAAGGAATTTTGCCTACACACATTTTTTTATTTATATTCCTACACATCTGCTTTTATTTTGGTTAGCTAAAAAAAAGAAAAAAAACAGTCAATCAACTATGAGTGATGGTTTCAAGATTTCACGTAATAGTATATGTCTTGTAAAACGTCATAAAAATAATAAATGCTTGAGTAATTATTATAGTAAACTATCCAAACGTTTCTTTACATGTTAATTATATAAATTAAATTCTTAGCTAATTAAAAATAGAAACAAATAAATAGGAAAAGTACGCGGATGTTTATAGAACATCATATGTTTAGTTAAACATAACAATTTTTTTATTTAATATTATATTAATGCTGTGAATTATGTTAATTAAATAACAAAAAATGTTGTTGTTTTTTTTTTGACAACGCTTCTTTATTTATAGTTATTTACTTATTTAAAAAAAAAAATATTTAAACAGTGTGATACAAAAAACATGGTCTGTAATCTCCAAATTGATAATCCACCATAATTACTTTGAGTGTTAAATTTTTACTGCATTTCTGTTGACTTTGAAATAGTAAAAAAGATAAGAAAAAAAAAAAAAAACTATTTTTATTGTTATTAATTCAATGGCATCTTGTTATTCATTTCGATTCGTATTTTTAATTTTTTTTCTATCCACTTCAAACTAATAAAATAATTTTTTTTTATTTTCATCTCTCTGTTACGTTTTGTTTGTTTTTTTTTTATTATCACACCTACTGTGGACACAATTTATTTATTTTTTTTTTTTTTCGTGTTGTTTTAGCTAATTTTGGAATGCATAGTTTTTTTTTATTTTTTTTTTTGATTATTTGTTATTTGTTTACCAATAATAAAAATAAAGTAAATGACATACAGAATCAATTATTAATGTTTTAAGTTTTTTTTTTTTTTTTTATTTTTAAGTGAATTTAGATATTTAAGCATAATTAACAAAAAAAAAAACTCACTCAAAACGTTTTCGTGTTTAACCTAAGGCAATTGTAATTATTTTTGTTGTAATTTTGTAAGTATTTCTAATTAATAATAATAAAAAATTGAGACAACGAAATCAAGTCGTTATTGGTGTCGTCGTCGTCGTATTTTGCGTTTATTTTTCCTTTTTTTTCTTTTTTTTTTTGATTAGTTGTTTTTTCATCTCATTTATAAAGTTTATTTATTTATTATTAATTTAATTTTTTTTTTTTTTTTGATTTTGAAATGTCATTGCAATTAAATAAATATTTAAAAGCTTGTTATTATTATTATTATTTATTTATTTCTCTTGTGTTCTCTTAAAAAATTGTTTTTCTTTTTTAATTTGTTTCGATGTGTAATAGTAAAGTGATAAAATGCTTTGATATAGAAAATAAAAATGTTTAATAAATATGATATTGATAGAGTCAATTATTTAATAAAGACATAAATATTAATATTATTAGCTATTTATATATTCAATTATAATTAATTGTTTTAAATTGTTTTATAGTTAATTAAACTGACTAAGTATATTTCTATTCTATTATTATTATTATTATTATTATTTATTGCTTTTCAATTGCTTTGTGTGCTTTTGTTCGTCTGTTTTCTTCTACGAATTAAGTTTTTAAAATTAATGTGCAATGTCTATGGTATTAAGCAAATCTTTATACATTGTATATAATAGTAGTTTGAAAATATTTCTTTAATCTCTTCAGGGACGTATACAAATATTTAAAACATGCAAAAAAAAAAAAATATAAAAGTATTTCTAAAATTCTATAAATGCTTTAATTTTTCTTCTTTATTTATTAATGTTTTCAAGGTAAGTTTATATCTGCTGTTAATTACTTGATGAGGTTTAATGTCTTCTTTTTTTTTGTGCTCTGATTACCATCTAAACAGTCGTTTTGTTTTCTAACAAAAAAATTTATTGATTGCTATAAAGACAACTGTAGTTGTTGTGTACTTACAGAATCGAACATCATTATTATGGGATGTTGCCACTGAAACTTATTTTATATTACTTTGCCATGGTGTTATTTAAGGATTGAATAAAAATAAATAATGCCAAAAACTGAACAATAAAAATCGTTTTATCACTCAATAGGCGATGGGAATAAATATCGAACTAAAATCACTCAAGATCTCAGAATAAAGGTAAACAGCTGAATTATACAAATATTAATTACTCCAGTATAATTTATAAACCATTAGCAGTAACATTACTACAAAAAAGTAACGAAAAAATTAAATAAAAAAAAAAACCAATCTGAACGAAACTAGCCAGTCAGTCAGTCACTATTTTTAGTCATTATTTCTCTAAAATTAATTTCACCTTTAAAAAAGATTTTTTTTTTTTTTTTTTGTGGTTTGTTTTTGATTTTCTAAATAAAATATCATTAATAAAAAATAAAAATAAAAAATATCTACTGTATGGTATTTAAAAGTTAAACAATAAAAAAATAAATAAAGAAGACGAATATCAACAATAACAACCACAACAACAATTATTATTATTATTATTAATGCCACATATATTCTAGGATGGTAATTTATAAACAAAAAAAAAAAAAATTTGTGTCATTGATGATTTTAATAAAGTTAAAAATTACCTTAAGGCTATTTTATTAATATCAATTAAAAACAATTTGTTATGGAAAATATGATGAATTTAATTCCGCCTTTTTCTTTTTTATTTTTTTTCGTATTTTCGTTGATTGACACGATTCTTTAATAATATTATTTAATGACCTATAATGTAGATATTTATTTGGTTTGAATAACTGATTATAATCGTATAAAATTTAATTATGTGGGGGACGTATGCGTAATTAAATGCATTATAATAAAAAAAAAAAGTGTACAAAGATTAATTATTGTTGATGTGACAATGATTTGATTTAGTGTTTTTCCCTAGAATTTTTAGCGTTGAAATCATCGTGAAAAGGTATTAAAAATACAAAAGAGTTACAACCATAGAAAGTCGTGACTAAATAGATGATCAAGGTCCTTTAAGAAGTGAAACATTAAATAAAAGTTTGGTTAATCAAATTACTAATTTTGGTTTCAATATGCATTGGGGTTTTTTAGTTAAACATTTCTCATTGAATTTGTGTGGTAAGTAGTCTTTACCTTGTTAAGATTACGCACCCATTGTAATTTATTATTATTTTACAAACGAACATATTACTTTTATTGTTTCTATATAGCAGCATTACCACTCGATAAAGATTTTAACGCTCTGTTCTTATAGCTGCAACGTTACGGTGATTAGTTACTCTGAAAAACCAATATTTGAATTTTTTTTTTTTTTTATTATTAAAAATTTATTAGGTTAACAAGAATTTGGTTTAACAAAAAAAAAAAACTTGATTAATTAATTATATATTAAGGATATAAATATATTTTGAATTAGCTACTTAAGTCGAGCGATTAATTAACAATATTCTCGTTTTTTTATTATTAATAATTTTTTTTTGGTTTGTTGTTTTGATTTTTCCTATTCCTTTTTATTTAAATTAGTAGATTCAGTCAGCGAATTACGTTTTTATCTTAATTTAATGATGATGCTGTGCTTATTTTATTACCGTTTAATGAGATAAAAATAAAAATAAAAAAAATATTTAATCACTAAAGGATGAGATTTTTTTTTTTTTTTTTTCGTAGTTAATCAGATAAAAATCATTATCGTAAAATGCATTAAAAATAAAAATTAAATTTTACTGCATGATATACGGTGTTTAGTTCCTGTATGCACGTTTCATATATAAATTATTTTATCTTAACATAGAAATTACGTTTGCCAAATAAATGTCACAAGCTTTCTTTCGTGTGTTTCTATATAAAATTAAAAAACGCTATCCGTTTTAGTCATCATCATTAGAACTTTCGACGTTCTCATTAAAATTTAATAAACAAAAAAACCCAAACAAGAAAAAAAAAAAAATAAATATATTTTTATATATAAATAAATTATTTATTCGATTTTTTTTTTTTGATCACAGTCACAATTATCATCAAATTAACACAAATATTAATAATTTCGATACGAAAAATCGTATCAAAAGAAAATCGAAAGAAATGAAAAAGATCAAAATGCGAACTAAAAATTATGCAAATTTTGTCCATATTTATTTATAAATATTTATTTGTATTAACCGGATCTATGGTTTGGTGAGCGCTATTTTAATGTTTTTATTGTCATCAATATTTTTTTTTTCGGGGCGCCGACATGCTGTTAAACTTGTTCAGATAGTCGTCAGTATCTTTATTTTTTATTTTTTTTTACTATTTAGCACTTGTTTGTCTTGTTTTATCTTATTTTCGTCTATAAGATTGTTTTTTTTTTGTTTTTATAAAATTTTATATCATAGAAAAATAAACAACAACAATAATACTAATTTATGAAAAAAAAAAAAAAAAAAGGCGCACCTTTGCCTTAGTATGGTGTAACTAGAAATAGATTAACGCTTAATAACTGTAGGTGTTATTATCGAGTTAGGTTTCGATTTTATTTATTACGAGATTAAAAGATTCTTAAGCCATCTAAATATGAAATAAATAAATAAATAAATTATGTTATTGCATGAAACAATGAAAAATTAAGTTCATGGATATAATTCAATAATAATGTGGATGAAATGTTTTACATTTCTGATTGGTTTATTTCGTCGTTTTTTAATCGTTTTTATTAGCGTTTTAATAAAATAAATATTTTTTTATGCATTTTTATATAAAAAAAAAAAATGTTTGATAAATTGATATTTATCACTTAACACTTTTTTTTTTTATTTAACAGCAATAAATTTTTGTTTGAACGTTTTTTTTTTTTTTTTTTAATTAATTATTAAACTGGTTGTGATAATTTAAGTTTTTTTTTTTTTTTGTTAATCAGAAATATCTAGTTTGAATTTTTGTTTTATTATTTTATATAAAAAATAAATAAATTTGATTACTTTGATCAGGTCATAAACATTGCAGAGGATTATTTCGTAAAGGTTCGTGACTTTAATTAATCAAGAGACTTCAAATAGTGAAAAAAAAAAAAATTATTTAAATTAAGAAATAAATTGTTATCTCGTTAAGAGAGTCTCATATTACCAGAAATATATAAATATTTATGAAAAAAATAAATAAAAATATTATGTAATTCATGTGCAATAAGGCACATTTGAGTCATTGATTTTTGATTAAACGGAACACAGCATTTTGAATGTAAAAACCTTGATGAACATTTCTACTTGCATAAAAAAAAAAAAAAATAAATAAAAAATGTGTCACATAGTAGGATTAACATAAAAAAGTATCGATTGAAAGGAAACATTTCTTAATATTAAAAATAAATAAACAAATAAAAAAAAAACAAAACGAAACGAAATGAAATGAAATGAAACCACTTTGCAAAACATTTCAATTAACTGAAGAATAGCGAAAGGTGGTAATTTTTAGCTGTTAAACGATCATTTCATAATAAATAAATAAATTACGCATAATATTATTATCTTCACATAATATTTTTCAAAAAAAAAACTGTTATTGTTGCTTGAAATTTATTACATTTATTAATTGTAATTAAAAAACAAATAAACAAACCAATTGTCTTAACTTGGTTTTTTTTTCCCCTTTAAACACAAACAGACAAAGATGAATACAAAATTAATATTTCATAAGATATTATTCTTTGAACAAAAACGGAAAAAAAAAAAAAATTAATTAATTCGCATAAACTGACCTGACCTATTAAAACAAAAATTTTTAATTTACATATAATCTAATCGCTTTGAATATTTAATTAAACAAAAAGCCAAAACGAAAAATCTATTTTCGCTTTGTTTTAAAAAAAAATTATCGTCTCGCGTTTATTAATTGAATTTTCATTATTATTTGTCCCCGACAATTATTTTTTTTTTTTGTTGATCAAAACAACAATTTTATTGCAAATATGATTAAAATCGTATTGTTAATGATTTTTTGTGTTTTTTATCATCTTGTCCTCTCCTTATTTTTTTTTTTCAACTGGAAATAATCAAAGAAACATGAAAACAATTCTGCGTTTTTTGTTGTATTTATCTAAATTAATATCGGTCAATGTTGTATGATTTGTTTATTTATTTTATTTATTATGAAATTAATCAAAACAATAAATTTAATTAAAAAAAAAAAAAAAAATTTAACTGGAATTTCGTTGATTTAACTTTTATTGCATTAATGCGTTCAGGGTGCTTTTAATCAAATTTTAATGACTTTGCGGTTGAATTAATTCTCCACGTCATTCACATTTTAATTTTGTTTTCCTTTTCTTTAATAATGGCATTTAAAGCAATTTGTAGCTTTTAACAACCAAACACAATGACCCTAGATTAGTATTTTAGATGTAATCATTAAAAAAACAAATTAATAGAGACACAAAAAAGCTTTAGGAGTTAAAAAAAAAAAAAAACTTCACACTGCATTAAATTAAAAATGAAAAAAAAAAATGTTTTTTTGGTGTGACTTCCACCAAAGTTTAAACACAAAAAGCTATAAAAACAATAAAAGTTTATTATTTAATATTTACAAACTCAGTGAAATTTATGTGCTTTCATTGTGTAATGGTTAAAATAAATGCTTTTGTGTAATAATTGTATTCAAATAATAACAACAAAGAAAATTTTTTTTCTTGTCAAAACAAAATCTACGCTTTACAAAAATTACTAAAGCGATATTAAAAATATAATTAAAAAACAATTCAATAAAGCTTAATAAAAAGGAATGAAAACAATTAAAAAAAAAAAAAAACTGCAGCTAAAGCCGCAAAAGAAAGAAGAAAAAAAAAATCATATCTGTTTCTGTAGTAAAAAACATAAAAAAGCAGAGATTTAAATAAAAAATCAATTAAACGAATATTAATATTTGGTAATTTTATTCCATAAAAAATGACTCAACTTAATGCATAAAACAGAAGAGAAAGATTGGAATTATATAATGAAATGAAAAACAAAGACACAAGTGATATCATCAAATATTGACTAATTGTTTTTGTTGCCTTTTGTTGTGTTAAGTTTTTCATTAGCGAGCTTAATTTCTATTTACAATCTTGTATGTCAGTTAATGTTTATTTAGTTTGGGTATTAATTCCGTAAGTAGTTAAAATAAAATCCTTTGCAATTAGATTAGAAAAACAAGCTTGTTAAAAAAGCTTCCTAATGCAAATAACGACTTGAACGAACAAAAAATGATGGAAACAACCAGTTTTGTGCTCTAAAACGATTTTAGAATAAAAGTTTAAACACATGCAGCTTTAATAAAAAGAATATTAACCAAATAAAAGACAAGAATACTGACTAAATACCACACATAAAACCGAGAAAACATTTTTATTTGTCTCGTTCACCTGAATACTTGAAAAAAAAAAAAAAAAAAATTCAAAAACAAAACTATAACAGTGGCAATTAAAATCAAATCATACAATTTTCTGATCATGAACTTTATAGATAAAAATCAGATAAATAAAATAAAATAAAATTACATAACGAAAGTAATAAATGTGTTGCAAATTGAAGCAACAATAAAAAGAAATATCATAAAAAAAAAATAAACACAAAAAATCTTGACATTCAATTAAATAAAACGAAGAAGAATAGAAATGAACAAAAAAAAAAATTTATTATTCATTAATAATTATAATAATAATAATAATAATAATAATTTCATATTATAATTCTTTATTAAAAACATTTTTTGTATAATTAAAATTAAAGCGAATTAAATCTTCACGGATCTATTTCCACCATGCGATAATTATTTAACAAAAAAACAAAGCAAAAATTTTATTTCTCACAATAATTTTACGAGTGGAATTTTGCGTTTTATATTTCATTAAGAAAAAAAATTATAATAATCAAAATTCTTTTCAATATTTTATTAGAAGACAGACAGGATGTTCTAATTGTTTAATTTCCTTTGATGGGTTTAGATTTTTCGTCATTTATGGCCAGTTTTTTGGATCGTTGTAAATCATAATCTTGTAGCTATATTAGATTTTACCAGATAACTTAGCTATGGTCGTAATAACACTCGATGTTTCTTTTTTTTTTTGATTTTTTAATTAATTACACGGTTTGTGGTTTTGTTTATTAAAAAAAAAAAAAAATAAATGTTAATAATTATTAATTAGTTTGTTAGCTATAAAACGTTTTAAATCTGTGTGAATTACACATTAAAATTGCGTTACTAAAACCGAATATACCTTGGGTTTTGTTAATTTCTTATATATGACAATAAAATACTCATCATGCATCATATGCATAATTACAGCCAATAGTGCCCATATTAAGATTTTTCTTCTTTTTTTTTTGTATTCAATTGAGTTATTTGCATCTATTATTTCTAAAATTAAATCTTTAATATTTATGTCATCGCATTGCTATTAAAATACAACGAAAAAAAAAAAAAATTTACCAGCCCACAAAGTTTTTTTTTTTATTGTTTGGAATTTCCAATTAAGATTTTTTCAATCCATATGAAATTTTTATTTTATTTTTTCTACTGTTGATCACGATGTGTTTTTCAGAATTTCGCTAATAATTTATATCATTAAACCACATCCTAGTTTATGATTAATTAGAAATTTTATGTCATATCGCATATCTTTCATTATTTAATTAGCAGAAATGTTGGCAATGTTGCATTTGTTGGATGATTAAATGATGAACTGGCTGTTTTAGGCAACATGCTAATTAAAGGTTTTTTTTCCTATCCGCTTAATACAGTAGTGAGATCATCATGTGAATAAATTATTCAGAGATTTTAATGATTTTTTTCTAGCTTAATAAAGATTTTGCAGGGTTGTTATAAACCTGCATCCCTTCAGTATCGTCTCAACGCGACAATCATTGTTGTTCTGTGAAGTTATCTAAAATAGACTACTCTCAATCACCGTTTAACTTTATAAAAGACATTGTTAAAAGCATAGAAAAGCTACAAACAAAAAGATAATTTAGAAAAAGCACACCGTAAGTAGCACAGCTAAGCAAAAATGTTAAAAAAACTTTCATTTTGAGTTATATTTTGATTTCACTTAAATCAAGCGGCTCAATGGTCTAGGGGTATGATTCTCGCTTTGGGTGCGAGAGGTCCCGGGTTCAAATCCCGGTTGAGCCCGATTTTTTTTGTTGCTGTTTTAATTTTTGTGTTAATAGCGAACAGAGTTACTCAGGAATTTTATTATTGGTTTTTCTGTTATAAAATAAATTAAAAATTCCATCAACTTTTTGTTGACCGGAAAAATCAAAGACGTATTTTTGAATGAATAATGCCTGACTTATTACGAATAATTAATAAAATAACCTTCATGTAAGTAAAACAAATAAAATGTCATACTACTGGTCACTATTAACGTACCTATGTAAAAAAAACGTTTATTAATGTGGTGAATGTGTCACGTAGCCTAGAAGCAAACAGAAAAAACACCAAACTATAACAATTAATTGTTATTTTAATTAACAAGTGTATTGTTGAGTGGTTTTCCTGTATATACTGTTTTTCCTTCAAATATTTTTTAATTAAATTTGAAAACGACAATTTTTAGGTTTAATTAATCAACAACAACAACCGAAAAAAGGTTAATTGTCACTATTGTCAAGCCAACACCAATCTGCAATAAACATTTAACACTAGGTGGAAATTAAATTAAATTAATTATAAAAAAAAAAAACTTTAAACGATTTGGTGATTTTAAGGGCAAATAATATTTTGCGAAAGCAAGCTGAAAACAATTTCTGTTGCTTTTAATTATTCATTACTTGACCATAACATGTTTGTTTAGTTTATATTTGAATTTTTTATTAGCGAAAACATTTTTTTTTTTAATTTTTTTTAATAACAAAACAACATAACAAGCCGAAGACGTCAGTTAAGTTGATGGACATAATTCATAACACAACGAAAACATGTAAAAAAAACATTGATTTAAGGTTGAAATTATTTATTAGTTCAAATAAATAAATAAATAAATAAATAATTAAATGAGGTTATTACATTCAAATCACATTTTTCCAATTTATGCCATCATTGATTTTACATTATTATCGTCTTTGTTTTCTTCTTCTTTATTAACAATATCATATTTAATGTCAATCATATTAAAAATTTATGAATTTTTGCATTAAATTAAATTAAAAAATAAAAAAGAAAAAATTATTTCATTACCATCGATAATTTTTTATATTTTTTTGCGATTTATATAATTGACTTTGACACTCATCGGTGAAGGTGGATATTTTATGCAATTTTTATTAATTTTTTTTGCTTTGCTTTGCTTTTACTTCATAAAATTCATTTTGCATTGCGTTGATAATATATAATCTGATGGAAAAATGTATAAAAATTACTTAGAGATATAACCGATCTAATTTAAACACAGTACAACTTTCTCTTACATTAAAAAATTAATTAATTAAGAAAAATTTCCTGATAAAATTAATACAAATTCACTATCAATCATAATATTCCGTGATTCCGCTTATTTTTGATTTGATTAATTAAATTATAATTGTGGTGTTTCTTTATTTCGCTGTTAATGTAGATTTATGAAATTTCGTTTATCATATGTGAGAGCCTCATGATAACATTGCTACTGACATAAAACAAAGAGAAAGGTTGCGAATGTGACGCTTATAAATGGGGCCATTTGGTCATGAGACTTTTTTTTTTTATTATTAATCAAAATTATTTATTTAAACAATTGTGGATATTTTTTTAATTAATTAATTAATTAATTAACAATCAATTGTATTTTAAGTCATCCATTAATAATAAATAATTTTCTTTTAATTAGTTAATGTGATGATTAAACAATTTAATTGCGTTTAAGTTTAATTGTTTTGTCAAGTGAATTAAAGCTTTTAAATTAAAATAAAGCCTGATGTGAAGTGAATCGTCACTAAAAATTTCACTTTTTTTTTTTATTATTATTATTATTAGCAGTGAATAAAACAATGGAATGGAATAAGATGAATATTTAATTACACAATAATAATAAAAAAAATAAAATTTTTACTTCTTTAAACATTGAACTTGTAAATAGGAAAACAAAAAAAAAAACGTAAAAGTAAAAGTCAGACAGTAAATCAAATAATCACCAGAGTAACAGCAACGTTATTGTTACGGAAAACACCAATAATCAATTAACAAAAACCAACAAATCACATAAATAATAATTATTATTATTTGTTTTTACCATTCATTGTTTTGAAAACAGTAAAAAAAAAAAAACTACCAAAAGCTACCGAATAAAAATAAACCGTGTAAAGTTTATTTGCTGAATTTTCTACTCGCTACTATAATACTTAATATTAAATAAATAAATAGAAATACGCGCAGAGAAAATGAATGCAAAATTAAATAAATTAAATAATTAAATAAAAAATCAAATATTTAAGGATTGAGTTTCGTTTTAAATTTCCATTAATAAATAAAAAAAAAAATGAATTAATCTAAAACATGGCGACAATGTCAGAGACAGCGAATAAAAAGTAAAATAAAAATAAAATTTTATTTATATTTGTTGCAATTAAATATGTGCAAATACTCGATGATACCAAATATCATTTATTACTTCATCGGTAAATTTTATTTATATATTTATTTATTTTTTAAATAACATAATAATTAATTAAAAAAAAGAAAAAAGAAACGAACCGATAATGTGAAGATCCCCAACAGTCAACAAGCAAACATCATCAATACAGAATAATAAAGAGAGAAAAAAAAAATAAAAAATTTCTTTTCATATTAATAAATTATAATAATAATATTTTTATTTTTATTTTTATTTAAAAAAAAAACGTTAATACGATGAAAATCTGAATACAATTTAACTTTGTATACAGGTGTAATAATAATACTATTTGTCATTATTAATGCTTTTTTTTTTTTTAATTCAACGTTAACATAAATAATGAATAAAAATTGCAATTCAATCGTTTTTAATGTATGATGAAATTTATTATAAAAATTATTATTATGGAATTAAAAAAAAAAAAATAATATTCACACTTCTCATCCTAATAGCATAATCATGATTTGTTTTTTCTATACAGAAATAGCGAAATAACGTTTTATTTGCATAAATATAAAAGAAAAAAACGCAGAAAAAATATTTGATCAACGGTGCTTGATCAAAATCCTTTAATTAATTAAAGAAAAAACGAAAAATTGCACAACATAAAGGTGAACGTAATTCTCTTTAGAATAACAAAAAAAAAAACATTCTGTATAAAAGCGACTTTAGATCCGTAAAACGGTTTATTGTTGGCTCTTGTTGTTGTTTATTTCTTATTTTTTCTTCTCTTAAATCATAAAAGAATAAAGAAATCGTCATCAGGTTCTTGGCGTTTACTTTGTCTTGTTGCTTTTTTCGCAGTAATTTTAATTTTAATTTATTTTTTTTTTGGTTATAATTTTGTGCTCTGTATATAAATAAACCGGATCTTAGTTTTTAATTTTACAAAATGCAACCTAACGACAATAATTTATAAATATATAAAACAGCTTTATTACCTTTTTTAATTTGTTTTTTTTTTTTTTTTTCATTAAGTTTATGTTTGTTGCAGTATTAATTTAAAAAGTCGGGCACAACAACAATCATTCGCAAAAGGATATTAAAAATAATTATTTATTTATTTTTAATAATTAATAAAATTTTGCGTAGGGTTATTACTAAACAAATATGAATCATCATGAATAAAATTTTATAGAAATATTATTTAATAATAAAGGTTATTCATTTTGTTTTGGTTTTAGCATAGATTTTATAGAAAATGCATAGTCATCTCTAATAATATTCATTACAAAAAAGAATATAAATGTAGGTAGGGTACTTAGGTAGGGTGCTCTTATTCGTGAAGGTAAAAACAAAAAACATTTAATTAATTACATAGATTAGTATAAATAAAAGGAAAACATTAATAAATTGAATTAATGAAGAGAAATATTGATGATGATGATGGTGATGCTACTGCTGGTTGTTGATGATTTAAGTACAAACAAAGCGAAAAAAAATTAATGAAGGTTCAACGAACGGTTAAAAACATTAAAAAAAAGGTAATAAAAAGGATTTTTTTTTTGTTTTATTTGCTTTCGGTTACAGTTTGTACTTTATTCAGGTTTTTAATCTCTTTTAAAAATTCAACGAAATAAATTAATTTTTACAGTAAAAATATTGTACTCACGCAATTTTTGAGTGGTTTTTGTTGTTGTTCGTTTGTTGTATTTAGCAAGATGTGGTTTTGTTTGCGAGTTTGCGGTTTCATGAATATTTATTACCAAAGAGAAATAAACAAACCAACCAAACAAAAAAAACCCCGGAAATTATTGACAAAAATAACATTTGATTGGAAATTTTTGTTAATTTATTTTTGAGGGCAATAACAGAACCAAAAAATCATTAAAAAAAAAAAAAAAAAACTTGTTAAGTGGTTAGTTTGGATGATGATCAGCATCCTTGTTTTTAATTTATTTTTTTTTTTGCCAAAAAGGCAAAGATTATTTATTACCTTTTGGTGGAAAACATTAAGTTTTAAATGAATTAAATTAATTTTCATAAGAAGACAGACAACGTTGAATTAAATTTTGAATAAACAATTTTTGAAAAGGAAAAATTACACTCAAGGCAATCAAAACACACACGATAATTAATTAAATTAATGAAAGACATATTTTTGCTTGAATTATTCTTTGTGTGTGTGTGTATTTTTGTTGTTTCACATTAATTTAATTATATTAATATCAACTATAATAGCTTTTAGTGTATCACAGATTATCATTACGTAATATATTTTTGTAATTACTGAAAATCATTTACCATGAATTAATAATTTATAAAGTAAATAAAATTCGTAATAACACACCCCCGAAATAAGATTGAATTACATTCATCTTAACCGGATATAAATATTAATAAATTTTCATAAATACCGAGGACAATTCTAATTAAAAAAAAAAAAAAAAGAAGTTAATTTTCTTACGGATTTACTATTTGGATTGAAAAGAAAATTAGAGAAAAAACCTTCAACTACTTTGCTGTTTGTTCGCTTAAATCGACTTTTTATTTTTTTGCATATATTTGTTCATTTCAATTACATATTTTCTAGATTAAACAATGGACCACCTTCATTTTTATAAAAATGTTTGTTTGGTTTGTTTGTTAATCACCTTGCATTTATAGTTTTCACTTTTAATTTCAATTATTTAAGTTAAACGAGTTGAATATATGAGAAAAAAAAAAAGAAGAAAAATCATTATTAATGGCGATTAATACGATCGCTTTGTTTAATTAAAATAAAAAATACAATTAAATTTAAATAATAAGGTAATCTTCTTAACAATTAACAGTTTAATTGTTTTCCTTGTTACGTGTTAGGTAAGAATATACAAAAAAAAAAAAACAAAAACAAAACAAAACAAAAGTAAACCAATTATTTAATTATATAAATTTTTCTGTAATTAAAAATTAATTTAATTCAATTGTTTACAATGTACTTAGTTAAATAATATGCTTTTTATATTCATTTAGTCGTATTTGAAGTATTTTAGTTGTTGAGTAATCTTTTTTTAGAACAGGAGTTTTTTTCAGTGGAATTTAAAAACTCCTTTATGCTGTACTTAAGAAATAAAACAATGTTTATAAATGTATTCTTGGATGCTTCTCAGTCTGAAACTATCTAATGCTATTATGTGATTTGCTGTTGAAAAGTTATTCTTACAGAGTTCTTGTAAGCAGCTTTATTAATTTTATTTCCGCGAGACTTTCAATTTGGTAAACTTCTGATCGTAGATCGTAAAGTTTAAACTCAAACCCGTATTAATCAGAATTTTATAGTTCTAGTTAATTTTATAAAGTAATTGTTATAACAAAGTCTAGATCCTAATCATAATAGAGTTGAATATTTTTTGCTGACTACGGTACTGCGTTTCTTATGCGTAGGCAAATAAAGTTGACGATTCTTGTTCTGTACTCGACATTATTGCTTACAAAATTAAATTCTAGGAACTCTACTTGCAAACCACTTTATTAATCACTTAAGATTAATAAGAATTGTCTTTCCACGTATTTTTTTTTTGTGTATTTTATCCTCTCCATTGACTATGCGTAACTATTTTTAGTTATTTTGCAAAATACAATATTAACTAATTTGTTATGCATGCATTTTAGCAATTAAATATTAACATTGCTAACATAAATCACAAACTATTGTTAATTGTTATGCTTTAGTTAAATTAATTAAGAAACAAAAACAAAAATTATCACATTTAATGCATATCGTAGGCTGTTTATGGTGACTGCATTTTGCATTAACAGATTAAACAAAGACAATTTTTTTTTTTTGATTTTGTTTACTATTCCAATAGTTTAATTAATTTCATGAAAAATCGAAATTCAATGTTAAATTGAGAAAATGTATTTAAAATGTATCAATACAAGAAGACAGAAAAACAGAAGAAAAAAAAAACCCAAAACTATAATTATTATGTAATAAAACTATTAAAATTTTGATTTTATTACTCATTTAATAAAAAAGTTGTGGCTGATGTGCTTTATAAATAAAAATTTTACATCATAAACGATGTATGGAAAAATTGATTTTTTTTATTGAATTTCTTTGTTAATGATGAGAGAGACGTTATATCGATGTCCCAATAATTAATCCAATAAATACCAAATACAAAACAAAATTAATAAAGTTTCGTTATAATTTTTTCATTGGAATTTATTTATTTATTTATTTTTTCTATATTTATTGATTCATAAATTACACAGATTTTCTACTCATTTTTGCCTAATAAATTTTATAAAAAATTTTGAACTTTGAATTAGTAAAGAAAAAACGAAACGAATCACTAGAAGAAAAAAAACCTTCAACAACCTTGCAACAGGGTAATGGCTGAATATATTTAGTAATTCCGTATTTTTATTTTATTTAATTATTTTTTTTTTATTTACCTTACTCTAAGCTTTTGTTAATTATTTGCCTTAATATTTTGCACATATTCGGAGATTATTATTATTAATTTTTTTTTTTTTTTGCTGCTGTTAATAAATGTACAAACGTTAGTCATTGTTAAAATAAAAATTCCGAGTTGTATAATTATTTTCCATGTGGGTACACTTGTAAATAATAAAATAAATAAATAATCTACATATATAATTAATAAAGTAAATAAAAGCAATAAAATTTGTATGTTAACCATAGGTGCCCCCCCCCCACCGGTGTTAGGAAAATAGATATTAACCGATGTCCATTACGTTAATTACAATTAATTCTTAAGAATTAATTCATTGAAGTATCGTTTCGTGGTGAAAAATTTAATTTTGAATATTTTTTTCATTCTTTATTAATTACAACTAAATCGGACGGTGACATTTGCTTTTATTATGTGTTTACAGTTTGCTTATTTTATTTTTTTTTTTTTTGTATAATTCTCCTACTTCTTAAAAAAAAAATTTATATAAATTTATTTCGGTTTTTCCGTGTTTGCAGTTTAAAGAATTTTTAAACAAATTTAAATCTCATTTTTATGTATAACCGTTTGTGAGTGTGTGTGTGTGTATATTTTAGATAAAAGCTTTGTATATTTACTTTTTTTTCTTTGGAAGTTTGTTATTTAGTAAATTCGCTAAGAATGCGTTTAAAACGGTTTTATATTGCGAATTTAGATTTTTTTTTTTTTGGTTTTCAGTCACGAGTTTTTAAAGAAATATTGATAAAAGTCTGAACCACTGAATAACTGAATTATTAAAGCTTATTTAACTGCTGTTTAATACGTTAGAACTTTTTTTTTGTTTTGTTTTTTATAACATTTCTTGGCAAAGTAAACATCTGAGGAATTAACTGGTTTTACTTTTTAAAAACTAGTCGAAACTAAACACAGAAAGATAGATGAATCACATTGGTCACAATAAATGTATTTCGTTTTGGTTTTTGTATCCAAAAATTAAAGAAGATTTATTATTGCATTAATTTTTTGTCAACAAGCAACAACAGAAATAAATTTAATTTACAAAAAAAAAAAAACTAGACGACCTCATCATTAACAAAGTTTTAAACTTTTTTTTGTGCTTTTACACTGTGTTAATTTTTTTCTTTTCTTTTCTTTTTTTTTTTATATATTTTTTAATAGCCAGGTGTTTTAATTTCGTTTCATCAGGATATAAAAATTTTTTAATTTTTTTAGATTAAAAAAAAAAAAAATCTTGATTTGTTTTCGATTTACAAAAAAAAAAATTAAATTCGTTTGGGATTTTTTGATTCGCTGCAGTAATTTTAATTAAACAAATTTAATAAAGATAAAACCGTAATCACGTTGATTGATTTTAATTTTTCTTGTTATAAAAAAATTTATTTGTGTAGAAATATTTTATTTCGTGCTTTTCGTAATTTATTCGTTTTACTGACGTGATAATTTATTTTTTTTATTGTCTTTTCCTTATTTCTTTTTCGATTTTTTTTTTTTTAATGATTATTCTTGGTGTTACTTTTGGATAATTAAATTATTTACAATGTTTCAAATAAATAACAATTTTATTTTTTTTTTATTTTATATTTATTTAATTGATTAAGGAAAAAAAAAAACCTTAGCTAAACCCAAGACATAAAAACGTACAAATGGAAAACTTAGATCTCTTAGTAAATATTCACTTCGTTACCTTACTTTTATTTATTTGTTAAATAAATGAATTATTCATAACAAATAAGGTAATTTATTTTATTTTTTATTATTGTATTGTTTTATGTTATAAATATATTTCATAAAAAAAAAAAATTAATAATAAAAATTTACATTGCACAGCATTGCACAGTTTTCGTGCGATTTATTATAATTTTTTCTGTTTTATTTTTTATTTCTTGAATGAAATTAATTATTAATACAATAATATCGGATGCAATTACACATTACACATTACTATTTATAAATTATATATAAAAAAAAAAATGAATTAATAATAATAATAATTATAATAATAAAAGAAGAAGCAGATGATGAGTAAACAATAATAATTTATGATCATGTTTATAGTTTTGACATCTTTTATTAAATAATTTTTTTTTCTTCTATTTTTAGATGTGTCTTGTTTTAAATATATATATTTTTTTATATAACTTAAATATTTGACTTAGTTTATTTATTTATTTAAAACAAAAAGAAAGTTACATTTACTAACATTAACGAAAGACAGAAATGAAGAGAAAATTTTTTTTTTTTAAATTAAAAATAAGTTTTTGAGTGATTTTTACAATTAAAACTCTTTATTTGTAAACTGTGAGTGTTTATTGGAATAACTATTTTTAAACAGTGTCTAATTGATAAATAATAAGTAAAATAAGTTTAATAGTCATCACAAACACAATTTTTTTTTTTACTGTCTCGTCGTTTGACTGGATTTTTGGCTTAAACAAAAAGAAGCTTTTTTTTTTTTAGACTTTATTATTGTTGTATTATGACTACATAAAATATTTTTTATTTTTTATTTTTTATATTCGCTGTTGTTGTTGTTGTTTTCATTTCTGTTGTGTGGTGTATATACAAATGTTACGTCTTTAATTCTGGTCGTTTGTTGTTTGTGTTTGCCTATATAAGCTGCAATCTTTACGACCCGCTCTCATAGTTAGAGGTGATCATTCAACGCAGACAAATCGTCTTGTGTTTATTATTATTGTTGTTTTTTTTTTTTTTTTGGTTTTTGTATTTATTTGGTTGTTTGTTTATTTGTTGTATTATTATTTATTTATTTTTGATATTTAATAAAAAAAAACAACAACAAAAAATTAGTGCAGTTTCTAGGTTTTTGGTTAAGTGAAAAACAAAACAAAAAAAATAGAAAAAATTAAAGTGAAAGTGATTTTAAAAAAGGATTTTAACCGAATAAAACCGTAATAGTGCTGTGTACAAACATTTTTTTTTTTTATTATTATTGATCAAACTTAATTGGATTAAAATTATTAAAAAATTAAATTTAAATTAAACGTAAGGAAATTTTATTTTACTTTATTTATTATTCTTGTTTTGGTGAATTTTTAATTAAATTTTACAACGATTTAAAAACAAAAAAAAAAAAAAAACATTAAACTGTGTTTTGTTTAACGAAATATCACTTTATCGTATATTATCATTAAAAAAAAAAAAAAATTAAATAACATGACGATTTTGTAATTAATAATAAAATAACTGAAAAAAAAATGAATTTTTTATTGTGAAATAAAAATGAATAGTAGGACATAATAATTATCATTAATTGTCTTGATCTATGTAAACGTCCTTCTGTCGGTAGCCAGTATTAAGGCACGTCCGAAATAAAAATAAAATAAATAAAAATATTTTTCTTCACCTCTTCGCTTTTTTGTCTTCTTTTCTGCACAAATAAAATATTAAAAATTATTAAATAGAGATGAAGACGGAAAAAAAAAAATGATTTAATTGTTTGCTTTAATATTTTTCTGTTTACACTTTATTTTCGCTAAAATAATAATTAAAAGAGAGAACAAAACATAAGAAAAAAAAAACCCAGTCAATGTGAAAAAACTATAAAAGGAAGGTCAAATGCTTTGTTTTTATTCACAAATAAAATTCAGAAAAAAAAAAATAATTGTTTTTAATTTTAATTAATTTTTCAAATAAAAAAAAAAAAAATAAAAAACCATTGGAAAGTTTATTAATCAATAATCATAGTGAGACAAATTAATGAAAAAATAATTTCTTAAGCGAATCTTATCCTTCTTGTACATAATGCCCAAACAATCCAAAAATCCACAAACAAAAAAATATCTATTAGCGATCGTTTTTAATTGTATACTCTCATCTATTATTAAAAACACTTAAAATAATTTAAGCAAATAATACGAAAAATATGCAAAAACGAAGAAAGAAAAAAATTATTTTTTTTTAGTTTGCATAAAAAATTTACACAGACCACCACCGCGTGATTTATTTATTTAATTTTATTTTGCTTCAAATTATTTAACCAAAAAAAAAAATTAATAAAATAAACAATTAAATGACGATTAGCTTTTGGTTATTTAATCATAAAAAATTCAAAACTTTAATATGCGAAACATGATTAAAGAAAAGAAAAAAAAAACATTTATTAATTTTTTCGCTATAATTCCGTAACAGAATAAAAAAAAATTCATCGGAATTCGTTTTTAATTAGATAATTAAGAAAAATTGTTTAACAACATCCGTTTAGAATTTTTATCTATCTCTCTCTCTCTGTGTGTGTTTTAAATGCATTTATTTATTTTTTTTTTGTTTAATTTATTTACATAATAAACGAGTTAATTAAAAAAGAAAAATTATTATTATTTTTTTTTTGTGTAGATAATTTTAAAGGATAAATTATAAAGGTGAATGAAATGTTTCTTGTTGTATTAATACTGACCACGATTACATTTTGTTATTAAATAATTATTAAAAAAAAAATATATATATATATATGTTTTTCTTCTTCTTGTACACAGCAACAGCACCAACGTTAATGCTTGGTAAATTGCTTAGTAATCATAAATAATGTCAAAGAAATTGTATAATAAAAAAAAAAAAAAAAAAAATGATTTTTTTCTCTCTTTTAATCGATACAAAAGCATTGTGTGACCTAGAAAATATTATGTTAAAGAAGAAGAAGAAGAAGAAAAAAAAATAACTAAATTATTTATTTGATTAAAAAAAAAAACTCGAAAGCACTTTTACTTTTTTTTTATTATTTATTTATTTATTTTATTTTATTATTATTTTTTTTTTTTTTTGTAACTTTAACTAGTAAAAAAAACGCAGTGTTTTTGTCATACGAGTTCTACAAGTTTTTTTTTTTGTTGAAAAACATCGTTACGGTATTAACTTTCTCTCTCTCAGCGTGTAATAAACTTTTTCTTAATTTTTTATTTACCTTTTTTTGCAATATAAAATAAAATAAAAAATTAATTAATTATTATGTAGTCGATTTTATTGAATATTAATTAAATTTTCAAATTTTTTTTTTTTTTTTATCTTTCCAGATGCGTTATAGTTGCACGGCCTTATTGGGCCTGCTGTGTCTTGCCCTAAGTGTTCATGCAAACAGATATCGTGATGAGTATATTGCGGAAGCTAGTCAGCAAGGAGCTAGATTTGCAGCAAGTGCAAATAGCTATTTTGCACCTAGTTCATATTCAGTGACCGGTCCCGGTTTCTCAAGTTCTGGCTCTGATCAAATTTATAATGCTGGTAATATGCGTACCGATTTACCAAGTGATGTCCCATATTGGTGGATGAACAATGGTTCACCATTTAAACATCAGAATCATGGTGCTAAAGGGGATGATTGCAATGAAAATCGTGTTGCAGCCAGCAATATTGAGATCAGAAAATCAGATGGCTATGAAATGGATTTGTCAAAAAATCCCTTCTTTAATGGAAATTATGTTGCCGCTGCATCTGCACCAGCAGCTGCCCAACACCATTTAACAGCAGCCGCTACACAAATTAATGTTGCATCAAATCCCTTCTTAAATGGAAACTCTGCTTCATTTGGAGCTAGTGGTTCAGCTGGTCAATTCGGTGTCTCCGGACCTGCCGTAAACCAATTCAGTGCTTCTGCCCCAGCAGCTGGTTTCAGACAAGCTAGTGGTTCATTTGCTGGTGCCACACCATCCGGTTTTGGACAAACACAATTTGCCGCCAGTAGTATTAAATCATCAAATGGCAACTTCCAAAGTAATTTAATTACAGGAAGCTCAAATGCTAAACAAGGGTTCGCACAAGGACAAACAAAATTCTCAAGTTCAGGCAATGATTTTGGTGCAGCAACACACAACGGTTACTTACCACCAGAGCCATCGACAATTCGTTGTTATGGTCAGGGAAAAACTTGTGCACTCAAACAACAATGTGCTGGCGGTTACATTAGTGAATACAGTGTCGATTTGAATTCAATCAGAAATGGTGATGTAAGTATTTTTACAGTTTTTAACTTAATTAAGTAAATCAAAATGACATAAATGTAATTTATTTTATGGCCAAAACATGAAATAATGGTATTATGTAACAAAACAGAGCCCAAACGACCTTAGTTTTTTTTTTTTTTTTCTTCATTATTAAGATCAACATTAATTTGATTTCATAAATATGAAATAAGAAAACAACAAATTTATTTCAAAGTGTCGTACTTTGTACGAAAATTAAGAAAAAAGTTATAAAAACAATCTAAAAGTTATTTTGACGCGTTATCGTCGTCATTGTCTTCTTCTCTTACGTTATTTTTAAATTAATATTAAATTAGCTCTCGTGCTCACGACAAGGCCGTTTAGATAAATAATAAAAACACCAAAAAAAAAAAACACAAATTTTGTCATCAAATATTTTTAAATGCTTTAACACTTTTTCAAATAAATTAAATTAAATTTTAAAGTGACAAAAGGATGTCCGTTTGAGCGCATGCTAATCAATATATAATATATTTTTTTCTTCTTCTATAATTAATTAATCAACATCTATTAGTTTATTAATTATTTTTCCTGTCAAACATTTAAATTGCAAATAAAATATAAACTTTTCGTAAAGCCGTCTTATGTAATGCGCGCGCTTTGTTTTTTTTTTTTTTTTATTGTTTAACAAGCTTTTAAAAAGCATCATCAATATTATAAACATAAATTCTTTCTTGTCAATTTATTTACATATAAACGTTATGTTATGTCTTTAACAGCATTTCATTATTTCTTTGCATCTTAAAATAATTACGAATTACGCCAAACAATAACCATTTGACATCGTGAGTTTTCTATTTAAATAAAAAAAAAAAACCTTTTGACATTGTATAATTTTTTTTTTTTTTCTATTTGACAAAATTATACATTTTTTCAATGGATTTTCTATTAGTTTTTTTTTTTTTTTTCGATTAGTAATTAGGTTAACTGGCAAATGATTTATCACTTCTTAATTATTACAAAATTGTTTTGAATGTTTTCAAAACAAAAAAAAAAAAAAAAAAAAAAAACTTATTGCAAAATCATTACAACAAAAGTGTTTCGTTTATCATTTGTGTTACTAAATCAAAGGTTTTCTTTATTTATTTTATTTTTTTTAATGAAATTTAAATCATTTAGTACAGTGGTAAGATATTATAAATGAATATTAGGAAGGGTAAAACACTAAAAACCTAAGGTGTGAATATAATTTAATAAATTAAATAAAATACAAAAAAAAAAAGAAAAAATCATTGAAAGTCACAAAATTCCAGTAGCGACATAACAGGTTAACAATATCAGAATTAAACAAAAATAATTATCTTTCGATTTAAAAACATATTTAGTCGTGTGTCGCACATAAATTGATTATAATCAATGAATTTTAACATACAAAAATAACTAACGACTGATTTTTTTTTTTTGTTTTGCTTTGTTACTTCTAAAGAAAAAATAAAATAAAATTGACGATACAGAAACATAAAATGTTGTTTCTATTTAATTTTAATACAGAAACGAATATCCAATTTGTTAGAAATGCTTCATTATTAATTATTTACTTTATTTATTTAAGGTTAAAAAGTTCAAATGCATTTGCAATACAACTAACTGCATTTTTAGCATCATCATCAATATAATTACTGAAAAATAAGAAAAAAAAATATATATATATATATTTCTATAAACATTAATTTAATAATTTATTTGTTGGGCGTTTTAAAATGGGCGTCAAAAAAAGTAAAAAAGCAAAAAAAAAATGTTTTGTTATATAAATTTCGTTGTTTTTCTGGGTTCGTCACTTAAAACAAATCTTTTGATTAACATTATTAATTTTTTTGTTTTCTTTTTTTTTTTAATCAATAGGATCAATTTTGTAATATCGATACAGAAGTATGTTGTTCAATCCAATATGCTACAACTGTTCGTCCAACACAACCACCACAACCACAATCAACACCATGCTTAGATAGAGAATATACATGTGTCGCACCGGATTTATGTAGAAATGGTGTTATCAGAGTGAATAGTAATACATTAAGAGATCAACTTTCACCAGCGGTAAGTCTTATTATGTTAATTTAATTAATAAACATTCCTTCCGTGACCATGGATTACACAAATTAAAAAGAAAATCTTTTACAAAAGAAAATGGCATAAAAACTTTAATTTATTGATTACAAAAATTCACAAAAAAAAAAATGTCATTTTTTAACACAATTAGTGTGCATATGTAGTACGGTTATCGCATATAACGTAATGAAAAACAGAAATAAATAAATAAAATTCACAAGGCCTAGGTCAGTTTGTACAATTTTTCAATATGAATTTCTTTCATCACATTCAATACAATTATTTGTTTACACAAAAATGCTTTACTCTGCATTTAGTCACACGTTGTAAACAATTTGTCAACCAATAATCAAAATTATTTTGTTGTTATTTTTATAGACTTTTACTTTTTGTTTATTTTCGTTCATTTTATGTTTTATGCTAATTTATGTTTTGTTTTGTATGTAGGCGAAATTTATTCTACACTTTTATTTTTATTTTCGTTAAAGAATTTAATTATTTCGTCACACATAATGGTGGGCAAAAAAATTGTTTTTTATTTTTTTTCAAACTATGAAATAAATAAGCAGTGTGACTCTGATTTCAAAATTACCAATCAATATGTTATTAATTAAATTTTAACTCTTATCATTAAATTACAAAAAAAAAAAAATCACTTTAATGGTTTACTTTCGTTTTTATAATTCTTTAAATAATTTTATGTTGATTTTAGTGCTTAAGTGTTAGTAACTACGTGTTTGTAACACCCTAATTTATTGACAACATTCTTCTTTACCAATTTATTCAATTATATAACATTTAATAATTATATACTCAATTGATAATCATAAATATTCTTTAAACATTACATTGTGGAACAATAATAACAACAAAGAGCAACAGCATCAACAACAATTATTAATACAAAAAAAAAACCCAAAAGGAATTTTCTCTTGTATTTCGTTTAATTTTTTTTTTTTTAATTCGATCGCATAATTTTTATTACGTACTGAAATCGTATTGTTTTTTTTTTTTTCTCTTATATTATTATCAACAATAATAAATTTCAGTTGTCATTATTGTGCCTTTTTTTTTTATTTTCTCTCTCGTTGCTTATTTTCTTCACTCGATTATTATAATTATTATTATTGAAGGCGTGTTTTTTTTCTTTTTTTTTTAATAGTGTTACATACCACAAAAAATACACAACACACAGTAGGATAATAAATTTTAATATTTTTTATTTTTTTTTATTATTATTATTATTATTATTATGTTTGTCATTAAATACATTTCAGCATAGTTAAAGGTGGTAGCCTGGTGGAAAATTATTATTATTATTATTTTTTTTTTTTTCATTATTAATCGTTTTTATACATTTTTTTTGTATACATTGTTCCATTATCTTGGATATTCTGTGTATAAAAGTCAACAATAATTTCATTATAATAATAATAAAAAAATAAATTACCTACATAATTCTAAATAATAATAAATACAGAAAAAAGCACAAACAAAAATGATGTAACTTTAATGAAATGTTGATTTAAATTAATTTTAATATATTTACTAGTCTCTTCACTATATGATTAATACTCAATCACAATTTAACATATATACGATTTGGTAATTTTTGTTTTAATTTATCTTGTTATTCACAGTTGTCATTGTCTTAGCATTTTAATATTTAATTAATTTAAATACACTGTGTTAACTGTTTTATTGATTTATTGCTAAAAAAAACAATTTTTTTTTTTTATTCTTTTCTTAATTTATTACAAAACTTATTTTGGTTTTAGGTGTTAACCGGTTACAATGATGTTTACATTGTTGATTAAAATTTTAAGAATTTTTATTTAAAAACAAATATTTTATGTAAAAAATTTTGTTTATTTCCACCCGGAAGTATGATTTATTTACTGTTTATTAAACTGAAATCGATTCGGTTTTATTTTTTTATTAGGAATTTTTTTTTTGTGTAATAAAAATTTTAATCACATTTCAACACATAATCTAATTGTGTCTTTTAAGCATAATTAGCATTTTCTATATTAAGAAATTAACACAGATAATTATGCGTGCAATATGTCCTTTAAACATTTCCCACATAATTATTAATTAATTTTTTTTTTAAATGCACTTGAACGTGAGATTTTTTATTTCACTTCTGTTTTTTTTTTTCGTTTTTTTTTTCTTCTCTCAAAATAAACACGCATATTGCATGATTTTTTTTTTTTGCTTATTTAAAACTTGTTATTCACTTAATTTAACATAATTTTAAAATAAATAAAAATTTAAATACAA
Organism: Ptychoptera albimana; assembly: GCA_961205885.1. NCBI lineage: Eukaryota > Metazoa > Arthropoda > Insecta > Diptera > Ptychopteridae > Ptychoptera > Ptychoptera albimana. Next base: position 25,142,414 of record OY540804.1, read on the forward strand.
TAATAAAAAGGTAAATAATATAAATACTTAATTAACTGTTTGACATTTCTATTAGGCATACAATTAACAATTGTTTTAAGTCAAAAGAAAGACAACACAAAAAAAAAATAAATATTATTATTGTGGTAAAAGAAATATCAAGTGTATTGTGTTTAACAATACGGTTGTAAAACATTTATGCAATTATATAGGACATAATGATTTGTGTTGACAGCATAATAATTAATTTTATATGTCAATTGATTAATCAATATTGTTTTGCAGTTGCAAATATTAAAAGAAAAATCCTAAACCAAAGCTAATTCAACGTTAATTTAATTTAGGACTAAGTTAATTAATAAAACGTTAATACAGACCTTATGTACGTAAAACAAATTACTTAGATTCTAATTGTTTTATTAATTACGTAATACTTCTTACCTCACCGAATTTTAATTACATTAATGATGATAAATATTTAAGTGATTTAACTTAAAGTTTAAGGTTAACTAAATTACCGTTAAATAAACAAACAAAATTCTTCTCCATCAACATTTATGGTAATTTTCATTAGTTTAAAAAAAAAGGTACAAAAAACATTCCAGCAAAAATTCCATAATACAAATATTAATAATAAATAAACAAGAGAAGGAAGTTAGCCTAAACTAATTTTAACCAAAGTTATTTATAAAATGTTCGAATAGAAATATTCGAAATTTATGTAATTAATGGTTTAACACAGAAAAAATAAAATGTTATGTGACCTTTAGAGAAAATTTATTCAAAAAAATATTCTTTTTTTTTTGAGTTTCCTTGTTTTCTGTATAAACTGTGTATTGATTTCATAATCGTTTATCATTTCTTGCTTTCGGTACGTTAAACTATTTTTTGTATTAGAAATTTATTTATCACGTTTTCACAATTGATGTGTCGCTGTTTTAATTAGCATATTCATTATATTTTATTGTTTTTAATTGTAAAACAACACAGAAAGAAACAAAGAATGAAAAAACTCTTTTATCAGGATCTTAATGGTAAATAAAAATCACGCAGAATATGATTATAATCAAGCGCCATCAATAGGTTAGAAAAAAAATATTTTTGTTAATTGAATTCACATGTTTGCGTTTATAACGATTCTAAAAATAAACTCTTTTTTTTAGTTAAAACGTGAATCATGAGAATGTTTTCAGCTGCTTCCAACGGAAATGATGCAAAATATTCTCTTGAGTTCTGTAAACCTGAAACGTTGAGCAGCAACGATATAAAGAAAAGAAAAAAAAAATATCTTATTCTCGTGTATCTGCCTCGTGTTTGTCAAACAAATAAACACAAATAATTAAAAAAAAAAAAAAAAACTATTCGAAGCGGATCTATAATAATCATCTAACCAATACAGCAAAAAAATAAAAAAAATAAAAAACCTTTAAGCAAACAAAAGTTTAATGAAAGAAAACTTTAAATCGCCTATCAAAAATAGATAAAAGAATAAAAAATTATTTTATATTTATTTTTAATTATGATCATCATTTATATATTTAGTTAAATTTATAGAAGCAATTCAAATTCGTTGAATTAAGAAGATTATAAATAAAAAAAAAAAATAAAAAAAAACCGCAAGGTTAGACGTTAACGAGTTTCTTATTCTTCTCTCTTAATTGAGTCTTTTATGCTTGAGTGTTTTTCAAGTTTCACAAACAAATTTTCCACTCCACCAGCACACAATTTTGATTATAATTTTTTTTTTTTATAAAAATATCTCTAGCTTTTAACGACTTTTATTATTTATTATAAGAAAATTGTTTGTATTTTATTTACCTTCGTTTTGACTAATTTTACTCTTTTAATTTAGTTAAAATTTTTTTTTTTTGCCATAACCGAATGTCATGCAGAATCTGTACAAAAATGATGAATCAGTAGTTTAACAAAGTTGAAAAAAAAAAAAAAAAGCTGATGAGTAAAAGCAAGGATGTTCGTTAACCTTTTTTTTCCTCTTGTTTTCATATTATATAAAAGCTTATTTATTAAAAACTAAATTAAAATAATAATTATGATGTCAAAGCGTTGTGATTGTGATTTTTTTTTTTTTTATTTTCCATCACAAAAACTACCGAAAATGTTAAGAATGGATGATTATAGTTAATCATAAATACATTAATTTCACGTATGAGTTATTATTAAATTATTTTTATTTTGCGTGTGTGTGGTCAAATGGAGTTATTGTAATTTTGCTACCATAATTATGATACGTGCTTTTGATATTTAATCATGATCAAGATATCAAGTTAATGTTTTTGAACATTTTCTGTTTCTGACGACGCATTTAAATATTTGCTAATTTTTATCATAAATTAAAAGCAACGAAGAATTTTTATTATGTAATTTTTTTTCAATGTCGTTGGTTTTTTTTTTTTATCCATTGAGTTTGTTAATTGAAAATATTTACTCAGTAATTTTTTTTTTTTCTTAGTTGGTTCTTTTTGTAACCGAATTATACAATTTTAACACCTTTTTTCCCACTGTGTTTTTTTACTGTTTTCTTTAAGCTTTACTCGTTTTGGTAGCTTTATTGTGGTGATTAGGTTACATTTCTAATATTCTTAAGACAAGTGAACAAAATTTCTAATAAACAATTAAAAAGCTTTAAACGATGACTCATTTAACAGTCTCATATTTTTCATAAATAAATAAATAAGAAATATAACGGAAATGAAATAATCAACGAAACAAAAAAAAAATCTATTTAACACCGTCTAGGTACATAACGTTTAATTTAATTAATTTCACTTTACATAATTTTTATTAATAATTAATAATTTAAAAAATAAGCGACAACAATCGTGATTATTAATTAGTACAACAAAAAAAAAAAACCTTTTACTTTCCTTTAAATTAATAAGCGAAAATACTTTCTAAACAAATTAAACTAAAAACTAAAAAAAATTAAATGAAATAAATCAAATTTGCGTATCATTTTCTAAGAAATTGTTTTTTTTTTTTTATTAATTTATTAATATTATGTTTTTTTGTTTAATAATAAAACAAGTTATAAATTCAATTAGTTAAATTGAGGCATTAACGTTGATAAAATGAATTTTTTTTTTTTTTTTTGATGTCTTTAAATAAATAAATAAAAAGTTGTTATAACGAAACAACGAAAAATGACAAAATTGCAATTAATCTTCTGTGTGTTGATGAAAACAAAACAATATTTAATTTATTCAATTTAAAAAATTTGTTTGCGTAATACTTCTAAACAGATTAATTACTTTGTCATTTATAATAAAAAAAAAAAGCTGAAAAAAAAAAACGTGTTCACAAATGCTTTAAAAAAAAAACGTGCTCAGAACAAAAATAAAAGAGACAAAGCCAACCTGAAAGGTTAATGCAAATGCAGATTTACATTAAAAAAAAAAAAAAAACAACAAACAAAAGAATTAAGACAAAGCAAAAGGAAAGTGTTAAAAGCTTTTTATGGATTAATTTTCACTTAATATTTTAATTTGTTTAAACTTGACAAATAAGTTTTTTTCTTTTTTTTTTTTTTTCTTCTCTCTGCTTTTTTAATCGGAGTTTTGTAAGTGAAACAGTAAAACAAAAAAAAAATTGTTAATTAGCAACAGGTAAAAGGAATGTCATCATAATTATGTTGATATTAATTAATTTGTTATTTTAAATGCTTTACTGTTTGTGATTTAAATGTGAAGCAAGTTTAATGTGTAGAAAATTTCACCTCTCATCACGATTAATTTTATTATCTTGGCCATTCAAATACAAATGGTATATCTTCAGTAACGTACTGTTGTTATCCTATTATTAACATATCATCACGTCATATAAACCTATCAGATCATAATTGTGTAACATTTAATTTACACGACTTAACTTTTGTTACAACACGAACATTCGAACGTTACACAATTAAATGGACAAAATATTAATAATAATAATAAACCATCATTATCATCATGTGCCCTAAATACCATAAAGTAAAATACGAAACATATAATCATAAATTGGCGCCATCAATGTGTTTTATTGTTTGTCATTTTAATGTTTCTTCTTTAAGAAGAAAAAAAAAAAAAAAACATTTCACTCTTAATGACCTCAATTTTATTACATAAAAAATTTTAATTTATTTTTTTTTTTCTTTAGTATTTTCTTTCATTTAACCCATTGATGAACTCATAAAAAAAAAATTTTTTTTTATTAAAGTTTCTCTTCATATTCTATTTTAACGTTTTTTTTTTTTTTTTTTAATTATTTTTAAATAGAATAAATATTAATTAATCAAATAATTTATTCATAAAATTGGTAAAATTTTTTATTTATTTAATTAATTAATTAATTTCAATTTTTATTTACATTAGAATTGAGTGAAAAAAAAAATAAATTTCATACTCTCATCATTAAATGATTTTTCTGTTTTTAATGTTAATTAATTAAACTGTTTTAATTAATCCGGAAAAGACATTTAAACAAAATTAAAATAATAAAGAATCAAGACTAAAACAAAAAATCTTTTTTTTATAAAAAAAAAAAAAAAAAAACAAAGCAACGCTTAAAGCTAGCAAAATGCCAAAATATCTGGTAATACCGGATTAATACAATAAATAACAACAGATAGCTTAAGAATTTTTTTTATTATTATAATTAAAGAAGCAAGAACCATAAGAAAAATAAATATTTATCTTATCTCATATCGTTGTTCCTTCTCTTGTCTATATTTAATAATTTTAAGATTGTAGACTAGCGATTAAATGAATAAATTTCGCGTGTGGTTAATATTTTAATTCTCTTATTTCTCTCAAACACACACACACACAACATAAGAAGGAGAAAAAAAAATGTAAACAAAGGGACTTTAAGCTGTTGTGCTGTGTTTAAACAGATGATGTATTTTCTGAGAAGCCTAAATATTTTATTGACACAAAACGATTTTGATTTATTTATTTATTATTGTTGTCAATAAATATTAGAATGCAAAAAAAAAAATAAAAAATTAAATGTAAACAAAACTGTGATGTCATAGGCGATAATGAGTTTTTTTTTTTTTGAGTATTCTTCGAACATCCAAATACCTAACGATAATAATCATCACATCGTTAGCCCAAGCTTTACAATTCTAAAACGAAAACCAACAAAGAAAAGTTGTTTTGTTTATTGTCTCCGCTAAAAAATTCCCCCAAATTTTTTTTTCGTTTTTAACTTTAAAATTTGTTTGCTGCTTAATTGTTTACATAATTATGATTTATTTGAATTAAAATTTGCTTCTGAATTGTATTTGGAAAGAAAAAAAATAATAATAATAATAAAAATAATTAAACAAGTACAGTGCGACATGATGATGATGATAAAAGTGTGCTTTTAATTTAGGAATGACGATGTTTTTAATAATACTTAAACTTTTTTTTTTTAATTTTTTGTATTTCTTAGACAACAACTAAAGCTAAAGCAAAAAAGATAAAAATAAATAACCGACCCGGATGTTATGATATAAATGTCGTCATTCATTTTAATATTCGTTGCTTGTGTTAAGAGTAAAACTGTTTTCGTGTTTATTGTGTGTTAAATAACAAAATAAATAAATAAAATCTCGTTTACTAATTATGATTAACTTTTATAATTCTTCTACTTTTTTTTTTTGTTATTAATTAATTAAAACGAATTAATAATTTATCATCATTTGATATAACGAAAAAAAAAAGGATTTTTGTTTGCTTTCCGTTTTTTTTTTTTTATCTTCTTGTTACTTCTAAATGCAAATAAAAGCTCAATTCTAATCAATTACAAACAAAAAAAAAAGAAGAAATATTTCTGGTTAAAACAGATGATATTTAAAGTTCATTAACAGTTAATGAACTGTTTTCCACATTATTCTCGCGGTTTTTTTTTTTTTTTTTCGTTGTGTTATTTCATTTTTTTTTCTGCGCTTTTTTTTTTTTATTAGATTTAACTTTATTTGTTTTTTTTAATTTTAATATAATCGGAATTATTTCGTGTTATTTGATTTTTTTTTTTGTTTGTTTGTGTTTAAATATTTACTATTTAGATTTGAGCACAATTTTTACTTGGTATTTTGTACGAATAATCAAATGATGAAAGACCTTGCAAGATTTTTTTTTTTGTGTGTGATAATAAGTTCTTGAGTTTTTATTGGATTTTATTAAAAATGCACTAATTCAATGGATAATTACAGTAAAAACTCTATCAAGAGTAATCGAATGTAAATAAATTCTGTACGATTACTTTCTGAAACGTCTCTTCTGCCATTTCAATCATAAATGAAAGTGGCCGTAGTACAAGACACCATACAAAAGGATTATTTGACATTTTCATAAGCGCGAATAAATCAATTTAAAGCAATCTGTTGATGTTTCTTATTTAACCGTATTTACGTTAAATAAATCCACCAAAAAACCATTAAAAACACAGAATAACCTAAAGAAAGAAAGAAATTTCAACACTTTAATCATTTTACATGGTAAACAGTTCAAAAGGTTTAAAACAACACAAAAGCCTTTAAAATCCTTTCTAAAATAACTACACGACCAACAAACTTAAAACATTTATTAATATCAGTGACATAAAATTAATCGGTTAATATCGTATAAAATTTACGAGTAACAAGTCAATAAATAAATAAATTTTGTTAAATTAAAAACACAAACAACTGATTATTATTTAATAATAAACGAAAAAATAAAAATATTTATTCGAATTTACGAAACAATAAATGATTGTAAAATCGGTAAAGCACACAATCGAATATGTGCTTTGTGCTGTTGATTTGGTTAAGAGACGTTCAGTGTCAAAAGTTCAGACACAGATTGTTCGCTTCGATTTTATTTTTCCATTACAACAAACAAACAAACAAACCAAATTGGTTTTGGTGATTAAAATAACAAAAACGATAAAAAAAAAAGTTAATTTTAATTTTAATGCGTAATCAACATTTAAGCCTTTTTCTTAATAATAATTAAACTTGTCTGATGGTTGTATATATATGATGGTAACATCTTAAGTAATAGTAGCAATACAAAATTGACATATGTGTACAAGTATATTTATACTTATTGATGTGACACACCTCGCTTTTAAGTTTTTTTTTTTTTGATTTTTCTTACGCTTGTAGTTTGAAATAAAAAGTTTTTTTTTTTTTTTTTTTTTTTTTCATTTATTTATTATTGATTGAAGAGTTGTTCACATTTTCATACATATAAATATTTTATTAATATTATAATTATAATTATTATGTTGTGACTTTTTTTTTTTGCTGCTGAAATTATACAGAAAATAGCGAAAAAAAAAAAAAAAAATCAAACATCTAATGACTTGTTTATGATTATTAGGAATTTTTATTTTAAATAATAATTAACAAGCTATATTGACAGTTTGGAGGTATTAACTGGCTGCTGTTTTATAATGTAATTTTTTTTTCTCAACTTCTTCTTCTTCTTCTTCCTCTTTTTCTTCTTCGTCTTTAAGTATCCAATTATAATTATTGAAATGTTAAACCACTTTAATAAGTTTAGAGAGAAGAGATTGTGCGGTTAAGTCACACAAGTTTCCTAATGACTCGGGCGTTGAAATCTTTTATTTATTATTTTGTTTGCGATTTTTTTTTTATTTATTTATTTTTTTTTTTGTTCATTTAGGGCGGTTAAATAATTATTTCACTTTAATAGTTATGTATTAACTAGCTTTTATCTTGTTTTACATTGTTTTATAACAAATGAAATGTTTGACAAATGTCTACAAACGAAATGCAATCGAAGCGTAAAAATGGTTGCAAAATAAAATAGAAGAAAATGTCAATAACAACAACACAAACACTGGGGTAACATGATATGTTTTTTTTTTTTTAATAGAAGAGATAAAAAAAAAAAAAAAAACTAGTCATTTTGATAATAAATTAATTATAGAAAAAATAAATAAGACGTCGACATGGTGACACCAACGCATTAATAATAATTTTGCCTGTTTGTCGTTAAATATACAGAAAAAATTTAACCTCAATTTTAAAATATTAATTTTTGGCATTTTTCTTCTTTTATTTTTTTCTATTATTTTGTTTTCGTTTTGTGGCATTAGCCATCTTAACTTAATCTTAAGTAACCTTAAGATAATTAATAATTTATTTATGCTTTTTTTTTTTTTACAAAATAAAAAAAAAAAATTGCCTAAAAAGTGCAAAATGTCAATTTCGATACAAAAAATTAATAATCGATAATAAAAAAAAGAAAAAAATTTATGTTTTAAAAATTAGTCGATAAGGAATTTCAATGTCATTAAGTAACAAATAAAAAAAAAAAATCCCAAATCTTTACAGTATTTTCTGCTAAAAAATAAAACAAATAAAAAAAAAAAAACGAGAAAAATATTTGCGTAAAAAATTGTGCAACTCGCCAATTATTATGATGAAATAAATAATTAATTTACATTTAATAAGGAAATAAATAATCGTATTGTCCGGATAAATCATTTATACGTTTATCTGCGTTTTGTATACCACAACGCGTGATTTAAATAACGAAAGAAAAGAAAAGAAACGAAAGAAAGAAAAAAAAATAAAATTAACAGCAGGTGATCACGATATTGATTACGTTATATTTGCCTTTCTTCTTATTTAAAACATCATTTTCTTTGTTGAATTATGTTGATTTGTTTCGTGTCTGTTTTATAAGTAAAAGTTTGCTTTGAATATTTATTTATTCCTTTTATCTTTTATCGTTTATTATTTAAGGAAGTGTTCTGTTGATTATTATTATTATTATTCCGTGATTACACAACAGTAAGTCTGCAGCGATATCGTAAGAAAGTAAAAATTCATCGTATAAATTTTGATTAATTAGTATTTAGAGGAGAATTAATGTATTCAAATCGTTAAAATGTGACCATAACCCAAAAAGGCACAATCGAAGAAATCAATAATTTTACATTAATTGAAAATTAGCACAACACCGACATCACCAACATTTGATTTATTATAAATGAAGAATAAATAATAAACTAAAATGTCAATTAGAAAATAAAAATAACAACAAAAAAAAAAAAAAATTACATCACAAATTGTATGTTAAAGTGGCAGACAATTACCAGACACCTAAAAAAAAAAAATTGTTGTCGCCAAATATAAAAAGAGATTGATGCTAAATTTATATTTATGCGAAACACTTGTAATGTCAATTTAATTATTTATTTCTTATAAATAAATAAATAAATAAATTGCGACATGACAAAATGCAGTTTTAATAAATATTTCATCCAAAACGCACATTAAATACAAAAAAAAAAAGAAAAATAATAATAATAATAATTCTTCTAATTACATAAAAATAAATCAATAAAAAACATAAAACAAAAAAAAAAGTTGAAATCACGGCTAAATATATATAAAAATATTTCAAATGTCACAAAGTCACACGTAAAATTTATTATTTAAATAAAATTGGCAACGATGTTGATTTTTTCAATAAAAAAAAAAAATAAATAATTAAATTGCATTCTATAAGCGAATTAATTAAATTTTTCTTTTTTATTATCAATTAATTGAAGGCACGTGTATTTCGTTTTATTTATTTCTTTGATTTTTTTTACTTTTAAAATCGGTTATTTAACGTTTTTTTTTTTACTAATAATAAAAAAACAGGTAAAGCAATATTGCAGCAACCAATAATAATAATAATATTAAATTTTCGCTATAATATTTTTATTATCAATAAAATATAGGACACATGCGACCTGAAACACATAACAAACATTTATTCAGATAACGCGCGTTGTTTTTTCATTTTATTTTTCGTTTATTTGTTTTTACTTTTTCTTTGAACAAAATAAAACAACAACAACAACAACACAACCAACGTATTTACTTTATTATTTAATGTAAAATAAAGAAGAAAAAAACCCAAAAGTTGTTTTTATTGAATCATAATCAAATATTTAATTAATAAAAATCAATTCTATTGAGAAAAAAAAATTAATTTTTTTTTTTTTTGCTATCGAATATCTAATATCAACGCAGAAATTATTCTTGACTAATTTATCGTAGTACAGACATCAACCGATTAAAAGTATTTTTTTTTCTTTTTGTTTATTGAATTAAATAACATAAGCACACGTAGGTGTATGAATTAATTAATTATTTAATATTAAACGATTTTTTATTCTTCTCATTCTGATGGTTTTGTTACAAAAAAAAAAAAAAACTTAATAAAAACAATCAAAAATTAAATATGTTAATTTTGGTTTGTTTATAAAAGCAACAATAATTTATTGTAGCTAAGCAACAATAAAAAAAAAATGAATTCAAAAATAGCGTCATCTATTATATAAATTAAAATTTATTGTTTTGATCTTGAAATTAAATTAAAGCATAATTATGCCAAAAATATAAAACATTTTTATTCAGTGAAACGAAACTAATTTTTTTATAATTTTTTCAATATTATTTATAGAATCAAAAATGTTACGCACCAGAGGTTTGTTGTAAATATCCCGATGAGACATTCAGTCCAAATCAATTGATTCCAAATGAATTGAGACCAACAACAACACCGGCACCATATATTCCACCACCACCACCAGTAACAACACAACGCCCATACGTGCCACCAGTAACCACTCAACGTCCATACATTCCACCAGTAACTACCCAACGTCCATACGTGCCACCAGTTACCACTCAACGTCCATATGTGCCACCAGTAACTACTCAACGTCCATACATTCCACCAGTAACCACCCAACGTCCATATGTGCCACCAGTAACAACCAGAGCACCCTATGTTGGTGACCAATATATTCCCCCAGTAGATAAGGATGGACAACCCTCAAATAATCAAGGAACCAACATTTTACCACCATACAAAGGACAAGATACATTATCAGAGCCAAATCAACCAGCTGCTGCCAATAACAGACCAACATTTGTTAATCCAAATATTGCTGTCGATTTAATTCCAACGGTTTGCGCTGCCGCCCTCAATTGTACCGAAGAACAATTCTGTAATATGACTGGATTCATTTCAAAAACCCCAGTCATCTTGACACCACTAGAGAAACTAAACCAAGTGCCAATGACAGATTGTCGTGACAAGAAAACAAATATTATTGGTAAATGTTGTCGTGATCCAGACTACACAGATCCATGGCCAGTAGGTCAATTGGGACAATACAATCCACAAATTTTAAACAAAGTCTTCAATGATGGTTCATACAAAGCACCAATTGGAAATGGTAAACTGAGTGCATCCAATATTAATCGTCAAGTCAGCAGACTTCCACCACCATCCACAGGCGTTTGTTGTACAAGAAGAGATTTGGTAAGTTTAGAAATTATTTCCCTAATGGGTTTTCCATAATTAATAAATTTTTCTGTATAAAGACATCACAACCACGCGGCGCTGGTCCAATCGATACTGGTTTCGCAGAAATTCCATGGCAAGCTATGATCCTCTTTGAGCCAAATAAAACTTTAGTTTGCGGTGGTTCAATTATCCAAGACGATGTTATTATTACAGCTGCTCATTGCACATACGGGTAATTATTCTGCGTGAATCAACAGGAAACGGGACACAGATCTAATCTCTATTTATGCATTTACAGTTTACCAGCAAACCAAATTTTGATTAAAGGTGGTGAATGGCGTTTGGGCGTAGATGAGGAACCAAAAACCTTCCAAATCGTTCGCGTCAAAACTATCTCATACCATCCATTGTACAACCCAAATACATTAAGTCACGATGTTGCCTTATTGCATTTAGAAGAAAAGATTCGTTTCGATGTTCATATGCAACCAATTTGCCTTGATGACTCAGAGCCAGATCAAAGAGCCGAATGCATTACAACCGGCTGGGGTAAAGAAGTATTAAGAAGTAAGTTTTCCTCTTCGAAATGTTGCCATCCATGTTTAATTATTCATTTGCTCTTATCTTAAATAATTACAGTTAATATCCAAAACGCTTTGATGCACGTGACTCCAGTTGGCATCCGTCCACATGAAGAGTGCGAAGCTTCATTCGGCAATAACTACAACAGGAAAGCAACAGTTTGCGGTAAAACAAGGGCAGACTCCTGTGACGTTGATGTTGGTAGTGCTTTAGCATGTGTTGATGCAAATGGCTGTTATAAATTACACGGTGCTTACTCCACTGAATCCCAATGCGGTGCCTCCCCAAGACAAATAACCACATTCGCTCGTCCAGACCTTAAATGGATTGCCGCCGCTATTAAGAATCCAGGTGCCGATGTATTACCCGACTACGTACCAGAGCCAGCAAATCAATTTGAATACAAAGCAAGTTTACCATCAACACAGGCACCACTTTACTTACCACCACAATAAACATAACACAGAAAAAAAAAAAAAAAAAAAATATTTAATCTGCGGAAAAAACTTTTTACTCCAATTTTTATTGCCACATCCCCTATGTCCTATGTGCCACTCCTGTTTTATTATTTTTATTTTTTGATTATTTCTCACCTTTTTTTTTTTCGTTTTGTTGGTCGGTGTTTCCCTTGCTTGTTCCTTAATTTAAGCGATAAAAATGGAACGATAAGAGATTAAAAAAAAAACAAAACAATAAAAAACTTTAAAAAAGAGGGGACAATGTTCATAAAGAACAAAAAAGCTTAAAGCTCCCATTAAGCTTAATTCGATGTAAATTTTTTCTTTTATAATTTTTTATTTTAATTTTTTTTTTTTTTTTTTTTTTTTTTAGTATTCCTAATTTTAATTTGTTTAGTTTTTAAGTATGCAATATCCAATCTATATATAATAATATTTAATTATTACAATTTAATGATAATTTAAATAAAATAAAATGAAAAAAGATACAATTTTTTGTAATATAATTAAATTAAATTAAATAAATAAAAAATAAATAAATAAAATGATAAAAAAAAAAAAATAATAATAAAAAAACGAAAAGAAATTAAAATATTATATTAATTAAATAATTAATTAAAATGCGTTTTGTATTAATAAATAATTAATTAAATTATATATAAAAAAAAAATAAATATATATATATATTTTTTTTTATTCATTAATTACGCATTAATCGTTTACTAATTGGTTGTTAATTATGAATGCAAAGGTGATGCAATTGAAGGTTTTCTAGTGAATAACACAGTACTGTAACAAGTGTTTTATGGGCAAAGTATAAGAATCTGTACATCTCTGTACATAGAGATTAAAAGCTACACATTACGATTATTATCGTGCTGAAATAGATTTAAAAAAAACGTTTCAATGTATTTTATTATTTACGGACTGAGCACAATAGACGTAAGGATGACATAAGAAATGTCATCTTGTTGTTAGTAAGAGAAAAAAAATAAGTAAAAACTAGTCTATAGACGCAGAATGTCTTTAAAATGTGTTATAGGCTATTTAAGTGGGAACACCACAATAGAAAAACATCTAGACATATCCGGAAAAAAAGTGAAGGATAGATCTGGAAAACTGCTAAACATTAACAGAATCAAAATGAAGTTAGTGGTTATCAGGAAAATTATAAGGCTAAATCCATAATCTTAATATGTGCCTTCGTATTGCTTCTCGCAAGTTACAACGCTGATTAGCTACATCATTTCCGCATTATCATAAGGAAATTAAATTAAAAAAAAAAGGCAAAATTTCTAATGTAGTTTTGTATCGATTTTTATTAATTCAATTTTACAGGAAATAAATTACATTTTATGGCCATTTAACAGTCGTTGTATGTAATCAGATAATTTTTTAATCTTTTATGCATAATTTAAGAATGTTTAGACTTACTTCAGTCATCTATGCATTTATTTAAAAATAAGCAAATTTGTGAGAAATTTTACACAAATGCAACTTGTGCAACCAGACTAATTTAAATCAACGAATATTTATCGAGCACAACTACCTATAATTAACAAAACTTATTAATGAATTAAAAACTCTGCTTATAACTAAAGACAACTTACAATAAATTCTAAATTAAATTCCTGAACTTTTGCATTATTTATTTGGAATATAAATGGTTTTGGTTCTGCAATTGTTTCGATAAATATGAATAAAACAAACAATATAATGAGATAAAAAAAATTTTTATTCATTGTAAAAACCGTTGGATGTCTGTAGAATTACAACCGGAAAAATTAATGTGATTCTTGGTGAGATTCTCTGCTTTTATATAGGCTTTTAATAATTTCAGGTAATAAATATGCATTAGTTAGTAATTCATTTCCCATTATTGTTATCTATCGATAAGATTTGTTTTGCTTTATTAATTGAAATTAAATTAATTAATAAACATTTTATCCAGTACAGTGAGATTTTTTTTACGATTTATGTAGTATTTAGAGAATAATTTTAATGAATAATTATGGAATAAACTATTGTCTACACACTGCTGTAAAGAATGGTGTAGAGAACTGTTTAATTGATGAGTAATATACGTGACACCACACTGAATAAATTTGAATAACATTTTGTTGCGAAATAATCACAAAGTTTCTTCCAGTTATTAAAACGATAAAAATGATTAAATGTCAATTAAGTAATAAAAATTAATTTTAATTTCGCTTTTTTTTTATTGATTTTTTTTTTTAATTCTTGATACACCAGGTGCAAGTATCTGTAATTTTTTTTTTTTTTTTATATAAATCAATAACAATTTTACCAGCAACATCCTCATTTAATTATTGCAAATAGAAATTAAATTTTTTTTATTTATTAATTAATTAATTAGTTCTACAAGTTTATTTATCTATTCCTGGGTTGGTTTTGCTTCTGTTTTCTCTCATAATTAAAGTAAGTATTACGAAGGCGTTGAAGCAGGAAAAAAAATTATTTGTTACTCATCGTGATGATCTCTTTTGAAATGTTATTAGAAAAATGACTTAATGTGTATTGCCTTCTACTTACTAACATTTGAATCATAGTTAAGAACGCGTCATAAGTGTTACAGATAGATAAAACCCAGTCAGATTTTAATCAAGCACCATTTAAAAAGCTTAATAGAAATATTTTATTAAATTTATTTCTTGACATTTAACATCGCTTCGCTAATCTGTAATTCATGATATTAGATTGACGCTCTATGTCTGACTAGAGAGTTGCTAACGTCATAAGTGATCTATAGACTTAATTAATGTCACTTTAGACAACAGTAAGCGATTTATAGATTCATCAAATCGCAGTTGATAAGGAATTATTGAATAAAATTTTTAGAATAGATTGTGATAATGATCAGACTTTAGGAATCCAAGCAAAAATTAATGAAAATGAAGAAATCTCAGCGGAACAAAATTGTTTACCTGATCCGTAAGCAGCTTTACATTTTCCCTAAAATACCTGGACAGATTCTAACAAAAAAACTTCATAAAACAACAATTTTTCAATGGCATTTTAAGGTTTTGATTCTCTTGATTTTTTTAATTAAAGCTAAAACAAAACAAAAAAAAAAATTAATAAAATAAATTTTCACCTTGTCACATCTAAAAAAAAACAACAAACAATCTGATCAACGTAAAACTTGCTAATTAAATTAAAATACGATTTCACTATATTAATTCATATTTATAATTATGATTTCTCCTTTATAAACAGACACACACTAGAATTAAATATTTATGTTGATCATACAAAAGTTCACAAAGTTACAGAAATTTTTTTTTTTTTTTTTGGTTGTTGCAAATTTTTGACCAAAACAAAATTATTTATCGTTCGTTAATTATTTAATCAAATATAAATGAAAATAGATTCGTTTATTTCAGATTATCGTACAGAATTTTTACATTTTGTTGTATTTGTACGTTTATATGAGTATCTGGCTGAGATTTGCGGTGTTATAGTGATTGGAGGTATCGCTGGGAAATACTTTATCAAAACAACAGAGATTGGGGAGGTAAAAAGTGCTGTCATATCACGAATAGCAGAATAATCGTAAAAATCGACAAATAACATTGACAGTGGCTAACAATTAGGAAATAATATGCTGTAACCATAATCTCCCACCATGAATGTTCGTAACATCCATTAATTTAACTCACAACGCAATAATCCGGTGTGACAAAATAATTTTTTTTTAATTGTAAAACACAAATGTGGAAATGGATTAATTCCGTATTTTTCTAGTTACAGAAAAAAAACTAAAATGTTTTTAAATTATTTATTGCAAAAAATAAAAATTTTATTGTTTAGTTTGATTTTACACTTGCTGATCGTAACTTGGTGATAACCATAAAAAGTGAATAAAGAGTAAAATAAAAAAAAAATTAAAAATTAAAAAAAAAATGAATTCCAAATTTATTTTTGTTGTTTTCTTAATCACAATGCTTGCATTTGTCGAACGTTCAAAATGTGATTTGATTAATGATGCCAAAGATAAAGTAACAGAATTCGGTGATTCAGTTGTAAGTGAATTAACGCACAGACAGTTTTTCTGAAAATTCTATTTTTTTTATTTTTTCTATTCGTTCCAGAAACATGGATTTAACTCATTTCTATCGAAAATTAATTTAGGAACAACAACCGTTCCACCGTCAACAACCGTTTCCGGAACAACAAGTAATGTTGCTTCATCATCGGATTCTTCGTCAACTACTGTTGACACATCATCAACAACCCCTAAATTATAGGCGCTGGGCTCCAATTAAACGAATCCAAGAAAATGTATTAAAAAATTAAATAAAAAAAAAAATGCTGTTAATAGGTTTTGTTTTTATTTTTTCTCAAAAAAAATTCGATAGAATCTCAACTAAAGTGGTGTGTGCATTGAATAAATGGTTGTGCTCTGTGATGTAGGACAAAAAAAAACGCAGAAATTCCACAAAAATTTTTTATCAACAAGATTTATTTGTTTTTTTTAACTTAATAATGGCATAACGAGACACAAAAAGTCGCTAATTATTTAGCAACTACTTAAAGAAAAGAGAAATCATGAAAAAAAAATCCCAAAAATTAATTAACAAGTTTCTATCGTGTAGCTTAATTTTTATTGCTTTTAAAATTTACAAAAATTTAATTAATTAGCATATAAAAGTGGTAACAAAGATAATAACAATAAGAATTAATTACTTTACTAGTAACGTGTACAACTGTTTACCAGTTAGTCACCATTTGTTCCTTCTGCCAGTGGCGGCTGCTAACTTTGAAAAAAAAAAAATTAAAAAAAAAAACGAGAAGCAAATTTATCACATTTTGCACGAACAAAAATCAGAAAACAAATTTTAATTTCTTAATAAAATTTATTGAAAATGATAATTAAATTAATAAAAAAAAAAAAAAATGAAAACAAAAAGAGATAAAAACGCAAAACGAAAAAATGCTACTTCCTGGCAATATCCTGATTTTGAATAAACCAATCGACGGTACTTTTAATCGCATAGTCAAACTCGGTAAACTTAAAGTCGGGCAACAGTTGACGTAATTTATTATTCGAAGCAGTTTTTTTGTACTGGCCATCCGCTTTGGTGGTGTCAAACTCTAATTTACCATTGAAATTAAATGCGTTAACGATGGATTTCGCTAGATCAGCAATAGACACTTCTGCAGATTCATCAACTGTAATCAAATTAAGTGAAGAAAAATTATTATTATTTTCAAGTGGATTTTAAATGGCTGTGTAATTTACCTGATAAAATGATTGGTTCTACTGAACTATAATTGCGGACAACCCATACAAAAAGTCGAGCTAAATCAATTGAATAAATGAACTGGCGTAAGGGTTTTCCTGTACCGTACACTTGAAACACTTTCTCGTCATCAGAGATATTTTCATTTGTTATTATATTGTATAACCGTTGAATCATCCCCGGAATAACATGACTGACATTTGGTTTAAAATTATCATGCGGACCAAATATGTTACATGGTATTACCGAAGTAAACATACGTCCGTATTGCTCATTGTACGCTCTGTAATTATTTTTTAATTAATTATTGGAATAAACAGAACTAACGCCATTGAAATACTTGTTTGTAATATCGATTAAACGTTTAGCATAGCTATAACCAAAATTTGAATTATGCGGTGGTCCATTATGGACCATTGTTTCATCAATTGGATACTCAGTTTTATCAGGGAAAATACATGTTGATAAACATGAAACCACCTTACTTACATTAAATTCATGACTCACCAATAACACGTTATCATTTATTTGCATATTTTTACGCTAGAAAAACAGATAGAAAAAAAAAAAAATTAATAAACGGTTTTTAAAAACGGATAAGGAAAAATGTATCAAATCAAGCTTACTAAAAAATCTAAATTATTATTCATATTGTGGAATAAACCACCAACCATTGCAGCCAAATGTATAACATGTGTTGGCTTATGTTTCGCAAATAAATCACGAGTTTCCTCAAGTTTTCTAAAATAATTTTCGTGTAAAAATACAAAAAAAAAAAAAAAAAAACAAAAAAAAAATTATTGGTTTAACACTTGAATCGGTTTATAAGAAAAAAATAAATAAAAAGATCAACATAGAAAAAAACCATTCAATTAGACAGCGACATCTATTATTTAACAGAAAATTAAAACTGGAATTTTTTTTATTTTTTTTTTTATCATCTTTTAGGTTAAATTTTTTTTTAATATGAAAAATAAAAATATATATTTGACACACAAAAATAATAATTAAATAAAATTAATTAGTTTATTATTTACGTTAGATCAGCATCTTTAGTACCAACAAATATCCAATCTTCATCAGATGGATTTTCATCATTAATTACTGTTTCAATTGCTTTTCCAACTAAGCCATAACCACCCGTAACAAGTACTCGCCTTGGTTTTGTCATTTAATTAGCGAAAAGATTTCTTTTTCTAAAACATATAAAAATAAAAATTAAAAAAAAACAAAGAAAAAAAAACAATTAATTAGAATAGTTTAATTCTGTTTTATTTATTAATTAAATGTATAATTGAATAATAAAAAATAAATACGTAAAACTGTCACTTTGACATTATTTTCAGTTTTACGTATATTTTTTTTTTCGTTTTTTTTTTTTTTTACCACGTACAACAAGAAAAATATAAAATTAAAACCAAAGATAACCTAAAAAGAGCAGAAATGAAAAAATACCAAAAAATTCACAATGAAGCAATGTAAGAAAAAAAAATAAAAAATTTATTGTTTACTTAGTAAAGACACAGTGTTTTCATATAGTTATTTAAATATATTACAGAGGTCATGATTAACAGTGAAATGATAATTCAATAATTTATTGTTTTTCAGTTAAGAATTTTTATTAATTTTCTTTTTCTTTTTCTTTTTATTTTATTTAAATAAATATTTCGTTTTATTGGTTTTTTGTTTTTTTTTTATGGTACATTTGTGATAAAGTATTTAATTTATTAATTATAATTTCTTTGAACGTTACTTTACAGATATATACAGAAATATTTCTTGTTTATGTCAAAACTGAGTGACGTTTTTTCTTTTTATTGTTGTTTCCGGTTTAAAAAATTAAAAAAAACTCAATTACGCTTGTTAATTAAACGTATAATTACTGTTGTTGAACGTTTTAAAAGGATTAAATTATTTAAATATTACGGTTATTCCTTGTATATTGAAAAAAAAAAAAAAAACAAAAATGCAAACAGTTTTTGATCTGATTCTGATCTCCGCTTAACGCATTTACAGTTTTAAGTATTAAAAGTTCCAGTTAAATTCGTTGTGGCTACACCAATCATAAAATAAAATTATTATTATTTTTTTTTTTTTTTGTTTTGTTTTGAGAATAAAAATTTATCTAAAAATCTCATGATAATGAACAAATTGTTCAAGCTTCACAGTTTAATTTATTATAAATAGATTAAAATGCAAATGAAATTTGATTAATTTCATCGCTTCAAATTATTAGTTTTAAAACAAAAGAGGCAGAGAAATTAATTTTTTTTTTTTTTGCTTTCACAATAAATTTGTGTTTTGTGTCTTTTAAAAACGACAAAAAAAAAAAAAAATAAAAGCAATAATAAATAAAATAAAAATGGGATGACCTGATATTCTCAAGATATAAAAAAAAAAAACAAGAAATTTTTTAATTTTAATATAAAATTGGTGTAATCTGGTTGGTTCTTTCTTTCAAAAGAAAAGAAAAGAAAAAAATAAAAAACATTTCTTTTAATTTAAATGATAATTCTGACAATGTAAATGCGTCAACAAATATCAACAGCAAATCCAATGCAGTAGTTGATGATGGTTGGCTGTTGATTATTAAAGAATCAAAAGAGGAAAAAAAAAAAAATTGTGTTTTTTTTTTAAGTCTCTTTAACGTTTTATTCGTGAAAGATGTTACCGTCTAACAAAAGGCGTGGCTTTTATAATAACGATGACGGTAGCTCGGTGACATAGCGAATTTATACGCCAAGTTCTTCTGTTGTTGGTTTTTTTTTTTTTGTTCTTCTTAATTAAAATGTCACTTTAGCTATTTTTATAAAAAAAAAAAACAAAAAAAAAAAAAACAAAATAATGTTTTCTTTTCTAGAATATTTGTCACCAATGGTGAGCTTTCAGTTAAAACGCATGATCCAATAATAACAAGGTCTGCTGGAAATAAAATGACAGCTGCCATTTAATTTTGTTGTGACGTAGATGGAATGATATTTTTTTATTGTTTTAGAATTCGGACGCGTTTTTTTTGGCAAATTTATAATTATAATTAATTTAAATTGAAAAAAAAGATTGGTTTTGAAGTGAAGTGAAATAGACACTGTTTTTAGGCTAAGTAAATTTCTGCATTATTTTATTTAAAGTGCAATTGACGTGAATTTAGTGTATTAGTGATATTGACACTGTTTTTTTTTTTGCTGTTTAAAATGCGGTATTGTGTTGTGAAAGATTGTTGGAGCTGGAAAGAAGCAAAAAAAAATAAACTGAAATTCTTTCGCTTCCCAAAAAATCCAATTATTAAAAAAAATGGATTTTAGCATGTGGTAGAGAAAATGTGAATACGGCAAGTGGCACCATTTGTTCAATGCATTTCACAGAAAACGACTGGCGCCTCAGAGATAGATTACTAAATCTCCCCGTAGAAAAACGATTTCTTGATGCAAATGCTGTCCCAACTCAATTAGTTCATGCAAACACCGATATATCCTTAAATGAGAGGACAAAACGTTTCGAGATACGAACTTCGAAAAAACTAGTTAACGAAGCTATCGAAGAATATGACTTGAGGTAAACTAAAAATTTCAAACTGTATTGAAATATTTTACTAATTTATCTGTTACTTTTTTCTAGTAATGAAAAACAACAAAACGAATCTGTTTCGTCCGAAATGATGAACAGCGAAAATTTTAATGAAAAAAACGGAATAAGTTCATCAAAATCAGTTGAAGTCCAGACAGAGTAAGCCCTTTTGTATTTCAGTTGATTCATTAAATAATTGAAATAATTTTCAGAGTTGAAATAGAGTGTGCCAGAGAATTAAGAATCATTGAATTGGAGAAGACAGTGAAAAAAATGAAAAAAGAATTGGAAAAATCAAATGAAGTGATTAAGCAGCAACAAAATTTTGAAGATTCTGTGAACCATATATTTAGTAGTGGACAAATTAAAACACTTAAGCCAATTAATTAAGCCACATGTTTATATTCTGCTGGCCCGCGTGCATATAGATTTATGTACAACAAAAAATATCCGCTTCCTGGACCATCAACATTAAGACAATGGGCAACAAAAATTAATCTTCAACCTGGAATTGTGATAACACAAGTTGTGTATAGCAATTTAGAATTATATATATGACCTACAATATGATGCTCTCGAATATTTGGCGGGATATATTATTAATTACATATAAAAGAATGTGCACAAATTAATATATCTTTGAATATTAAAATGTTATTTTTTAAGTGTAGGCTATATTTTAGAATAAGAGAATTAAACAAATGTATAAGAACTGAAAAATACCAAAGAAAATTAAAAAAAACTATAACATAAACATTTAATTGATGTTGCGTGCGTTTTACTTCTATATATATTTATTTTTCTATCATTCGAGTGACGTCACATTTCACAGCAGCAGAACTGTCAAGCAGACCTTGTTATTATTGGATCATGGTTAAAACGATAAGAATGTTGCATTCGATTAAACAAAAAAAAAAAAAAAAAAAAAAAAAACTTTGCAATCAGGTTTCTCGCTTATTACGCTTAAGTTGTTACCAAGAGATAAAAACCCCCCCAATTGTAATTAAATTTCTTATAAAATGGTTGATTTTGTTAAATAAACTTAACACGATAAGAATATTTAATGCATAATCGCATATTATTACTAAGTGCATTGACTTAACATAGCGATTATGTAACGACATATAAGTGAGTTTAGAATTAATTTCCATAAATCAATAATCATTAAACACAAAGCTTTGTGCACGGTTTCTTCTTAATTTTCTATCTCTAAACCATAAGACATAAACTTAAACAATTAATTAATTTAACATGTTTCTATTTTTTTTTTTTTTTTTTTTTGGGTTTGACAAAACAACCAGAAAATAAAATAAACCACACACACTTATCGTAAAATTTTATTTAAATATTTCATATTAATAAGAAAGAAAACATAGAAAATAATTTATTCATTTTTCACACATTTTTTCTAACTTAATTTTGTTGAAGTTTTTTTTTTTTTTTTTGTGAAGGAAACGCAACGCATACAACTCTATTAAAGCAAAATGTAAATAAATTATTTATTCTTGTTTTTTTTTTTAGAATTTCTAACTTGAATATTTTATTAAAAATATTTATTTGTTTGCATGTTTTTGTTGTTTTCCTACATCTTCATCAGTTTATTAGGATCAGTTTATTCTACAGTAGTTAACGTTAGAAATGTATCATGAATTCGTTTTTTTTAACCATTCTTGAATTATTTCCACTAGCTGCGGAAAATATTGGTTTTACGGTGATTGTGCTATTCTGAAACTGTTTTTCCAGAGTCTACATCATTAAAGTAAATTAAATTGTGCTTGGTTGGTAACCAGAAAATAGATTGGATTAGATGCTGAATTTTTTAAAGCAGTAAAACCTTTGTAAGCTAATTGATAACAATTTTAATATAGCTGGTAATGATTAAACCACTTCTTAAAACACCTGAGAATCTTAAATTACTTCTGTAATGAACTGTTTGTCTTCCGGATCAAAAACGCTAATAAAGATTTTGCTGATAAAATACCTACTAGATGTTTTTCCTTACGGATGCTTCTTATGAACGCTTCTGACAGAATGTTCCTTACGAATTAACCTTACGGATGTTTCTTACAAATATTCCTTAATATGACAGTTCGCAGCTACTCTACTACAATTCCCTTATCTATTGTCCAAACAAAATTTTATAAATATTCGAACACTTAGTTTCCAGTAATTAATTATACAAAAAATTAATACCATGAAAAATGGTCTCCATGGTAAAAATCGTTTAAAAATAATTAATATTCCTATTAAATAGAAACTTCTACAAATAATTGATTACAGAAATTAAATAACCGAAAACTATAATAATTTATTGGATTAAAATGATATTTTTTTTTTTTTTTTGTCATATTCCAGCATATAGACGACACAACAAATAACAAAAATAATTAATTAAGAAAAATTAAAATTAAATAAAGCTTCCGTTGCCTATTTAATACAATTTAATATAAACATAACACAAGGTTTAAATAAACTAAGGACAAAGGACCTAATAAGGGATGACAAATGTTACTTAAATCAAAAAAAAAAAAAAAAAGGCGCACTCGTTGTTATTTATTAATCATTTTCCGTTTCTAGTTTTATTCTATTATCAATATTATTTAATCTAAAAATAAAAATCATAAAAAACCACAGGGATGCGATTTTAGTTTTATTTAATTTTTATTTTTTTTTCAATATTTATTTAAGGAAGCCAAAGTCACATGAAAAATCATCTTTGATGTTTGTCCCCTTTGTGCAGCTGTTTTTCTTATTTATTAAATCAAATAAATGAAAAATAGCATTAAACGGGTGGTCTTCGGTTAATTTTTTTTTTTTTTTATTAATTTAAACCTATTTAGCCTTATGGATGACGTATGAAATAACTTTAAAAAAAAAATCTAATTAATGATTTGTTTGGCTTCTTTAGTCATTGAAATGTCGCTTTAAGGGTGAATTTTCTGCTTTTCTTTTAATTTAATAAGGAGAATAAATTTTTTTTGTTCTTTGTTAATAAATTGCAGACTTTTAATCATAATCAGTCCACCTGGAATTTTAAGTGCATTACAAAAAGGCGTTTTTAATTATTTCTCTTTAAAAATGAAAAATGAAAATAAATTAACTGAGGAGGAAGAACATTATTCAATTTGTCACATAAAGCATTGAAGTAGAAGAAGAAGAAGAAGAAAAAAAAACCATCGGACATAAATTTTGGTACCACCTCCAAAAATGAAATTCTTTCCCTATTGTCGCATAACTTATGCAATTTTTCATCTTTCTGCAATGCAATGCAATGCGAAACATCAACCAAAGGATAATAAAGTAAAAAAATAAAAAAAAAAAAACAACAAAACAAAACGAATAATGTGGTTTACATTAAAGCGAGTAAAAAAAAATTGTCATCAAAAATAACAGGCGCGATTATCAAGCTGCTTTTAACTTTGTTCTTAGTGCGCTTCTGTTTGTCATTGCGTTTTTTTTCCTTCTGCTTCTTCTTCTTCTTCATCTACCTTCTTTAAGATGACAAAGTGCAGCCAGTAAAAAATATGTTTATAATAAAGTGACAGCAGATGTTTGGGTGGACTTTTTTTCGTTAACCTTTTTTTGCCCCAATAAAATATTTTACCAAAAAAAAAAAAAAAAAAAATTATTGGGATCTGTTGTTGTTGCTGCTGCTCCTGCTGCTGCTGCCGTTTTCTTGTATTTACTACATAAAATATAATTTTAATGTTTTTTTATTTCTTCTTTATTATTATTTTTTTTTTTTTTAATTTTAATTTTTACGTTTCTTTAGTTACTGTCGGTTCTGCTACCGCAAATGTTTTTCTTTAAAACAAAACGAAACAGAGAAATATAAATATCATGAGTTTTATGACTGATGTTATTTGTTACCAAATAACATGACACACAAAACATGACAATGATTAAACAATAATAATCAAATGGAAATTATGTTCTATCGAGCAGGTAGTTGCATCATTTATTCAAACGACAATGATGGATATGAAATACTTAAAATTCTGGCATCGGGTTTTTTTTTAGTTTTTAAATAAAAATTAAATTAAATGGGTTGATGTGAGTTCTTTTTGTGTTTTGTGTTTTTTTTTTCTTTTTTTTTTGTAAATTATTAGTAAAAGGAACAAAAGTAGTAAAACAAAGCAAAAAAAAAAAACAAAACACCGTGACTTACCCGTGTGAAATAAATAAAATTTCACAAAGGTGTCATCAAGTTTTATTAAAATTTTGTTCACCTGTTTTGCATATTCTAACTGCTTTGAATACTTGATTATATTTAATTGAATTAAGTAAAATTAATTATTTTTTATTTTTTATATTTGCTTTAATAGTTTTTGTTTTGTTTTTGTTTTTTTTTTGTTTGTATACATAAATACCTGACTTAAGTATAATTAATGATGTTAATACGTTAAGTATTTTTTTTTTGGTAAATAAATAGTAAATAATTCTTAAGTAACGATAAATCGGTTTAATTCATTGTTTGCTATTATTTGGTGAACAGTGGAAACATAAAAAAAAGGTAAAAAAATTTGTATCATCTGCTAACAACAGGTGATATAATTTCTCTTCTTCTTCTTCTTAGAAGTTTATCTAGTTCGTTGTTTTCTTAATTAGCCATAACGATCCTTTTCTTTTACTTTAAATATATATATATTTTTTTTTTTTAATAAGAAACAAAAAAATCCTTTTTTTTCCATCCCTTGTAATAAATAAATGAATAGTAAAAAAAAAAAAACGTGTTGCTAATTGGATATTAAAAGGTAGAGCAGATGTTTCATTCATATTCATTTTAATAATAATTAAATAATAATTAAAATGTGTTAATTTGTTAAGAGTTTACATAAACAAAGTTAATTAAAGAAAATAATTTTTATTATTTATTTCCGTATCGTGGTTTTTTTTTTTAAACAAAGTAATTAATTTTCTTTGTTAATTTTTATTTGTTGCTATAAATACGGGGGGAAAAAAGGTTTTGTGGTTTTGTGTGTCGTAAAATGTAATACTTTTTTTTTTTTTTTTGGGGAATTATTACATTTTTATTGTTTAATACTAATGCGAATAATAAACATAAATTACAATTAAGGGTTTAGAAAATTATAATTAAATTTCTGTAGGCTGAATCATTTGAATTTTTGTTTCCATCCGTAGAGAAACAAAATAACAAGCATAATTAACATGCAATGAATTCATTAATTAAACGTATAAATCCTTGCATACAGTTTTAATAGAATAACAGCCAATAAAATAACAAGAAAGCATAAATTAAGACATAAAAATCCTTAAAAATACATTAAGTGTTTTTTTTTTGTTATTGCTGTTGGTTCCGTTGTATCAAAATCATTCGATTGTGACAAATTTTTTTTTTTCCTTCTTGTTGACACAAAAGACTTATTTTCGTTATAACATTAAAAACAAAAAAAAAAAAAAAAAAAACATCAAACGTAATAACGAAACACATTAAGAAAACCATCATCAACATGAAAATTAACAGAAAATAAGATGAAATGTTTATTTGTCATTCCATTTAGTTTTTACTTTTATTTATTTTCGATTAATTAATGTAATAAAAGTCACAGCATAAGGGTGATTTTATGGGTTTTTAATGAAACTAACAACAAGAACGAAAAAAAAAAAAAAAAAAAGAATTAAAAATAAAATGTCACACGATGATAATAAGTAATAAAAATAATTTTTTTTTCTTTTTTTGTTACAAGACATCAAGACAGAAAAAATAATAATTATTCGTTAGCTTTTATGACTTGGTTGGTTTTCACGTGAAATGAAAATGAATTTTCTGCTTCTTATGTTTAGATAAAAAATTGTTATGGTGGTTAAATTACCACGGTGGTTTTTTTTTTATTTTTTTTATTTTATTGTTAACGAGCATCTTAATGTTTTTTAACATGCCAAAAGTAACAGCAGAAAATAACTTTTGTTTAATTATATCTTTTATTAATAAAAAATAAATAAATAAATTTATATATATCCACAGTTGTTTGATGCATAACAATTTGCACGTGTGTTAAAAGGTTAAAGACGCGATGGTTTTTAAGTGTTATTTTAAGCACTTGTTATGTGACTAATCGTTATGCAAACAAATTATGGAATTTTTCGTTTTTATTCTTGTTGGGGTGGTTAAATGAAAAAAAAAAAAAAATTGTTTATCTTTGTATAATAAGTGTGGCTTTATGCTTCTATTTTAATTGAAAAAGATAACACGGGGAAATCTAGTAGACTGATCATAACTATTGCACAGTAAATTATAACTTTGTTGGTGTAAGAAAAAGTTCTATGCGACAAGTAGGATCCAATACATGCTGTTACAACCTGTATTTTAATATGTATTTTAAGCCACGACATTTATTGATAAAAAAAAAAACAAATTGACAGAAGAGACAATTAATTAAATATTTGCAAAGCTAACAGCAGTTGTGTAAACTAAACACGATTAAACGAATAAATTTATTTTTAATTGGAAGCAATCGATTAATAAAAACTCTTACGCATAGGCACTCTAAAGTATTTTTTTTTTTATTTAATTAAAATTAATTAACAAGCAGAATAATATAGAAAATAATTGTTTTTCCCCCTTAAATTTTTTTTTTATTTTTATTAAAACTAATGAAAATATGTTTCGAGGCTATAAATAATTAATTTTTTTTTTCTTTGCTATACGATCAATTAGCCCTTAGCTTAATTTTAATTAATTAAAACTAGTTGTTTCGCTTAAGATCAAAGGTGAATAAAATCGTTATAATATATTAAAATTCTCTAATAGTTATTCCTCCTCTAATACAGATCGAGTATAATCGTTCCTTGAGTTAGGAGAAGCAACACTTAAACCAAGACGAAACGTAATGCTGATGCGTACATCACTTATCAATCAAAGGTTTTATTGAACGGGCATATGGACAGGCATCCAATTTTGATAAGACAACAAGTTAAACGACGAGCATGCAAACATTTTATATGTATATTGCCTGAAGTATTTACATACATTTCTATATCTTCTAGAATTTATCTCTTCTTGACAAAAGAGAATTGTTTATGCCAAATGACTGACAAATAATTATTGACGGAAATTACATTTCATTTATGACGTTTCATGCAAAAATGTTGAAGCTACTTGTGCCAGTAAAACGAACGATATTAGGCTTGTCCGAAGCCGGCAATAACGCATCGAAATACGAAGGATCACTGAATTACCACCTGCATATGCTTTCTATGTCTTCTTACCCGCCATCCAAAGTACAAACAAAACATTAGTTAATTCAAATTAAAAAAAAAAAAACGTTAAAAAAACACCAAATTAATTAATTTATTTCGTGTGAAAATTTATGTTTCAAGAAACAGAAAGAAAAGAAAAAACAAAGTTAAAGAAGCTTAAGAAGATAAAAAGTCATGTGTGGCTTAACTATCGAAGTTGATTAATAAAAAACCCAACAGACAACAAACAAAAAAAAATTTTTGATTGAGTTATTTCTGAGTTTGTTAAGCCGGACAAATAAATTCAAAGCTTTAACCCGTTTATTTTGCTTACAGAAATGTCAATATTTTTTTTTTTTTTTTGTATTTTTTTATTTTTATTCCAATGACAGAGTTAACAAAAAAGCTTCTTTTATATGTTTTTGTGTAATTAGTAGCGCGTAACACGTTTAAGTCAAGTTTCTATAAATTTTTATTTCAATTGTTTATTAATTCACATAATTTGCTGTGTGTGTGGTATTTTGTGTATCACCAACCGCCTACTTTTTTTTTTGAATTTTCTTTTTTTATTTTTATAAAATTAGTTATTGTGAATAAAATGGCTGAAAATGTTTTAATTAACGCAGTGGTGATAGCTAAATGTTTCTTGCTTTTATAATTTAGCTGAATTTAGCTACGTTACTTTGAGAATAAATATTGCAGAATTGTATTACAATAATTTAATAAAGTAAAAATCCCTCATGATCCTGTGAGCTTCTGCTGGAAATCTTCACCATGTTCTACCGATTTTATTTCAGTGAAAGTTTTTTTTTTTTAGAATATCTTTCGCTACTGATCCTCGTTTAGAGTTCCGTGGTTTGTTGTGTTTCTTAACGTGTTCCTTCCTAGTACCATCCTTGTGATACTCTTCGAGTGTTTTCTATGTGGCCTTTTGGAGGAATTTGTTGCTGAAGGCTTGCAGTTTCAGGGTTGTTACAAAAC
This sequence comes from Ptychoptera albimana, assembly GCA_961205885.1. Classification (NCBI taxonomy): domain Eukaryota; kingdom Metazoa; phylum Arthropoda; class Insecta; order Diptera; family Ptychopteridae; genus Ptychoptera; species Ptychoptera albimana. The sequence goes on from OY540804.1 coordinate 25,171,754, forward strand.
TGATTATTGCAGAATTTAAAGCTAATAATCGTGCTTAAGTTTTATAAAACGTCATTAATACAAAATTTGTAGAATCTTTGAAGCTTTTCAATAACAGTAACTACAAGCTTTATCATTATTTGCCAATAATACTTCGTAACTAAGGTAAAATTAGATAGAAGTGCTTATATTTTAGGAGAAGAGAGACTTCTTAAGACACTAATTGGTGACAAAATCAATAATACAGAAAAAAAAAATTATTATAAATAATTATCACAGGTAATTAAATATGCTAATGATCCTTTAATCAAGTAGTAGTAGTAGTAGTAGTTGGTGGTTAAAGCGTAAATAATAATAATAAAAATTTGCATAAAATAAAAACGTACAAAATTTTTTTTCCTGCAAACAAATGATCAAGTTAATGCATCATCGTGTCGTTTTAATGACAGCAAAACTACAGAAGAGAAGAAGGTGAAAACAACAAAAAAAAAATCCAAAATTATATTTATCATTTAAAGAGGTAAAAAAATCCAATAAATAAATCAAGCGTGGAAAACATTTAACAAAATTAAAAAAAAAAAAAAATCCACAGATTTATTTTATTGTTTTACCTTTTGTTTGTCTTATTTTCACTGTGCAAACAATTCATTTTTTTTCTTCTTCTTCTTTTTCATCTTCTGTAGCGCTTAAGTTAAGGATCAACGTTAGCTGATCAGCGCCAGGTTAACAGAATGAAGAATTGTATTAAAAAACAAAACAAAAAAAAAAAAAAACGCAACGAATCACAGTACAAATTGATTGACGGACCTCACTTGATGTTGATTGTTTTTCCGTTGATGATGTTCACTGATGTTTATTGCAATTCTTCACACACAAAAGTTATTCTTCGTTTACTTTACTTTACTTTACTTTACTTAAGTTAAGTAACTTTTTCTTTTTTTTTTTTATTAGTTTTATGTAATCGAGCATTGAACGGTTGATGCATCATATAAAGTACAAATTGCACTTTTTTTTGTTGTTTTGTTTAATTTATCCTTTCGATAGATTTTGTACAAAAAACGCGATGTTTTTTGTAACTTTTTTTCTTAAGACTTTACTTTACTTAACTTTTGCTTTTTTAAAAAAACGATACCAATGTGCAATGTGTCAGATGATGAACGCACAGAAACACAAAAGAGTACAGAATGAGTGATGAGTAATTAACAGTTTTTTTTTTCTCCCCCCTTTTTATTATTTTCGCTGTTATTAAAAAGAAAAAACAATTTTTGCTTAAAGTTTTAACTTAAAACTATAAGTTAAGTAATTGAAACTTAAATGCATTAAAACTGTGGAAAGAAGATGAGGATTTTAGTGTTTTCTTGTTTTTTGTGCTTTTTTTTTTATCATAAACTTTAGTCATATTTTATGATTTTTTAAACTTTTAAACACTTAAGAGATAACAGAGAGAAGAAAGATAAAAAAAAAAAAAAAAACGTTTAGTTTTTTCCCCCTTTTTTTTTCATTAAATAATTTAAATTACAAGGCACGCGCTTCTTGCTGGTTAATATGTTTAAAAAAAAAAAAAAACGGAAAAAAAAATTATGTTTTTTATGACGATTATCACCGATATTTATTTGCGGTTTACAGATGTATTGATTAATTTTTTTCTTCTCCCTTTTTTACACTTCGTAACGCATTATTATTATTAATTTTATTGTCGGTTATTTGCTTGGTTTATTATTTAAAGCTTTTTTTTTTATTTTTTTTTCTTTACTACTTACTGCATTTTTGTTTGCTATCGGAAATCTGTTTATAACTTTTTTTTTTTCAAATAATTTTATTTACTTTTGACTGGAATGAAGCTTTTTTTGATGCTAATTAAGAAGTTATGAATGAGGATTTTGTGGTGTCACTATGGTTGGTGTAATTAATGTGGATTTTAATTTTTTATTTCATTGAGATCTGCTTAGATTGCAGTGGTAATGTGGTGTCACTATGGTTGGTGTTATCAACGTGGATTTCAATGAGATCTGCTTTGATTAAGATGCAACGATATGACATTCAGCTTCTGACTTCAATAAAACTCTTGAATAAAATTTATGTAGGGAATTCTCCTTTAATTCCGTATTGAATCAAGTTCTGTCACTGCGAATTTAAATATTAATTTTCTCCGTTGAAATTGATGAATTTTTATTACATTTTCAGGTTGCTTGGTGTTTCAAATAAAATCATTTGTCGTTTGTGGTGTTTTTTCTAGAGCAGCTACAAACATATTTGCTTCCATGATGCCACTTGATGTTATTTAAAGTAAAGATTGTAAATTATTAATACAGAAAACGGTCCAAAAGGATTAATCATAAAACTCTACGAAACTTCTTATTTTTTTTTTTTAATTAATTAAAAAACATTTGTTTTGATTTAATTCTATTTATTCGTGCACGGTTAACTAGTTTACAAAAAAAAATGTATTTCTCTTTTAAATATCTATTGAATATATTATTTTAAATTAATGACGAATTATCTTTTTGTTTGATTTCATATGAACAAATAAATAATAATAAAAAATAAAAAAAATATTATTCAACAAAACGAATCGAAAGATTAAAGAAAACGGAGAGAGAGAGAGAAAAAAAAAAATTAATAAAAATTCTAAATATCGATTTATATAATTGATTAAAATCAATTACAAGATTATAAAAATTATCTTTTATCTGGCGGATTTATTTTTTTTTAAATATTTTTTTTTTATTATAATAACGTTGAACTTGATTGCTTTGGTAGTGTAGTAGCTTTGTAACATCTTATTTCTACCTACACAGTATTGGAATCGAACGTAACTATTGACATTGTTGGTGTTTGTTGAACATTCATCCGCAATTTTTTTTTTAATTAATTTTTTATCTTTCCCTCTCTCTCTGCTTTGTTTTGTTTTGCTTCACATAAAATTTATTAATTAATTTGCTTGCCTTCGTTTAATTTTTTTTTGTTATGTTGATTTCAAATGTTATTTTAGGATTTACTCGTAGAAGATGGATTTGTCAAGATAATCGTTGCTTTAGTTAGTATGGTGCTTTATTTCCTGGAAGTTTTGACATAATTCTGTTACTGTCACAAGTACAGTTCTGTGACTACATTTAATTGTAAAAAAAAACGAAACGAAACGAAATATTACATGAAGGCTTAATGTCAATACAATTAGTTTTACTGTGACGTTGCTTTATTTTGCTGTAATTTTTAATCTGTCACAAATGTTTCTTTTTTTTTTCTTCAAATAACTTTCCATTAATTAACCATAAACAGCTTACAACAAAAAAAAAATAAAAATGAAATGGGGATTTTAGTGAAGGAGTTTATATTGAATAAAAAACATGTCATAATAAAATTCACACGATCACTGACCGTTAGCGTATTATTATTATTAATATTATAAAAAAAAACGAACAAACACAGTGGAAAACACTATAAAAAAAAAAGGATAAAAATAAATATTTATATTAAATACTCTTGTCTTAAATATGATGATTGTCGTTTTGAATCTTAATTATTATTATGTTTTTTTTTTTTTATTCATTTATTAAATTGTGTTCATAACTGTCAATTAATTTTAATATTTACATGTTATTGTCGTTTTGATTTCGGTTTCGGTTTTATCTTCTTTTTTTTTTTTTTTTATTAATAAAATAATAATCAATTAGATTAGAGTTGAAACAAAATGAAAAAGAAAAATGGGAAAAATAAGGCAACATATTTGTAGATTAACATATGCATGCAGAAAGAATTTTATTTATATATTTCATGTTTGTCGCTATATAACTAACAAACAGACAAACAAACAGGCATATAAATAAATAAATAAATAAATAAACAGACAAACGTTCTGTCTTATATAATGTTAATTGGGTATTTATAAATGGATGAACATTATCGTTACACGACATGAAATACAAGTAAGAATGACAACAATTTTTTTTTTTTTTTGAATTTATTTATTAAATTATTTATTAAATGTGACCTGACATATTTTTATTTCGGTTTATTAAAAAAATGTTTTAAACATGTTTTGTTTGTTTTTATTCAGTTAGTTCAAATGTAAATTAATTGATTTATGTCAAAATTGTGATAGATTTTCTGTGCGATATGTTTAAAGTCGTTTGGATTACTGGTGGTTAGTTTTCTTTTTTTTTTAATGATAATTATGATGTTTAGAATAGAATTTTAAGTATTTTCTAGATGTATTACTACAGTGAATGTTGATTTTGATTTTGATTTTTAAGATAAAAATATTTTATATGATTTGGAAATTAATTAATTTTAAAATAAGCGTAATTTGCGGTGTTCTGTTGTTTAAGCAGTTTATCAGCAATGTTTAGTAAATATTTTACTGGTTATACTGTCTTCGGTTTGCTTTCTAGACTATTTTAAATAATTTTACAGAAAATAAGGTAAAATTATTTATAATATTTCTAATTTTTACGCGTTCAGCGTAACCTTTTTTTTTGAATTTTCATGTTTAACCTTTGTAAAGGAGTAAAATGGGCAGTGCTCACACCTATTTGTTATTTTCTAGATGATTTAATACTTAATAATCGATAAGCAAGCTTATAAAATTGTTAAACAAGATAAAAAAAGTGCCCATAACAAAAACACGTCAATCAATTTAAGGGTTGAAACCACTTAAAATGTCAATAAATTCAAACCTTTCAAATCGATTACAAACAATAGAAAATTAAAAAATAAAACCTTTTACACAAGAAAGGAGAATAATTATTTGTTAAAATTTTAACAATCTTAATGCAAAAAATTCTTCAATCAATTAAAAATGAATTAGACAACCCTTATTGATTGATTAAAACGGCAACCAAATTTAACTACAAAAAAAAGCTAAGAAAAGCTTTTTATATTTGCTTGCATCATCTCATGGTTTTTTTGTTTTTAAATAAATTAGCATGAAAAATACACACACAGCCCCACATAAAAAAAACTACAAAACTTATTAATAAATTGCATCAATAAATCACAAAATAAATTTTTTTTTTTTAAGTTTGTTGGTTCGTTTGGTTCGTTTTTAACTGATGCGACTAAGGATTCATTTCATTAATAAATTAATTTTTTTTTTTTAAGTAAAGACGACCCCCAATAGTCCCCATTTACTTAATTTATATGAATTTTAATTTGTTTTACGTTTTGGATTTGTTCGTTTTATTTTTTTTGGCGGTAGAAAAAAATTAAAAAAATAAAGAAGGTTAATACGGCTGGAAATGATGAGTTATTTTGTCATGTTTTGTTGCCTTTTTTTTTTTTTTTTTATCTGCAGTTTTATTCACGTAAACCTTTTTTTTTTGGTTTAAATTAATTAATTTCGTAAAGCATCCTTGATATAAAATTATTGACTTAACGGTGACATAATATCACTTTCTAATCTTAAAATGTTTTTTAAAGAACGAAAAATAAAACTAAGTCTAAGAATAATCTCTTGTTTAAAAAAAATAAAATACCTTAAAGCCCACCATGTATAATTTTTTTTTTTTTTTACCATTTAATTCACCCGCCACCATCACCTGTTCGTTGATTTTTTTTTTGTGTGTTGTAGTTCCCGTAACCATAATTTAACTTCTCAATTTACTTACTTAAACTACTTACGTTCATTTACTTAATACCCACAGCATAACTTCTTTATTTAATAAACATCACTCGAACCTAAATATGAATTACTTTTGATTAATAAAAATTACAAAAAAAGAAAACCATTTTGGATTATAAACATATAATCTTAATATCATGATGTATGTTTAACAATAAAACTATCTTCATCATATATGTATGAGCATGTCGACTAAGTAGAAAAAAAAAAAAAATAAATAAAAAATTAAACGAAACTTTCAGAAATATTTTTTATAAGACAAATCGAAGATAACAAACATCAGATATCAAACGATATGATATCCATCAGTGCGCAACGATTTTTTTTTTTTTTTTTTTTTACATACGCGGTGGACATGGTGCGCGGTCTATTTATCTCACTGTTGGATTTGTGTTTGTTGCTTGTTTGGTTCGTTTCGTTTGGTTGCTATTCAAGTACCCGGTTTTTTATTAATAAAATTATAAATCTTTAAATTATATATTAAGATGGGAAATATAATTTTTTTTTTTTTTTTTTTTGTTTATAGAATAAAATTTTATTTAATAAATATTAAAATGAAAAAAAATTAAAGTAGAAGACTAAGAAGACTAAAAAGACGAAGAAGAAGAAGAAGAAGTAGAAGAAGAAGTTTTAAAACCACTGTACATATTTTATCTTGTCCACGATTTGTTTACCGCACGTATATCAATTTATTATTATTTAATTTTTTTTTTATTTTCGTTTTGTTTTTATTCTTTTTGTTTTTTATTTAAAGGAAAACAAAAAAAAAAAAATTTATTAAAAATTAATAAAAAGAGAGAATAAATGAGAGATAAACATAAGCAAATGATGAGCATACATGGGTTTCTGTTGTTGTTGTTTCTTCTTTTTCTTCCTCATCATCATCATCTTATGTTTAGATTGATCGATGAATGTACCTATGGATGGATCGATTATTATTATTATTTTATTTTCTATGAGTTTTTCTTCTTTTTTTTTATTTAATTCAATGACTATAGTTAGATGAATTGCTTATAGATAATTTTTAATTTTTATTATTTATTTATTTATTTTGTTTATCTTTATCCTTTAACATGTGAATAAATTTTCGGTTTTTTTTTTTTTTTTTTTTTAAATGAAAGAATAATAATTTTTTGACTCATCCAGTGCTGTGGCCACAGTTTTTGTTTTTTGGTTAACCTAAGTTCGGTACGTTTGTTTTGGCTTTTTTTATTTCGTTTTATAGCTAGTTGTGCGGTGAACTTAGACATGACAATCAATAAAAATGATTGCGACATTTATATTTATTTAAAAGATTAACAAAAAAAAATTTATTAAATAATTTAAACAAAAACAAACGATGAGTTAACGAATTTTTGTTTGTTTTTTTTTTTTTGTTGGTTTTGCAGTGGTTTTTCAATTGGTATTTTGTGTGTGGTTGTGTATGTCTGTAATTATAATTAGTAGGGACTACATTTATTTTATTCAATTGATATAGAACTTGTTTTCTTTTTGCTTTTTGCTTTTAATGAGCTTTTTAATTAAATTATGTTAAATAGATTTTGTTTTCTTGTATTTTGTACATGCTAATGATTGTTTTTTTTTTTTTTTAATTTAATTTACTACGAAGCTAGTGGGAAATTTGTGTGATTTCTTGAGAATACAGAAAGTAAATAATTTGGTAAACAGATAACTTTCCAGAGTCATTTCAAGATGTGCATGGATTTTTATTATTTACCCCATATAAATATCTTTAATCTCTTTTTAAAAACTGATTTTGTATTGATTGCTTCTCATTTAATGCATCCCTTGGGAATAAGGAGTCTTACCAATCATAATAGAAAATTATTCACTCGGGAATTGCCCTGCTGATTTTAACAAGCAAACGAATAAAAACAACAGAATCTAATAACTATACGCAAAAACCCCACAAATAATCTTATTTCAGAATCAAAAGACAATTCATAGCTCATTCAAGACACATCAAAAATTATATAAAACTCGAAAACAAATCGGTTAATTCTTATTGCATCACAATTCAAACATTTGGTTAGCTCTTATTTCAAATTGAAACACAGTGCTACCGCCTTGAAATGATGGCAAGTTAATATGTTTCGTCGGTTTTACAACAGAATAAACTTCATAAAAATTTAAATACAAAAAAAAAAAAAACACTTAAAATGTCATTTAATCGAAAATTAAGATTTATTTTTGTTAATATTAGAACCTAGAAATCCACTTGAATTAAACTCAACTTGAATCAAAGTTTCTTAATAATAGTGTGTGTTTGCTTATAAAGCGTGAGACTTTGTTATAAGCATAACAATGATTTTCTTCAACAACAAAATTGTTTTATGCGAATAAGAGTTTGCAGTTTTTTTTTTTTTTTGCTATGCTTTGCTTTTGATGTCATGTCAACAAATACTTTGATGACCCCACAAAACCTTAACAACGCGAATTATTTTCCATTTAATCTCCTCACTGTCTGCGTTATGATTTGTGTTATTGTTGTTGAATGTTTCGATGAGGTTTTGTTTGTTCATTTTTTATTTATTTATATTTTTTTTTTTGTTTTCTATCTAATGATTTTTCTGTAATTCTTTCTGAATTTTTTTCTGGCGTTTTTTTTAATTAAAAGACATTTTTGAGTGGCTTTTCTTGTTGGTGCCGTTCAATGTGGAAATTTCTACGCTTTGTATAGGCCACAGACATTCATTTTCATTGTTCAACTAAACGCCTCATTATGTACGTACCTATTTTTGTGTTCCCTTTTCTTATTCATTCCAATTGAAGTCAAAAATCATCAGTTTTTTAATTCTTAAGAATAATTAATACCATCGTATAAAAATACCAAAAAAAAAAACTTTATAATTGTTATTAAATTTTCTGTAATTAAACAAACAAAAATAATGTAAAAATTGTCTGTTCGGTATGTTATAAAAGATGAAATTTTCTTTGGAATTTTCTTATTTTTTATAATCACAAAAATGGACCAAAATTAGTACACGTGATAATAGAAAATGAATGAATAAACACAACAATGGGCGCCCATTTATTTAAACGAAATTAAATAAATAAATAATTAAAGCGCCCATTCCATTAAGTCTCGTTATTTGAAGTTTTTTTTTTTTTTTTTCCTGTTTCTTTCTCTTAATGTTTAAATACCAAACCAATGTTGAAAAAATCAATCATAATAAAACGAAATCAAATCACAAACGAAGAAAAAAAAAAAAATCTATCCATGCATTAAGAAATGAAATGAAATAAAAAAAAAAGTTAAAAAACCTATGCGGTTTGCTCTGCATTCCAACCAAATTCAACTTCTTTTCGTTTTAATTTTATTTAATTTAAGTTTTTTTTTTTGTTTTTAATTTTTTTTTTGTTTACCATGGTTTTGGAGTTAACATGTCTTGTCTTTGTCGCCACAGTTAGTCATATTTTTAAATAGTTTGGTCACCATTCCATTTCGATTTTTTTTTCTTTTTTTGTCTCTTTAAACAACAAATTTTTATACGTCGATCATTTTACATTGTTATGCCATCATTGAGACCATCATCATCGCTTATATGTCATTTATAAACATATACCTCTTAGTTTAAACATAAGTCATTATTATTCATAATTAAAACAAGTCCCCTCTGTTAATTCAAAATACAAAAGACAACATTTGCTTATGTTTTTCGTAAATAAAAAAAAAAAGACATCGAAACAAGAATTCTTAGTTTACTTATGCCAAATTCTGTAATTAAAATGTAAAAAAGATAAAGAATACGAAAAAAAAAAAAAAAATTAACACAGAGACAATGTGGAATAAAGGTTGTTGTTGTTGTTGTGAACAAAACACAGCACTAAACAGCAATTAAAATGTTTATAAAAGATGCTTCGCAATAATGCAGTCAAGACAAAAAAACATAAAAAACATGAAAATTTAATTTTTATTTTAACCTTTTATTGCGACAATTATTTGGGAATTTTGGTTAATTTTGACTTGAAGAATTTTTATCATTTTTTTTTTTTTTTTGTGTAATTTACAAAAATTATAATCATGAGATTATTGCTTAGCTAAGATGCTGTCATCTGTTATCATGGAACAGTAATATTGTCATACAGTTCAGTAATTGTTTTTTTTAACAATATTAAGGATTTTACGTTTAGAATTATTGACGATTTAATACTGAAAATAAGTATTAGCACACCGGTATGCTTTAAAGTCGAATGATTCGAATTATGTGTCTGAGAAAACCACCAAATTGCATAGAGTAGATCACTGAAATAACAACGATAAACTGAAAGTATTCCAGAATAGCAGCAAAAGCTTTATAAAAGCTTCTGATTTTTTAATTTTAGTCTATTTCGTGAGTTTTTTTAAAATGTGTTTGTAAGGGGCTAAGGATTCCTATCTAACGTTACTAAAACACCCAGTTGATTCAAAAATTAATCACAGCTGTTAAAAGAAACTTTTGAAAACCCTCAAGACAAGAGCACCTTACTTGTTCACACCACACCGCACATCATATCCACAAAGACATTTTCTATTACAAAAAAAAAAATGAAATAAATAACTTCAACATCAACCACCCATAAATTATATAATAAAGAAAATTTATTATCAAATAAAAATTTCATCTGCTTTCATCCTCACAATTAAAAATAAAAACAAAAAAAAAAAAAAAAAATTTTGAATAAATAATTAATAATCATAGAAATTATGATAACAAGAATTAAAATAATTTTTATTCTATTTTTTTTTTTTTTTTATATGTTAGAAGGTGGTTAGAAGGTGTGAACTTTTATAAATTTATGCTTCGTTGACTTCGTTTACCGTTTAATTTACGTTTTTATTTCTGATTTATGGATTTTTTTTTTCTTTACATTAGAATTTCTGTATTGTTTTGTGCTTTTTCACGTTCTGCAGAACTAATAGCTTAATTTATTGATTCGTTAATTATATTGAACAAAAGTTGATTTTAAACTAATTGTATAAGATAAAATTAATTGTGAATGGAATTCAGTTAAATTTGCTGAGTTCTGTTTAAAAGTTATATCATTTTCCAATCATGTAAAGTTGGTCTGATTTTAATTTTAAACACTTGCGAAATGGCTGTACGTTTCCTAACACAAGCAAAATCAAAAAAAAAAAATAAAATTCTATAAATACCACGACAAATTGTATTTTAATTGAACATAAGAATCAAAAAAAAATTTTTTTAATTTTCATTTGCTGCTGACAAAACATATTGACACGGATATTGTAAGGGAAAATTAATTTTATCTTCATACTTTGTATTATTTATCAGGCATTAAATAGAGCGAATAATTTTTTTTTACATTTTATTTTTTATTCAATTAACATAAAAGTAGCAATAATGGCAATAATAATATGAAGAAAGCAAACAATTAAAGCGCAAATATAGTGTAAAACGCTATAATAATAAACCACAAAAATTCATTTTGATTACTTAAGTAAGCGTAACAAAAAAAAAAGTATATTTAACAAATAACGTAATAAGAATACGCACGTAACGTTTTTTCTTTTTTTTTTTTATTATTATTATTATTATTATTATTAATCAAACATAAAAATTTATTTAATTGGAATGTGAATTAAATTTATCTATTTTATTGTAGTTTAAATCGTGCAAATTAATTAACGTTTAACCGGGGTGTTTCAGTTCTATAACGCAAGACTAGAATTTTTTTTTTTTTTTTTACAACTGAGATGTTGGTTGTTGTTTTTACGTAACAAAAAAAAAAACAAAATTAAATCAATCAATAATTAAATAATTAATTAAAAAACAAATTAAATGTGGCGCCAATACGAGGTGACCTAGAATATTTTATTTATTAATTCTTTCTAATATTGTTAATAAATTTATTTAATTACCTTTTATGGGTACAGTAGTGTTATAAGTAATTAAAATAATATTTTTTTTAATTTTTTTTTAATTAATTAATTAAGATGTAATGTTCTACACTTTTTTTTTTTTTTTAGGTGTTTAACGTCTACGGTACAAGGTTTAACTGTTTGTTTGTTAAAGTAACTAAAAAAATATTAATTTTATTAAGTAAGTTTGTTAAGTAAAGCAATAAAATTCTATTAAAAAATCTACTTGCTACTTGCAAAGGTGTGATTAAGATCAAAAAAAAAAAAATTAATTCAGCGTTGTGTTTTACAATTTTAATTTTTAAACAATTAAACGTAGAAATAATTTATTTTTGCTGTACTGCTGCTTTAAAACTAAGGCATTTTGTCGTTAAATACATGGAATATTGCACCTGGACATTAACCTAAAATATTTACTAAAATGCTAGAAAGGTGATGTTTAACACAAAATGTAGATTAGTAACACTAAAAACACTCCAAACTCGTTGTAAATACCTCTCTGGTTGGACAGTTTGAATAAATTGTAAATGAATGTAAAGAGAGGAGACATAAGGGCGAAAAGTAGCGTTACGTCGTCTTAAAAAAAAAAAAAAAAGAAAATAATCCATAGCAAAATAAAGCCTTGAAGCGCTTAAAGATTTGATCAGTAAAAAAAAAAATAATGTATTCCCAACAATTTTACATGTTTATTGTACTCGGCCGATGTTGTATTATAACAAAAAATTATAATAATAATTTACATGCATTGCTGATGCCTGATGGACAGACAAAACGTAGACGTTTTGCCTCATGAATTAGAAGTTTTACCAAAATAATTTTACTTAACTTACTTTTATCCCCGAAAAAAAAAAAAATAATAATAATAAAAATATAAAATAATCGACGCTGTGATCACAATCGCAAAATATATTTTTGCTTGTGGCTGCGAAAAATTTCAATTTTTTGTTTTTTTTTGATTTGTGCTTTTTAATAAATTTTCGTCAATATTAATGCTTTCTCTTATACAAAATAATTTTTTTTTTTTTTTTTTATTATTATTAAATAAAATAAAAACAGTAACAACAACAACAACTATTTCAATCTGATTTATAGTTGCTATGTGTAAAGTTAATAAATTTTTTTTGATAAATGAAGAGTTTTTTTTTTATTTATAAGATTGTAAAATTGACAAAAATTATTTAATGTAATAAAGAAGTTAAATTGCATTATAATAAATAAAAACAGAAATAATAATAATAATTCAAATTAGACATAAACAATACAGGAAAAAAAAAACGAAGAAAATGGGTAAAGAAATACCAATTGAAAAGTCAATCAAAAATGTCATGTGAATAAAAGATTTCATTACAACAAAACATTTTTTTTTTTTTCTAAATGACAAAGTGGACAAATAATAAAATGATCACCCAAATAATAATAATAATACTTTTTATGTGTATAACATAAAAAAAAAACTAAAAAAAAAAAAAAACAACGATCAGCGGACAGATTGAGTGGTGAACTGGACAAGATGACATGTCGCGACAAGACAGGACAACAACAAGTAGTAGCAGCATCAGCAGCAGCAACAATAACAGTAACGTATGTAATAGTAATTGTTAAAGAAAATGAAATAAATTTAATAATAGTTGTAAACAAAGATTTCTTAATAAAATATACACGGTAGTTAGAGGATGTTAACATACAGAAAAAAAAAAAAACCAAACAGCAGATAAAGCGAATAAGAGAGAAGAAATAAAAAAAAAAAAAAAAAAAACACCGGCGACAAAGCGACAGCCCATAACATGCTTTTGACATCGATTTGATATTATTATTTTGATTAAAACAAAAAGTAAAAAATTCATTGAAGTTATATCCACATATAGACAGACTGTGTATCCCTTTGGTAATAATTTTCTTTTTCCTTTTTAATAAAATTTAATTTACTTATGTTTGGTTAATGTAAAAATGTCAAAAAAGTTACATGAAAATATTAATTCCCTTCAATAAATCATATTAAACCGTCGTGTTTTGTCTTTATGGAAAATATTTTTTATTTTTTATTAAGACAACATAGGAATCAAAACGAATATTTTTTTTAATCAAGTTGTTCTCATCTCATATTCATCTTAATAAACAATAAAACGATATTTTGTTTAACCCTGACAGAAACAATAGACAACAACAACAACAGCAGCAGTAACAAACAGAAACCTAAACAAGGATACATCACATCGATACAAAATAAAAAAAAAAAATTAAAAAACAACGCGATAACGAATATTTGTACATTTGAATACACACACCTAAATGCACCTGTCTGTTGTTGTTTAATTTTAAAAACTTTTTTTTTTTGTTTTTTTATTTATTTATTTATTTCTGTTGCCTTTTTATCTGTTTTTTTTTTTCGAATTTTTTTATTATTAATAATAATATTTTATTAAACATTAAAAAAAAAAAATTGGATTGACGCGGCAATATTAACGTTTATTTGTTTGTTTTTTTTTTTTTTTTTAAGTTCCCTCTCGTACATTTTATTTCTTTATTTTTCTAGGCTTGTTTTGTTATTTTATTATCGCGATAAACAAAAATTTTTTTTTTATTACAAATGATAGCCGAAGCTTTTTTTTTTTTTTTTTTTGTTTGAACATGAAAAATTTATTAGGGGTTCATAAGAATTTTTTTTTTTTTTTTTGGTTATTTGTTTATTTTATTCCATTTTATGATGTGTTTAGTGGTGTTGTTCTAATCTGATTAATAAACGAGGGAAAAATAATGTTTTGGATGTTAGAATACTTTAGATGTCTCAGTTAATTAAAATAAATACAAACCAGGCATTAATTGAGATATAATCGGTTGCATAAAACAGAATAAAACTTTGTAGCAAACAAGATCACAGCAATTTGTTACAAAAAATAAAAAAATAATAAATAAAAAATTTGACTTAAATAAAATACAACACGATGCAAAACAAGTAAGCAGAATAAAAAGAAAAAAGAAAAAAAAAAAAAAAGAGTCAACAGTGAATAAACGTATCAATTTACATACAAACACGTTGATCAAGCAAACAAAAAAAGTGCTGCCGTTCGCTGCATTTATTCATTGCATACACACGGTTGTGGTTTTTGTGTATGCAAAAACTTTTGTATTTATAACACAGCATCAATCGATCGATTGTTTTCTTCTTTAAAGCACATAGCCAACGTCAAATAAAAGCAACGAGAATAAAAATAATTTTTTTCCAAATTTACATATATTAAACAATTTGTCGCCTGTTTCACTTTGTGGTGTCTTTTTTTTTTTTTTTTTGTTGTTTCTTCTTTATTGTTTGCTGTTTTCTGTTTGATGGTGTTCTTCGTACTTTTGGTTTTTCTAAATAAAATTCTTCCTTTTGTTTTAAACACAACAGCGACAGCAACCAACACAGCCGGTTAGAGAAAAAAAATTAAAAAAAAAAAATTGATCCACACTCTGCGTTATCCTTTTCAGTTTTTCTTCTTTTTTGTTTTTTGCACCCAATGTAATTTTTTTTTTATATATATTATGGGCCCCTTCAAGTGTTAATAAAATGAACAAAAAATTTCACACTAGATGTTTTTACGTTGGCTGTGGTTTTTAATAACACAGAAAAAACGAATCAATTCCCATCATTAAAAAAAAAAAAAAAATAAATTAATAAACGCAAAAGAAACAAATAAACAGCAAAGAATTTATTTTAAATAATTGTTGACACATTATTTGTTGCCTTGATTATAAAACTAAGTAAAAATTCATTCAAATGACGGCATGACATAAATTAAAAACGAAAAAAATTTAATTTTAAATAAATAAATCGCGTTTTGTGACATGTGTCTTAGCAAAAAATAAAAATTCCACCAAAAAAAAAAAAAAAAATGAATAATGGAAAATTTATCAAACTGAATTATTTTATGAATTAAATGTAAACAAATCAAAAATAAAATTGAATGTAAATTAGAAGAATTGAAGTAAACAAAAAAAAAAAAAAAAAAAAATCGAATAAATTTAAACCGAAAAGTAATAAATTAATGCGCCCAACAAAAAAAAAAACAAGAAAAAAATCATTCGTTTGTTGTCATTATTTTTGGCAACTAATAAAAACAGCAAAACAAAAAACGAAAAAAAAAAATGAAAAGAATAAAAAACAAAACAAAAAGCGAGGGTCGTCTGTGTTTAATCGTCCTCGGGAAGTGGCACAGCGGGTGGTTTATTTGAATTGTGGTTGTAGCGTGTCTAGAAACCGCATCATGTCCTTTTCACACCGTTTTCAATATATCTTTTCGTTTTTTTTTTTTTTTTATAAACATGAATAAAGCAAAAAATAAATTTCAGACAAAAAACAGTAAATTGAATGATGAACGATGATTATGATTCATAATGGGGAGAACAACAAGAAACAACAAAAAAAATTTGGCTGACCATGAAACAGTTTACATTTCTTTTTAATTACAAAGAAAATAAAAATTCATATTTTAAGGGCGTTGATAGATTATTTGAGACAGTGGCACAGTTTTTATTTAATCAAAAAAAAAAAAAAAAAAAAAAAAAAAACGAAGAATTTTCTTTGCTTCTTTGGTTTAAAACATTGTTTATTACAATTTCGCACGCATTAAACCGCCGATCGCGAACTGCGTGTATTTATAATAAAACAAACAAACAAGAAAAAAAAAAAGAGTCTAAAAAAATAAAACAAAAAAAACAAAACAATCGAATGGTTTATAAAAGTCGCCCACAATATATTCCAATCTCTGTTGATTAAAATTAGGATTATGTGTAGAAGAAGAGTAAAAACAGCACGCAAACAAGACTGCGGTATTTTCATGTGCGGTTGACTTGCTGTTCTTTATGTATTATTATTATTATGCTTAATTTTACTCAACCTAACTTACTTAACTTAAAACATTTTTATTTTTCTTCTCTTCTTTTAACGAACAACGTGTGGCGCATCGTTGGTTATTCTTGTTTTATTATTGTTCTTGTTGTTAGCATGGTGGAACGCGCGAATTCTTAGAATTATCAGAGTCTAATGTCTCGTGTTTTACACAATACAATACAATACAAAAAAAAAAAAAAATAAATTTCGTTTTCTCTCTTTTATATTCATATTTGCTATCAGTTGTAGGATGGAAAATATAAAAAAGATAAAAAACAAAAAAAAATTTGTTTGTCGCCCTAGTTGGTTATTTTCGCACCGGTAAAAGACAAATCGATGCGATTTATTGATTGTTTTATTCAATAAAATCAATTCTTTTTTTTCTTTTTTTTTTAATTAATTAATAAGATGAAACACAGATTTACTGAATACTGAATAATCAGTTAGTTAGACGGATGAAACTGTGATGATTAATTAAAAAACTACAACAAAAAAAAAAGGACAATCAAAGTTTGCTTCTAATAAACACAAATATTTACAATAAACTGGTAATAGGAATTTGTATGCAGTGACACTCCTTATTTATGTACCTATTATGTTAAATTGTTTTCATTTATTTACTTAACAATAAGCAAACATATGAAATTTCTAAGAAAAACATTTTTTTCTTTTTATTTTTTGTGGAGTGAAATATGAGATTTCTAATATTCGTGTCCTTAAAATTTCAATCAAAAAAAAAATGTTTATCTTTCTTTTTCTTTTCTTTTTTTTTTTACTTTAATTTACCAGGACATTCAAAAGGTGCTAAAATGATTTTTTTTTTTTTTTTTTTTTAATTTTGATTTCGCTGAAAAACATGCAAATCAGATGTGGTGATCTGTAAACGATGAAACATTACGAGACAGGACAAAAACTATCAAACACACAAAAAAAAAAAAAAAAAATGGTGTGAAAATAAAAAATGGTTTAATTCTGAAAATTTTCTGTATCTAGAAATTGTTTCACCTTAAAAATCATGTCACAGGATATTTTCAAGTGTAATAAAATTTGTTAAACATGAATCACTTAATCCATGTTTGTCCTTAAAACGGATTTTAAATACATAAAAAATTCTTTCAAGTGTTTACCCTTAATACACTAAAACAATGTTTGTCCTTATTTCAAGTGATTAAACCGATCCACTTATCTTTGATCCTTAAAATAAACAAAAATAAATTTCTCACCCTCAATTAATTATTAATTTTTTATTATTAAAGCTTAAGCTGTCATTATCGCTTGTTAAATATTTAATTTACCAAACGTAACAACATAACAAATATTTAATTTTAATAAAAAAAAAAAAACACAAAATTGAAGAGAAAAATAATAAAAACGAAAATTCCTTTAGAAAATGCACGCCATGCGACTTAAAGATCAAAATCTTTTCAGTCAATATTTAATCTACTTGGTTTATGTTGTTTTTTTTTTCTGTATTCCGTTGTTGTTGCACCATACTTCCATCATATTTTTAGCCGACAATCAAGACACAAAGAAAACAAAACAAAAAAAAAAGGCACTGGTCGCGTATCATTAAATGAAATAAAAATAGATTTATTATTAAATAGATTTTACGTTTTTATTATTGTTTTTTTTATTAATATTTACGTTCTCTCACACTTTGAAAAACTTATATTTACTTAATAAATATTTAATGTGTTGTTCGTTTACTCTTCAAATGTGATGTTATTCCACTGTTATGTTTATTTAATTTATTTTATTATTTATTTTGTTGTTTTAGTGTTAAATTTTAGTTTTCATGCGTTTTTTTAATTTCTTGTTTTTTTTTTTCATCAAGTTTGTAAAAATATTACCGAATTAATGTGAATTTTCGGTGGAAAAGTGGGATCAAAACACAAATGTTGAATTAGTTTTTCTTTCTTGTATTCTTTTTTCTACCCCGGATGTTACTTTGATGTTATTTTTTATTTATTTAATTAAATATTGAGAGTTTATTTGGCTTAAAGTAATAAAAAAAAGAATTTATTTTTTTTCGTAGAAACTCATGGTAAATAGCAGACGGCATGCGTTTCAAAATAGGGATGAATAATGTGGTGTATAAATGTGGGATAAATAAGTATTTTGATTAGATTAGAAATACAAGTTCAATTTAATTGTAAAGGAAGATTTTTATTATTTTATTTAAGACTTATGATGACATCAGGAATAGAACTTTGAAAGGAGAATCTTTAGAGTTTGCTTAATAAATCGTCAAGAATAAAATTAAATTTCAGTAAAAAGGAATCTAGTAATATGGAAATCTCTTTAATTAAGCACAAATATACAAACCAAGTGCTTAAATTATTCTTCCATCTACAAGGTAAATGGAAATCTCTTAGTTTGTTTAATGAACCCTTAGTAAATATGGGAAATTTCAAGGGCTAAAGTATTTGGTGGACATTATTTAAAAAATCATCATTCTTACAATCCAGTTTGTTTCCATTTATAAAAGTTCATACTTTAATAAGAATAAATATGATCTGTGAAGAACAGAAATATGGAATAAGCTCCGATACAAAATATTTACGCTTTAAAGTGAATTTGTTCATAGAAAATTCGTCTGTATTCCTGTAAAATAAAAAGTGTAAAAAGAATTCACATTAAAGCAGAATATTTCGTTTCCTTTAAAAGAAAAAAAAATCATTCAGTTAAAACAAGGAAGTAATCACTGTTGCAACCGTAAGAAATCTTTCAAAACAATTTTGTATAAAAAAAAACCACCTGCACAGCTGTGTGTTAAAGGTTACACAAACAACACGTAAATCAATTACTAATAAATGATGCTAATTCCCACTTAAACAAAAATAATAAAATAAAATAAAACTAAAAAACAAATCAATTTCCATCAATTTAATTTAATTTAGTTTAATTATAGAAAATTACCTATAATTTAACATAAAAAGAAACAGAAAACATAAAACGTTTTAGAGACTAAGTAACCGAAAACTATTAGCAACACCATTCGTGATCAATTTCAGTCTATAAAGTAGTTAAAGTATATTCTGCTCTTTTTTTTTTTCTTTTTTGTTTAGTTTTGTTTTGTTTATGAATTGAGTTATCTCTAGTAAGAAAGAATGTATTCTGCTTCTTGTTATTTATCTTCAAAAACAAAGAAAGAATAAAAAAAAAAAAAAAAAAAAACAAAAAGCACGACAACCTCCGTTTAAATTTATGATGATTATGATTATATTGGATGATGATAATGATGATGTTTGGCGCGTGGTCTATCCTCTTACAAACAATTTTTTATTATTATTATTTTTTTTTAATTAAAATAATAACAAAACCTAGATTCAGGCAATGAAAATTATTTATTTGTTTCTTCTTCATATGATTTTCTTTTCGTTTCTTTTTTATTTCAATTCTATTCTACAGTAATTTCTTTAAATTACCAGGCACACCTATTTGGTTTGCTTCCCAATTACACAACAGAAAATAAAATATAAAAACAAATTAAATAACTACGACGACTCTAATAACAGCTAAAGCCGCAAAGAATAAATAAAAAAAAAGAAACCAAGAAAACAAAACTCTATTATTAAAATCGCTGTTTTTATCATTTATGTTTTTTTTTTTTTCGGGTAGCACAAAACGAAAGAAAACTTCAATAATAGGAGGTGATGGTCAATTAAATTCGAATTTAAAACTTCTTTAATTATATATTGAAATCTAATAGCAAAAATAATAATAAAACATAAAAACATAAAAAAAAAAAAATGTTTTCCTTTCTTTTAGATGAAAAATAAATAACAAATCATTGGCACGCGCGTTTGTATTGTTTAAATCAGTTTTTTTTTTTTTTTTTAATGCTTTTTGTGTTGAGTTAATAAAGTTATTAATTTAGATTAATTGAGTGTCATGGTTTTACCTCAAAATCTTGTCTATGTCTACGTTCGCTGATTTACTGTTGTGCTTTCATGTAATTCATTTTTAATTTAATAACGGATTATTATTTATCGTTTGGTTAAAAGATGTAATGATGAGAATGGTTTTTCGTATTACTCACTTACTTCTGTTTAAGTTAAATAATTTTGTGTTAACGAACCATACCTTTGTTAAACGATTATTTTGATAGTTTGGACAACATAATCGCTATCACTTTAACAAATAAACCTTTTGTAAAGGAAACATAAACATTTTGTTGATTGATTTGTTATACGCGAATGTCCTGTGTGTGTGGAAAAAATTGTCCTTGAATTGTAACTGTTGGAGCTAGTTATGGAGCGTTTATCGCTGGTGTTACTGCACCAAAAACCAGGATACAAAATGTGTAAACTTGAAAGTGAATTTGTTTAAAGTAAAATTCGTCTGTATTCCTGAGAATTTCAAGTGTAAACAATATTCGGATTAAAGCTATTAAAGATATTACTATTGTATTTAAGGGTTTCTACGTTAACTTAATTTCGTTCAATTAAACCTAATTGATATAAAAGCATAAAGCTCGTCAATTTGTTAAGACAAATGTTTGCCATTCAAGTATTATCGCATTATGAAATGAAAGTCCTTTTGGTCGTACGAAACATAATAAAAACACAAATAAGACGATTTAATTAAAATTAAACTAATAAAGCTTCTTAAAATGCAATAAATTCAAAAAGCGGCAAAAAAATAAAAAAACAAAACCACAAACAAAATAAATCACAACAGAGTTGTTAATCCCATATTAAATATAATAATGGCTATAAGAAAACCAACAATAAAACCCCAGCAATAGCACACGTATACGTTAATAATTCAATTTATCATTCAATTCAATTTAATGATGATTATTTTATTATATGCTTTATAATAATCATCATCCTCATGATTATATAATTCTAATATAAAAACAGGTAACAAATAATTTTTTTTAAAACAATAATTTTTGGGTGTGAAAATTGTTATTAATAAACGCACCGGTTTAAAAGAAGAAAAGAAAACAAGAACAAATAACAAGGAATATAGTAAAGAGAGAATAAAAGTAAAATTACATAAAAACTCTATCATTAAATTTAATTGATATTTCTTACCTTTTTTTTTTCGTTGTTGCTGTTGTTATTGCTGTACCATCTTGCTGTGATTGTTTATTATTATTAAATATTTATCCTTTAATAATTTCATAGCGTATAATTTAATAACAAATATAACATGAAATTAGAGAAAAGCACACAACAAATAAAGCAACAAAATTCAAACGAAAAATGGTGTAAAACAAAAAGAAAAGTAAAAGAAAATATAAGAATGAAATCAAAATATTTACTTATGAAGATCAAAAGCGTTAAGTATACGACTTAAGTCAAGTAATGAATATGGAAATTTTGTAATTAGACTTTTGAATGTGTTTTCAATCGAAAAATTGTCAATAATTTCATAGAAATTAACGATTGTTGATGTTCTAGAGGATTCATTCTGAACGGTAATGAAATATTTTTAAGGATTTAGCAACACTAAAAAAAACAGTTTTTTATGCTTTTATTTAGGGAATTTTTTTTAATTTCAGATCTCTTTAGTTTTTTAAATACTTTCATAGAAAAGAATTCAACAAATCCATATTTTTGTGTAAATTAAAAGCTTTTGCGCGAATAAATATTATAGATAAGCTAACGTACCTTCTTTTAAACGTTCTGAAATAAAGCTTAATTTCCTTAAATGCGGAGAAAGTGGTAAAAACTGAAAATGTTAAGATAATGAACGTACGGAATTAATAGTTTAAAGTTCAAACCGAATATAGTTCTACGATACGAGATATGATTTAATCTTAAAACTGTGTTAATCAAGTTCATGTCGTCACAGTAACATTTAGTAATGAAGCCAGTAAAAGTCGTTAGCTTATTTAAGTAGAAAAAATGTTTAAATTGAATAACAACGAGTTTCTATTAAATTAAATTAAAGGATTTAATCGTGAAAATTAAAATTTTAAGAAAACCAAATTATTCATAAGACTCATAAATTACCTCTTGTTTGCTAAGTCGTGAAATTAAAATGCCAAGGAAACTTATTTTTTACTATCTTAAATAATAATAATTACAAAATTAACAATTAAATCACGATTTGAATAAGTAAAGAATGTAAAAAAAAAAAAAAACTTCAGAAAGTCTGTTTAAAGGTAATACAAATAAAATAAAGACCGAAGAAAATAAAAAAGAAAACATTTAAATAAATTAATCGATCGACAATCACTTGCTTAACAATTAAAAAAAAAATTTAAAAAAAACATGCAAACAAGGTAATTGTAGTCAATGCAGAGTGTTTAGCTACATTTGTTTAACATTTAATCGTGTGGTAATATCATATATATGTTAACAAATAACATTATTAGCATTAACATTCGTATGTTTAATGATGGGTTATTTTTTTTAACTAGTTTATTAAATTGTAATTTCTTAATACAAAAAAACTACTTAGATACTCCGGAAATTAAAATCTACTGTGCAGTAACTTCTTCGATAGTAATTTCGCAGTAACTTCGCAGTTGTAGTTGTTCAAGATTTATTACTTAAAACTGAAATAAATAAAATGGTAAATCACTAGGATATTAGTACTAGTCCCTTCTGAGCAAAATTATGATTTATTATTTTTTTTCAGAATTTCTTTTCTTTATCATTTTTACCAAAGAAATTTACATGAAATGCTCACATAATTAATCAATCATATTCAAAAGTTTTTTTCTCTCAATTTCGGTTAATAAAATAAATTATTTTTTATACATGTTTAAACCTTGAACCTTTCTTATCTAGATTTAAGTGACATGAGATGGTTTTTTGAATTTTTTTTTGCATGTTTCTTACATTTTTCTTTAATTATGTCGTCATGTCAATGTTGGATTTTTTTTTTTTTTTTTTTTGTTTCATTACAGAACACGAAAATTAATTGTTAATACTAACCGGAAATAAAGTATAAAGAATAAAAAATTAATTAGTTGATAATACAGAAAAGGCAACAAAGTGGAAACTAATTATTTAACTCACCATTTTCTTTTATATCTGCGTTTTTTATTTTTGTTCTTCATCTTTTGCTGTTTCCACACGTAAAAAAAAACGTTTTTTTTTTTATATAAATTTTTATTATTATGAATTAAATTGTAATAATTCTCATATTTAATGATTACAAAACAAAACAAAACAAAAAAAAAAGAAAGAAAGAAAGAAGACACATCAACCTGTTGAATTAAATTATTATGGAATTAAATAATGAAGAGAAAAACGCCTTCAGAGGCGGAGCCAAAATGTCGTTTAAATAATTTTAGTTTATTAAAAAAAAAAAAATTGTATAAATAAATTAATGAACACAACATCAAAAGACACACTTTATCGGTTACGCAGCCGAAAACTTTGTTGTTGTTGTGTGTGTGTGTTTTTTATTTCTTTCTTTTTTATTAATTAAGAGGCGCGGAATGAGTGTTCTCGATTAAACGGTGGATAACACACATCGCGAGCTTGTCAGAAGATTTTAATCGGTTGTTTGCTGTATTTTATTTGATGTTTTTTTTTTTGTTAATACGTCACAATCATTATAAAGATTTAAACACACAAATTACCATGAAAAATGACATTTACTTAATAATAATTTAAGTAGATTGGAAAAATTTATAGAAATTATGTGCTTATGTTGCTTAGAAGTATGCAGATACTTGAGCTTTGTTTATTAAAAGAAGAAATAAAAAAAAAAAAAAAAAAAAAACCACCAACAGCGTTGGTAGATACTAGATAAAAGCCATTTTATTTTATTAAATTCTTTTACCAATCATTTTAATTCACTTAAAATGTAAGAAAACAAAAAAAAAGTTAATTAAGTAAACAGTTTATTGCTTTGCAAAAGAAAAAATGGTGGCAGTAAAGTATTTCGTTAGGCATTAAATTATGCAGAGGAAAAAAAAAATTTATTATAAGTCAGTCGCGCCATTTTAAGCCAAATCACGTTTTTTGTCTTAAATATTTGTCTCACAGTCACAGTTTTATTGATTTGTTTGTTTTTTTTTATCACATTATAAAAATTGGCTTTTAAGCTTCAATCTTCAATCAACTTTTTTGGTTGTAATTTAAATTTAAATAAATTCTTAGTGGAACGTTGGATGTTTGATGTTTTATAATTTTTTTTTTTGCAAAATTAATTGATAACGAGATGATAATGATTTCGATTAATTTATTTAATGTTTAAATATTTTACAGATTAATCTAAAGTATCCATTTAAAATCCATAGTTAAACGATACTGGTTAAGCGATACACATGCGATTATTAAATAAAAATAATTCAATCAATGAATATTAAATTCGACTGAATTTTCACCCTATATTTAATAATATAATCATGTTGCCCTCTTTTAAAGAAAATATTTATAACCAATTTTGACGGTAACAACAGCATGTTTAACAATTAAATATGTCTAAAAGCACCGAATTATTATTATTATTTTTCTTATTTCTTTGATTTTCCACTGTTAATAATAAACCAAACTGTGCACTGCATGTGTGCATTTACTAAATGGATAAATATATATATATATAATAAACCCACACTTGTTATTATTTAAAGAGAATCAATAATGACGAATGCCAAAAATAAAAATATATATGATAGAGATATATACAAACGCGATCCTTTTTTTTATAATAATAATAATAATAATAATAATAATAAAATTATAATAATTTTATGTAATGCGAATAAAAAATGAACAAAAATAAATAAAACGAAAATTATTAATGTTGAACATCGTGTTCTTGTTAATAAATATTATAAGAAAACTAAGTAAATTATTTGTTTAATAAATTTTAAAGAAGACAACAACTGTTTTATTTATTTGTTGATGGCACAAAAAAAATTAAATTTGTTAAGAAAGCGCAACCAATTGGATATAAATCAATATTATTAATAAATAATATAAATAAATAAAACAGAAAAAAGATTCTTTAACAGGATATTAAAGTAATAATGAATGTTAAACTTTGCTGATGCATTAAAAGCGTGTGCTTTAATATTTAACTCCATAAATGTATACAAGATTCGATTTGTTTATTAATTAGTTAAATCATTTAATTGTTTTATCGTTATTATTGTCTTTTATTTTGTAATTGATTTTTATTTTGTTTTGTATCAATGTAGTATTAATGACTAATTAATTGTTAATTAAAGATTAGTCTATAATCGACGGGAAAGTTATCTGTTATAACGTTATTCACGTTGGTATATTTCGTTGAATATTACCAACTCTTAAGTATTAATGCTTTAGGTATTTAAATAATAGTTAAAAAAAGGTAGTAATTCTATATAAATGTGACTTTAAGTAATATTAATTAATCAATGTTATTATAACGAATAAAATTCCTAATATCGTTATATCGTAATAGTAATGATATTAGAAAAATAACGTTACAAAATAACGTAATAATTAGCTACTCGGTTTAAAATAATTTTTATATTTTTAATGTTGGGCTTATTTAAGGTAATATTTATTTCCTTAAGGATTTTTATTATAAATAAAATTAACTGATATTAAATAATAATAACGCTACAAAGTAACTTAGCTTCTGTTATTTTGTAGCAACTCGGTTTAATACTTAAAGTACTTAAAAGACAATTATATTGTTAATCTAGGACTTGATGGTAATATTAATTTCCTTAAGGATTTTTTAGCAAACAAACTTGATTACAAATAAACATTAAAAACGTGTAAAAACTAAATAAGTAATTGTAACGTTTGAATACTAGTTGTATATCTACTAACATAACAAAAACATATTTAATAATGAATAATCAATATTTATTTTTTTAATTACCTAAATAATAATAATAATAATAAATCACTTACGTTTTACAATTATTTTAAGTGAATAAATTTTTTTTCTTCATTTTTCTTCAAAATAAAGTAAACAGACGAATAAGTCTGCCACTAGTCTTGTTTAAAAACAAAACCTTTTGAAAACCAAACATTTTTTCAACAAAATAACTAATAACAACATTTTTTTTTTTTTTCGTTAAAAATACTCTTGAAGAATCTTTTATATGATTACATGAGGTACCAGAAAAACAACGAAGCAATAATGAAAAATTAAAAAATTTAATTGTTATTTTAATCAATTTTTATTCTCACGTTTTGCTAAGTTTATTTTTTTTTCTCCTCCTTCTCCACCTTTTCGTCTTCTGTTTTCTTCTTCTTCAATATTTTTATTTCATCAAAAAAATATTTTTTTAAGACTTTTATATAAATATATATATTAAATATTTTTGAGCGATAAAATGTTGTTTAGTTTTCAAAAAAAAAAAAAAAAAATTTTTTTTTTCTATTATTTTTATTTGATTTGAGGAGAAACGAAACGAAACGTAACGAAATTTAGTTAAATTTGAAAAAAAAAAAAAATAATAAAAATAGTCAACAATCGTATAGATTTATTTTTAATAAAAAAAATAACATAAGTCAAGTAGATTTAAAAGCTGCTTTTCGTAGCGTTTTTAGATTTTTAATCCATACACAAGTAACACAATCGTCCGCCCTCTTCACAGCTTTACTGTGTGTGGCTGTGTGTGTTGCTGTTTTTCTTCAATTTCTCTCTTATTTTTTAAAAAGTTATTTAAGTATATAAAAATTATTATTATTTTTTTGTTTTTTATATAATGATGGCCTTCGTATAATTTGCCTGTTTTTATATTTATTTAACAAAAAATTTATCTGGTTAACAACATTCAAAATCAATCCATCATCATAATTTTAATTTATTTATTTATTTTTTGGTTTTTTATTTAATTTTCTTCTCTCCTTAGTCTTTTTTTTTTTTTTTTAATTCTCTTTTCGCCGGGTCTTTTTTCTATTAAACTAAATAAACACTTGACAGCACTTTGAATTCTCCCCTTTGAATTCGTTAATTTTTCTTAATATCATCTATTTGTTTGTGTTTACATTTTTCTACTTGCAGTTTTATTTTTCCATTTAATAAGAAAAGGATTAAAGGATATTAGATCGTTAATATTTCTTAAGTAAACTAAATAACAGAGTTGATTCACGTCATAAAAAATAAATTTATTTTTTTTCTCTTTGATTGTTTTCTTAATTACACTTCAATTCATCAGAGTTTTTTTTTTTTAGATACTTTGTCATCGTGTAATAATAACACAATAAAAATAAAATAAAAAAACCCCGAATAAAAAATATAAATAAAAAGATTTCAATGCTCAATGAGAATTTAAACAACGAAAATTTTTGTTACGTTTTTCTTTATTAAAATTTTATATTTTCTTTTCTTTTTTATTACGTTGACTTATAAAATTTTATTTTCAGTGTGTACGTTAAAATAATATTAATATTATTATTATTATTATTAATATTAATAATAATAATAATATTGTTCAGAATTAAAAAAAAAAAAAAAAAAAACTTGATAAAGTATTAAAAGTTGCATGTCACTCCGTAATGAAGGAGAATAATAACAAAATAAAAAAATCTTTTTTTTTTTGTTTTCTTATGTACTTACTTTGCTATTTGTACTTGTTGCCACGCATTATAATGGTTGAAAGAAAAGATGAAAAAAGAAAAAAAAAATATATATAGTCAGGGCGAGAAATGTGTTGTTTTCTATGGTATAAAAATGCCTAAACGATCAGAAACGAGTTTTAATTTGCTCAGGAAACACAATAAAAGTCTTGTCTTTTGCGTTATAATGTGATGATGATGGTTATGCTTTTCATATTCATCGGCTAACACGATCGGTTAATAGTGTGTCCCATAATTTAACATCACAACATAATATCATTATACATTGTTTGTCATTATTTTAAATTTAATTCGTTAAAATTATGATGATCATTGTATTCTATTCATCTACAATCAACAATAATCAAGTGATCAACGATTGAACAATTTTTTATTTATTTATTTCGATAACAATCATAGAATTTTCTTATTTCTTATTTCTAATAAACGTAAAACCGATTGATCTTCAGATGATCATCAAAGTTACAAAAGAAATATTTTTTCTTATTAAACAAAAATTAAAAAAAAAAAGGAGATAAAAGTATGTCGAGAGCCACTTGCTAGCTAAATTATAATAAAATTGTCGTGATTATCGGTTTCGTTGCAATTGAAATAAATTTTAAATTTAAATTCAACAAAAAAAAAAAAAATATTTTAAGTCGGCAAAATGCAATGGCGATATGTGACACCTGGTCCTAGTTTTCAAAAAAGAAAAAATAAAATTTATTCTCTTACTATTTTTTTTAAATTAAAAAAAGAAACAACAAAAAATTCTTTATGCCCTCACGTTATTGACCCCATAAATCAATTCTTTGTTATTATTAAAATTTTGTTTTTTTTTAATTTCTATATTTTTGTATTTAAATAAAAATTGTGAATATTTAAATTAAATAAAAAAAAAAAATGTCTATAGCTTCAAGGTTAACATAAAACACTTTTCACAAAAATTTGTTACCATTAACTAAGAGGAAAGAGAAAAGAAAAAAAAAAAAACTTCGATTTTTAGGTTAATGGAAGTAACAAAAAAAAAAAAAAAAAACTTAAATGCGGTAAGTGGTGTATAGTAAAGTAAACGTAAAAACCGATAACAATGCTAATCCGTACAAAAATCTGTAAGCAAAAATTACCTAAAATATAGGTAAAATTATGACCTATGAAAACGACTTAATGTGTGGCAAAATTTCATTTGTAAAACAATTTTTTACTTCTTTGTCATAAAAGTTACGATGAATAAAAAATGTGACACGAAATTTTGTGTATTTTCCATCAAAAATGCAAAGAAAGAAAGAAAATAAAAAAAAAAAAAGAAAAATTAGAAACTCAATTCAATAATAGAAAGACAAAAATCAATAAATCACCTTGATTTATCTAAAATTAAAATACAAAAATGAAATTAACGATGATTTTGAATTAAAAGAAGTAAAAAAATATTTTTGTTCGTCATCTTAATTTACGATTCAGTTGTTCTGGAATCAAGAAGAATAAAAAAAAATTCTCAACCATCAAACAAGCATCCGCCACTGTTAAATAATACGCGGGTGTTTTTATTTTTTTTTTTTTGGGTTTCTGTACTCATGTGTACAGTTTTCTATTCATTCAGAGGCGACAAAGGTTACTGCGGATTAGGCTATTTCCGTTGACACGATCTTTTGCTATTCAGATAATGCTTTGTCTGATTTTTTCTTTTCTACCTTGACAACAACAACAATAATAATAAACAGAGAAAAGGACATAACGAAATTAAGAATGAAATCCTTTAAGCCTTTTGTAATGTTAAGACGTTTTGCGATCGTTTTATTATTTGCGTTTCTTTAGAAATTCTATTCAAATCCATCACAATGTTATTTTTAGTTTGATTATATTCCCTCAATTCATTTCCTACGCAACGGATTGTTTTGTGAAAATTATTTTTACCTGCGTAAATGCGAAATTTCTGGACGCACAACAAACATACAGAAAAATAAAAAAAAAAAAAAATTCCTTAATGCTCATATTGCAGTTGTTCTGTATGACAAAGAAGTTAACAGGAAAATATTTTTGTTAATCTTTCAACACAAACAAACTGATTTAACTAGGGAAAAACAGTTTTTTCTTTTATATTTTTGTATTAAATATTCGTTCGAAAAATAGTTTCAATAATTTTCTTTTCGAACAAAAATGATTTGTTTTATGATTTTTTTGTTTTTTTTTTTGGTAATATGATTTGGTTTGTAAGTCTCTCACACTTTTTTTTATTGTTTTTTATTTTTAGTCAAAGCTGTTTTAATTTACAAAAAAAAAACTAAAACCGAATAACAAAAGATGATTATAACCGCGGTGTTAAATTTCACACTTCTAACGAGTAGAAAATAATAATAAAAACACTTGAATACAAAGCGAGTGATTCACATCATAATCAGCGTTTTTTTTTTTTTTTTTTTCTCTTCTTTTATTTTCTGATGTTTATTTTGACGATAAATGAGAAGAGATGAATAAAAATTCCGTTAAATGCAGTTATATGATTGTGGAAACCAGGTTCACTACCTACAGCTATGAATGCGCCAATTCTAATAACAAACCAATCAAAATGGTTTTTTTTTTATTCTTCTTTGGTTCTGTGATCAACGTGATCAAAAAAAAAAAAAAAATAAATAAATAACTAAAATTGAGTTCATAAAACAATACTAAAAAAAATTAATAATTTAATAAATTTTCTTATAGATAAATTGGTAAAGTTTAATCATTGTTAACTTAAGCCGTAGAGAAATTGTTTCGTGCTAATAATCGGTTTGTGTGTTTTTTTTTTTTTTTTTTTAATATTATTGGATTTGTGATGGTAAAAAGTTTTTTGTTACTTTGGTCATAAAAGAAATTCAATTTAGAACATCTGAGAAATTTATTGATTAGAAATATTTTCAATAATTTATAGAATTAATTTGGTATAACGATTATAAAGTCATTGGTTTTTCTACTCATTCAAGTAGTTTCCAGAGTAGTCTGTTATAAGCATCCTGAAAGCTAATTGCCATCATGAAAATTCAACACACAAATAGCAGTTAGTTCGATTAAGCCTTTTACTGTTTCTAAAATAATTACCGAAATAACAGAAAATAGTCCTTTGCTCTAAAACTAATTTTACAAGCGTCGCCCATCTACGATCAACTTTATTGGATAAAGTAGTTTCAATAAAACCATAAATTCAGAAGGTACAAAATTCTGCTACTCTAAAACCCTATAAAAAAAATCAATTATCAGCACGAAGTTTCAAACAAGATACTTTGAATAATCAAACAAATATTTGATGAAACATTGCAAAGTGTTTTGATTTTTTTTTTTTTTTTTCATCTTAAATAAAAATTGAAATCACCAACACATTCACCAACAAAAAAAAAATTAAAAAAAAGAGAAAGAATAATTTAATTTTTAGTAACAAGTTAAGTAATTTGTCATATATAAATTGTAATAAAAAAAAAGCTCATAAGACGAGATCTTATATTGAAAGAAAAAAAAAAATAAAATAAAATAAAATAAAAAGCCAAAACTATAAACCCGTATAAACAGATTGTAATTTATCTGACTTTAATGGTATTATTTTTTAGTTTTTATTATAATCTTCTTAACGATTTTTTTTCTTCTTCTGCTGTTGTTGTTGTGGTTGTTGTTGTTCTTTCCCCGTTTCTTTTCTTTAAAATTATTCCCTCTGCTTTTTATTAACATTTATTTCTTAAGTTTCATCGTTCATTTTCAACTTGCACAAAAATTAAAATAAATAAAAATTATTAGAAAGATAAATAAAGAAATGAAATGGAAAAAGTAATAAATATTAGTTCGATACGATCAAGAATCTAAGAGAAATTAAATTTATAAAAAACAAATAAAATTAAAAAACTATTGACGAACTATAAATGTGATGCACAATTGGAAAAAACACATCTGAAAAAAACTTTATTAACACCAAAAAAAAAAAAAATAAATAACAAATCTGGGCGGTCACACGATTCATCACCTGACTTATAGATTGAAACCCTAACATCAACAACAACAACAACAACAAACAAATTTAATTAATTTGCATAAAAAACAGAATTTTATTTAGAATTTTTTTTTTTTAAATTGATTTTAAATTATCGGATTAATATTTTTTTTAATTTTTTTTTTGGTGTGATTTTTGCATTTATAATTAACAACCAAGAAAATAAAAATTCTTTGCGTTCTTAATTGTGTCGCCAACGTCACACATTCAGTTTTTTTTTCTTATTAAATTCTTATCAAAAAAAAAAAAAATTTAATTGAAAATTCAATAATAAATGATTTCCTCAATGTATTTCTGTTGTTTTAACCGGAAAAATTAATCAATAATAAATGAAATTTGCTTCAAACATTATTTTTATGGTGATTCAGACTGTTTAGGAATGTTGAAAATAATTTTAGTTAGCTAAAGCAAGTGATTGTTACTCACTTTACTCACTTAAATATAGGAAATTCCTTTTATTGGATGCCTACCACCGTCAAAAACTCAATCAAGGATAAAAAAAAAAAAAAAAAACAAGAACTGAAACACGATAAAATGTAATTATACAAAAAAAGTTTTAATCAGAATTATTTAATCTGTTTCCGGTTACTTACTTTAATGTTATTACTTTCCTTTTACCATTAAACAAAAAAAAAAATAAATAAATTAAATTAGGACAACAGACAGCTTAAACGTGCTCGTTTTGGTTTTAGTTTTTTATTATTTTTAATATTGTTCGATATGAAACTATAACGAATTTTATATTTTTCACAATGTTAAAATAGATGAAGAAAAAATATATAAAAAATATGAAAGGAAATTCCTTAGACTGAAACCATTCTGTCAACTCATTGTTGAAAAAAAGGTTCGTTGTCTATTTGTGTCTTTCTACATTCTACTCGTAAATTTTAATCTTTAAAAGCAAGAATGAATTTTTTTTAATTTTTTTTTTTATAAAACAATGCAAATCTAACATGAATCGGAAATTAAAATAAAATTAAAGAGGCCACCTTGTATTGGTTAATGTTTTATGCTTTTTATTTGATTTAATTGAAAAAAAAAAAAAAAACCATAGTTACGATGAGCACAACAGAAAAACAAAAATAATAACAATAATAACAACCGAAAAATCATATCCGCTTAACTCATTTATCAATCATTTAAATTTTATTTTTATTAATTTTCCATGCATAATATAAATCCTCTATTGATGTTTATTCTTAATTCGTAATTCGTAATTCTACTTTGTTAAAAAAGAAAAAAATATATATTTTTCTTCTTTTGATTTTTGCATTAATTTTACAGAATAAACACTGCTAACAAGAATTAATTTTCTACCGTAAATGATACTCAAGTTTGCTGTTGCTGATTTCTATTCGGTAAAATTATCTTTTTTTTTATTTATTAATTTATTATTTCATGAATGTGTGTATTCATTTATCCCCCAATTTATTTATTCAAAATATTATTATTATTATTATTCTTTATAAATTTGTTAAATAAATAAAATGATTAATAAATCTGATTAGTAACGAAACATTTATATTTAATGACCTTCATTTATATTATTTCAATAAAAAAATAAAATAAATAAATAAATAAAAATTCTTAATATTTGTACAAAAGATGTATAAATTGTTTAAAAACACCAAGAATAAATACGCAACTACTGTGAGACAAGCGAGTGAGTAAGCAAACAAAAAGCATTTTAAATTCTCTTTAATGAATTTTTGTTTAGTAAAACAAAGCACGAACGTATCGTTAAAGTCTTAATAATCGTCGTAATAGCTGTTTATTTTCTAATTTATTTAATTTTTATTATGTGAACACTGAACTGGCGGTAACGAAAAAAAAAAACAATAAATTAATGCAAAATAGTGTTTAGGTAAATGCGTCATTGTTTAGAAAAAAAAATTTTTACCTGAAATTTAATTCAAGAAAATTTCTTTAAAACTACTTTACTTATTTCCCATTTCATTTCTAATAAAATGAAAATAATTTATTACTGCACGTTAAAAAATAGCGACAAAGATGATCTGAACTATCTGTTAAGGATATAAATTTAAATTGATAGTAAATGACTTCCTATGAATTTTACCTTAATGCTTAACTAGAATCATAGGCAACAAACTAAGGACAATCGATAAATCACAGCAGGTATGTTTAACAGGGGCGGACATTGAATTGCTGAATAACAAACAAACTAAATAAAAATTCGTTGATAAACATATTTTTTTCCATAACCATGTTGTTACCAGTTTAAAAGAAGACACAGAACATTCTTATCCATAATGTTGATGATGATGATGATTATTATTATTTTGATGATGATGATGTCGGCAAAAAAAAAAAAAAAAAGAATTTGTAAAGATGCGTTACCTTACCGTACCTATACCAATAATTATTATTTCTTACAATTTTTTGGTTACATAATCTATAACGAACAGCTTGTTGTGTCGGTTAAAAGTTAATTTTTTTTTCTAAAGCAGAATTAAACAATTGAGAATAGAGACATTGATGAAGAAATATATTTTTTTTTTTCACTTTGTTTATTTCTGTGTTGTCTAGTGTTATCCATTTACACAAAATTAATAATAATTTCATTGTAAATTCTATGTAATTAGTGTGAGGTCTGGTTGTTTGTTTATTTATTTACATTATTTCTGTGGACATTCTTCAATCACCAATTGAAACATTTTTTTCTTTTTTTTTTGGTTAAATTAAGGGAATAAAGGAAAAATCAGCAGGAGTTTACATTCGGATAAACTTCAAATAGAAATGAAATATCATAGAGTTTTGTGTTTTACAGATCACATTATTAGTTTATTTAATTTATGTACAGTAATTCACACAGTTAATTAGTGTTAACGATTTTAACACCACCATGATTTATTAATACATTACACAATACAAAAAAATATAATTTTTCAACTAAGTAATCATCTCTTGGTCACACTTTTCATATAATTAATTAATTAATTTATACGTTTGTACAAATAATCATAATAACTTTTATATAACGAAAAGAAAGCGAAGGCGTTTTACTTCTTTTTTTTTGTTAGACAATAACAATTGTCTTGTCAAAAAAAACCATAAATACGAATTGCTTAACGTAATTTTTAAGTTTAAAAACGTGTTTTCTCTAAGGCTGTCTTATCTGTTTTGTCGCTCTTACAGAGATTTTTTTTTTTCCTTTCTTTTCATTTCTTTTAATCAATTTATTTAATATAATTGACATTAAAATTATCCATGAAATTGAAATGTGATGCATTTTTATTCAACTTTCTTTATTTATTTTTCTTTTATTGTTATTTTTTCAATCATGTTGTGTGGTATTTTTATTAAGTTATTCTATTCTATTTTCTTGATTATTTATTTTTAAAAATTATATTTTTTTTTTTTTTTTTTTGTTTAAACCTTTTTCATAAACATTTAACACGTTCCAGTGTCACATTATTACTCATAAATTATTTAACTAAATGGGGATATCTTGCTGTTTTTTTTTTTCTTTTAACTTCTATTAATTCTATCTTATTATTCTTGATCTATTCTTATTGTTTAATTATATTAAAGTTTAATGTTTTATAACATGTAAATTATTTAAAACATGTTTTGCAGTTTTTTTTTTTTTTATATAATAAAAATGACAAATTGATTTAAATTTAGATGGATTAAGTAGTTTTTTTTTTTTTTTTTTAATTTTATTCACAAATTATCACTATGGATTTGTTAATGTGCGACAATGAGTTGTATTTCAGCAAACAAGTGCTGTTTACTAATGTTAAACAAAATACAAAATACAAAAAAAAAAATTATGGAAATTTGTCACCTGACACTACCTGGTTCAATCAATAATCATTTCATTTATCAATAACTGTCACAAAAGAATTTTTTTTTTTTTGTTATTTAGTCTTTCTGTTCTTTTACCTTAAAAATAAAATAAACAAATAAGTGAAACGATAATCATTTCCTCAACATAATCATTTTTAAAACAAGAAAAACAAAGAATAAATTTCATTAAATTGAATTTAATTCTTTTAGAAATTCTTAGTCTTAAGATTCGTTTACAACACAGAAAATTTACAGCTTTTTGATTTTTTTTTTTCGTTATTTAAACAAGTAAATAATGTTTTGAAAATGAGTTAAACAACATAAAGGTGTGTTTCCTTACGTTAAAAGTATTAAAAAATAAAAAAATCTCTGATTATTGTCCAACGTAAAAATCATAATAAAAATCAACCTACATGATCGTCACCTTTTATAATTTCACCGTGTATGGTGAATTTAATAAATAGATGAGAAAAAACACTAAAAAACAATAAAAATAACATGACTATAATGTGATGAACCCTAAAATTTCTATTCAAATAGAAAAATCATATAATTCTATTGATGTTAAACGGAGATTTTCTTATTGTGTGACGACTTAAACACAAAAACACCAATAATATTGGAAATGCCTTTAAGCAAACTCGTTGACGTATTGTGCAGAAATTTACATCTAACAATAACATAAAAAATACTGGATAATAGTTTTAAATAAAAAAAAACATTGCCATAATTTTTATTAATAATTAATAAAACCAAAGGGAGTCCAAATGTATTGCTGATTATTCAGTCAATTGTGATAAAAGAAAAAAAAAA
This sequence comes from Ptychoptera albimana, assembly GCA_961205885.1. Classification (NCBI taxonomy): domain Eukaryota; kingdom Metazoa; phylum Arthropoda; class Insecta; order Diptera; family Ptychopteridae; genus Ptychoptera; species Ptychoptera albimana. Next base: position 25,208,201 of record OY540804.1, read on the forward strand.
CAATAACGTAAAGAAAGGTAATATTTAACAAAACAATTACTTTGGTGTAAAATATAATAAAATGTTAAAAGTGACTCAAGTTTAATGCGAAATAAGAAATAAGAAAAATATTAAACACCAGTTTAACCCACACATAAAATTGTTATTACTTTTTGGCATTATATTTATGCATTTTTTATGTATTCTATATTTATATTTAATTATAACAATGCATGTGGTAATGAAAATACCACAAATATTTACCACTTATCATTATACAATTCAGTCTAATAATTTATTTTTCATTTCTTTATCATTAATTCTTTAATTTAATTTAAAAAAAAAAAAATGATGAAGTAAAACTAACAATACCTAATAAACAACATAGGATAATATATTATCACGCTCGAGTTTTGGTTATTCTCTTCTTCATTACCATACGATTGTTTATGATTGTTAATCATTTTTTACGTTTTAACAAACAAACAATAATAAATGTATTGTCAACATAGAATTGTTACCATTTGTGGTATTGAAAATTTATAAATATTTTTTTTTTGTCGCGACTATTGTCGTTTAAAATGTGAACATTAAAATGTGAACATAAGTTATGAAATTGTGATGTACTTTCCATTTAATTTCCCGTACAATTCATAGATTTAATGCAATCCTGTGGGTTGAAAAATAAAAACAATTTTTTTTTTTTTTTTGGTTTGGTTTTTGTGTCTTTTTTATTGCCCTTTTGGTTTTTTTTTTTTGTTTTAATTTGTTTCTAGTCTAAAAATGTCTGTTTATGGAGGAAAATTTTATTTATTGTGGTTTACGTTGTTGTTATTGTTGAAATTAAATAACTATTGTGAAATAAATAATTATTTTTTTTCCAGTAACATGGAAATGAGGGTTTTATGCATGAAAAACTAAATTTGTCTTGTTATGTTGGTTACAACATAAATTTACTTTAATTAAATGTATGTTGCTGGGGGGTTTTTTTTTTTTTGTAGTTTAAATCCATGATTATTCGATTGTTGAGGACATTAAAATGGTAAAAATTCAACAATAAACATCATTAAAAATTTAATTCTGTCTATAATCTGCTTAGAATATACAAAAAGGCAAAAAAAAAAGAAGAAAATTTAACAAACAAACAAAAACCATACCGATAAGAATGATTATCGTTAAGAAATCAAACCAATTATTTGAACATCATTCAAACGTTGATTTATTCCTGCAATAATTATTCTGACCATTTTATTACTTAAATGAGAGAAAGAACTAAACAAAAAAAAAGTTATTTTCTTGTCTGTTTTCTCTGTGTTTGATAATTGGATTTTTTTAAAATTATTTTGATAAAAGAATTTTTTTTCTTTCTAATAAAAAAAAAATATAAAATAAAAATCCGCGTAAAATAAATAATTAAACGTCGATACGATGGAAAAAAAAAAGATGTTCCCATATCCCACTGTTTTATGGCATTTTTTTTTTTTTTTTTTTTGGTCTGTTCGAATTTGCTTTGACATTCATCAATAGTAAGAAATAGGAGAGAACAAACAAAATAAAAACTTTTTTTTCCGGGGCAATAAATAAAAGGTGAAAATCAAAGGTTTGTCATAATCTGAAATTGTTTTTTTTTTTTTTTTTATTGAAATAACGAATAAAAATAAAAGAAAAAAAAAAAATTATTGTTTTCATAACCATAAATCGATAATATTGTTAAAAGCTATAAAAAAAAATACAAACACACACACACAAAAAATAATATCTTAAATCTTCTACCTTAGTTATTAATATTTTTATGATTTTTTTTTTGTATTGTTGTAAATATAAGAAAAAACAAAATGATTGTTAATAAAATAAAAAGCGCAAAGCTTATTCTTATTCTTATTATCATTGAAGGACATTGACAACGCTTTTCATGTTTCCTTCTTATTCTTAATATTCTTAGCATTGAAATAAAATAAAACATTTTTTTTTTTAATGACTTTTTAGTATTATTATAGGAACTTTTTTTTCTGTTTTTACTTCTCTCTGTATTTTTAAACCATAAAGTGTTAAACCACTCCCTAAACTAAGTTTATTTTTTTTCTTTCGTTTTTAAAAAAAAAAAAAGAGTTTTATTGTCAAAAATTAAATTTTATTTAATTTTTTTGATTATTTTTGTTATCAATTTGGCATCGGTCTAATTTATTTTTGTTTATTTTTTTCGTGTGACAAAATTACTAAAAAAAAAAAAAAAAAAAAAGTGAAAAAAGCGAAGATACAAAAAACGAGATACAGAACTCACACGTTGCTTAGCTGTTGGTGGTGACTCTCTAGCTACCATTCCAACATTAGCCTTTCTACAATTTCATTAATTTTTTTTTTTTTTTTTTTAAATAACTTGATTATGCTTCTGATATTGATCTGTGGGAGGTGATCAACGTTTTTAAAAATAAAAAATTTAAAATTCATAAAATCTTCTTTTTCTTATTTAAAACAGAAGACAAAACTAAACAAAACCACCAACCATGCTAATTTCCTGTATAATTTTCACATTTTTAATTAATTATAATAAAAAAAAAAAAAAAAAAAAAAGCGAATCATTTGTCGCCGTATTAACAGAAAAGCATGCAGAAATTAACCCATACACATAATAAAAAAACGTTTTTTAATGTTCTTAAAGAATTTTTATTAGAAAATAATAAAAAAAAAAAATTATTTAATTATGCAGAAATAATAAAAAAAAAAAAAAAAATTGTCCAACCTCCAAAATATAAAGACAACGAAAAAAAAAAAAAAAAAAACAATTTCAAATCAAAATGGAAACCCAATATTAATTTTTATATTTCGTCATCGAATAACACAAACAGCATCAATAGCATCAAAAGCAATAATCAACAAAGCGTTATACACACAGAAAAAAAAAAAGAATAACAAAAACTGCTGTGATATCATTAAAAAGACACTTCTGAACTAAACTAATTTAACTTTAACACGAAGAATGAAGATGACTATGAAAATTAGGTGGTGGATAAATAAAAAAAAAAAAAAAATAACACAGAAATCGATAAAAATAAATGAAAAATGTTTTCTTTGATATTCCTGTGTTGGATTTTTTGTGTGCGTTTTGTTTCGATGCTTAGAAATAAATTCTTAATGTTTTAGCAACCAATCGTATGTAATGCATTGTGAAGCCAACGCTTTTCGGAAAGCTTTAAAAACTTTGCGTCGCAACAACAAAAATTAAACGATCACAGAGAGAAACAAGCTTTTTGTGGTGTTTAGAATTTTGATTTTTCTTTTATTGTTTTCTTTGCTATTTTTGGACTCTTTGATGAATCTGCTTCTTTTTTTTTTTTTTTTTTTTTTTTAGCTGTATAACTTGTTTTACCATCGTGTTTAGATTAATTTTCAGTTTTTCGAATTTAGATGATTTAATTAATTTAAATATTGTTGCAGTGTTTTAGAGGAATCTAAATTTAAAGCGGGTTTTTTGTTCTTGTAAATGTTCTTAAAAGGTTTTTAAAATTTAGTACACAGATTTATTAGAACACAGAACTCTTGTTTTATGCTTCAGGTTTGTCATATTTTTTGTATTGTTATAAACTCTTCCGGATTACACGATTATTTTGCAAAAAAAAAAAATCAAAATACAATAGAATTCTATAAGAAAAGTATTAGAATGCATTGAAAGTAGAAAACCTTGCAGAAATTTTATTTTCTAGAAATAGAAGCTTGGAAAGATGACAGTTGGGTAGCACATCAAGAAATAATTGCTTTATTTCTTAGTTTAGATAGAATTATCCACAGAATATTCCGAATTTGCTATATTATTCAAGAGATTCAACAGCAGATTATATTATTTTGCAGAAAAACATAATGATGCATATTATCCTTGTAACGAAGCTTATCGCAATCAAATCTACTTCCAACTAGAATTAGTAAAATGTATCTACAGTATCCTTGTTAAACTAACATAAAATCAGTGACAGAATCCTTGTTAAAACAAACATAAAACCAGTGAAAGTTCATCAACTGAAAATTTGAAATTAAAACCACACAACAACAAACATCAAACACACCTGATCATTGATGGTTTATCAAAATTTATTGAACACTCTGTTAAACATTTTTTCTAGATGGGATTTCTATTCAAATTCTAAAAAGAATTCTTTTTATTTTCTCTGTTAAAAAAAGTTAATTCTTTTAAACTTTTTCTATATATATATATATATATAAATTTTTTTTCACCTTAAATATTAGTCAGTTTAACTTTTTATTATTATTATTATTATTATTATTAATTTTTTATTTTTTTAAGGTAAGTATTTTTATGACTTTGATCGCGCGCACGAAAAATGTATTATTAATATTATTATATGTTTTGATATTATATTGGGTAATAAATAAATGAATTTAATATCTAAATTTTTTATTTTATTATTATTATTATTATTATTATTATTATTATCTACTTTTCTCGTATAAAAATTCCATACACAAAAGCGTTAGATGAGAGATGAGAGATCATAAAAAGAAGAAAAAAAAAAGTTGAGAATTTATTTTTCTTTTCTTATTATGGATGGTTGCTCGTTACCACTTGGTTTGTTTATTTGTTTATTAAAAAAAGCTTAAAAATATAAATCATTTAAATAAAATGATATTATAGGTGTGTGCGTATGTGTGTGTGATCTATCTGGTATCGCGTGGTCTAATTTTAATTAACGAGAAAACTAAAAGAAATAGAACCCAAATAAATAAAAAAGAAGAGAGAAAAACTGAGTGGCATATCGAATTTGGTAAAGTAAACAAAAAAAAAAAAAAATGAAAACAAACAAATAGAGATGGAAATTTTTAAAAATTAATTAATTAATTAATTTAAGAAAATTTATTTATGGTAATTAAATTACCAATTAACTTAACTTGATTATGATTAATTAATGTGTCTGTTTCTGTTTCTGATTCTGTTTCTATTCTTATTGCTTACTTTCGTTGTATCGAAAGTTTCGTTTTCTTATTTTTTTTTTTTTTATAGACAAATAATGGGTTGGGCTTTTTTTTTTCCATATACTTGTCATAGCCAAGATTCTTTTCTTCTGATAAACTGTAATGACATAATTATTGAATATTTTAAATGTTGTCCGTGCTCTTTCGGTCGGTGTTAAAGAATTAAAAATTTTTTTTTTTTTTATTAATTTTGTTCATGTTTTTTTTTTTTTTTAGGGTGTTTATGATTAGCATAATTAGCATAGATTGAAACATTTAGTTCGTTTTTTTTTTTTTTGTAATTTATTGTGCTTTATGATTTAATTAACGCAATGAACTTTGCTTCAGTTTATTAAGCTTCTAATTAGCTTTTTATTATATTTATATATTGATTGGTTTGCGGGCATTTGCTAAACATTGGTTCAGCTGTTTTATGTTCGATATGAAATATTTTTAATTAAAAGGTGGAGTTCGTACTTACGCTTATTGAAACTCTCATTAAAATTTTTTTATTATTATTATTTTCAATTAAAATTAACGACAATTCACTTATATTTATATCGGGTATAAAACGTTACAAAAAAAAAACAAGAAAATTTTACCTCATTAAAAGGTATTTTTGTGTATGCTGTACGTTGAACTAATAAGTCTGTAAATGGACATTTTTACTGAATATTGCTTCTAAGCAAGTTCGTAAAAGTACTTTTGTTTGATTATCGCTTAGAAAAACACCATTTAAGCGTGATTTTTAGCGTGCATTTAAACTCAGACCGCTTAATCCAATACAGTTTTTATATTAAAAGAGAGAAAAAAAAAAAAAACCACAAAATCTAAATAATTATCCCCATTTCTCCTATCTTAATCTTTAAATTTTGCGCATTCAATTTAAGTACAGTGAATAATAATTTTTTTTTTTTTTTTTATTTACAACACTAATAATAATAATTTGCAAGCTTTAAGCTACAAACACAGATTCCGAACGAAACCAATTCATATTTTTTTAATTTTTTTTTTTTGGTTTTTCATAATTTAATAACAGGTCATGCAGCACTTTTATTTTTTTTTTTTTGTGATTTTCTTTACTGGTTGTAATAAAAGCCAAAATCCGATTATCCTAAAAATCATTTTTTTTTCTTCTTGAACAACAAGCTGATAAGGATGTGACATTAAAGACTTTTTTTTTTTAATAAAATAATTATAATAATAAAATATTTCCACAAGCGACATACAACAAAAAAAAAAAAAAAAGACAAGAAAATGTTTTCATATTTTGATGTAATTCGTTACGTGGTATGGTTTTTGTTAGTCGCTTTGGAATTTGAGCTACTTTTTTGCTCGTTTTTTATGCAAAAATAAAAAATAATAAGTAAAATAATAAATAAAAAAAAAAAAAATGCGCGCTAGTGCATATCTGATAAATGTTTTAACATGCATGCAGAATTCAGTAATCGGTATTCAAAATATTTACTGCAAGGCATCTAACTCTTTCTTTTTTTTCTTTGACGAACAACAACGTTGAGTGTGCTGGCCAACTGTGGGACAGAGTAGATCGTGTGCCTGTGGTTTTTTTTTTTTTTTCGTTGGTTGGTTCTTTGAAGAAATTCTGCTATAAAAGTAATAATAATAATAATAATAATATTAATAAAAGTAATAATAATGCGAATAAGAAGTAAAAGAAGGTGGACACGAGGACGACACATACATTACATAGTCATCGAGCTTTGACGTCGTGTGTTATTTTTATGCGCGGGTTGTTTGTTGTACAAGTAAACGACAGTTTCATCGTTGTATCGCTTTTTTTTTTTTTTATTCTGTCGTATTTATCCATAAAACAAGTAAAAACGAAACAGCAAAAAAAGTGATTTAAGAAGATCGCGATGTCGCGTCGATCATAATATTGTTTTATGCAAAACATGTTGCATATTGCTGCTTTTTTATTCCGTTTTTTTTTTTTTTTTTTTTTTATCAAATATGTAGCGTAAAAAATTTATTAAGCAAAAAAACATGACAATATCAGGGGCGCATATCAAAGAGAAGATAAATAATAAAATATGCACACAGGATACATCTTATACTTGGTCGCTTGTTGCCAGAAGGTAAATCTCAATCAATAAGTTAGTTTTTGTTCAGCTTTTATAAACGTTTTGCTTATAAAAAAAAAAAAAAATGCTTTACAAATTTAATATTCTAACATTCTGGTAACGCCAGATAAAACAGATAAAAGTAACAGATAGCAGTATCGTTGTTGTGGTTTTTTAGATACCACCGGACACTGATTTTACTGAGAACTTTTCTTCAGGTTAATAAATGTATTACGAAAAGAAATCTTATTAATAAATATTAAAAATTTCGCATGCTGATTATTGGTTAGTGTATATAAGTCATTTCAGTTAAATTCACTTTGCTTGTAAACACTTGAAAAGAATTTTTTCGTTTAAACGTTATAAACATTTTTAAGGAGACACTTAACGAGTTTATCTAAAACTAGTCTTACTTCAGAGAATTAAAATTATTTCTTTAATCATTCTCCTATTCCGATTAATTAAATTACTGTGAAAAAACCCTCTTTAACGTAATAATAATAATAATAATAATAATAATAATCCCACCCACAAAGTAATCAAATAAAACGATTTGAAAAAAAAAAAAACGCAATCAATATCCATAAAAATAAAAAAAAAAAAAAACAAATTTCATCATGAACTTGCATATTCTGAAAGTTTTGTTTCGTTTTTTGTTTTTTTTTTTATGAGAAAAATAAAGGGAGCACTTGACTCTCTTGTATAGTTTAATTGCAACAAAACTGGATACAAGTTACATTTATATATTTATTATAAAGAAAAAGGGACATATACGATATTTATCGAGTCAAGTATACTCAGCTAGTGACGTTCACTTTAAAATTAAACAAGAAAAAAAAAACCCCGATGAAACAACATCAACAAAACTCAAGATAAGATTAGACATCGTAAGACGTGTACATTGGATACTACTTAGTATTTTCGCTTTCAGTTCTTCAGATTTTTTTTCTTTTATTTTTCTTATAAATTTTATTGAAATAAAAATATAAAAATTAAAAAAATATTTCAAGTATTCGTTGATGTACTTGAAACATTAAAAATAAAAAAAAGAAAAAAAAAAAGCGTTTGTGGGTGTTTTTAAACATTTTTTTTTCCTTCTTTTTATTACCTTTGTATTCGTTTACATTACTTCGTCATTTTTATGTATTTATATATATTGTTTCAAGTATGTTTACTTATTTATTTATTATTTTCTGCTTTTATTTTTCTTTTTTGTGTTATAAAAATATATTCTTTAATTCCACGATAAATTGTTTTTCTTTATAATAAAAAAATTTTTATTTTTGTTTTAATTTTTCATGCCGTCATCGTCGATCAAGTAAAATAAATAAATAATTTTTTTTTTTTTCTTTTTATTATTTGATTTAAAGATGACTTCGTGTCAAAAAAAAAAATATATAAGTGGATAAATGAAAAGGAAGAATATTGTGATGCAATTTAAAATTGAAGAAAATAAAGAAAATTAAGAAAAAACACTTTGCTCAGAGTCATTACTTGATTGTACCTGACTTTACAATCCCTTAAAATGTTTTAAAAACAAATCAAAATCCTTTAAGCAAACAAATGATGTCACTTGAGACAATGTAATGATGCATGAAGAATAACAACGGCAACATAAAGAGCATAAAAATGTATTTTATTGTTACTATCAAACAGTTTTATAATTTTTATACATTGTAATGTTATCGTTTAACGTTATAACATTGCATTAAATTTATATTTAAATTTAATATTCGATAAATATATGTAAATGTGGTTAATTAGATAAAAAAAAAAAGGAAAAAAAAGGAAGAAAAACAAATTAACAAATATTGTACAAAATGTATGAGACATACCACCCGGTTTTCTACATATAAATACCATCAGTGATTATTACTTTATCGTGTGTCGTTTTATTTATGTTTATTGATTGTAATTTTTAGTACTCATAATTCTATTTTATTATTATTATTATTATTTGAATTAAAAATTGAATTACACACAAAAAAAAAAAAAAAAAATAAAAAACGATAAAAATTATGATAATAAAAAAAATAAATATTGAACAAAGTGAATTTCCTAATGATATTTTAATTTGCTTTTTTTGCAGACAAGTTAACATAAAAAGGAAAGGAAATTTTATATGAGATTATATTATTTATATCATTAGTAATTTATATACAGAGTTTTATTAGTGATCATAATAGTGGAAATCGGTATTAATGACGAATTAAGTTGGTCTAGCAAAAAAAAAAATCTACGATAAAAAGTGAATTTTTTTATTTATTCTTTAAGCGTGCAGGAAAATAAAAATTAATTCATTTCTACTTTGCGTTTTTATTCATAAAATTTCACTGAATTTATAGAAATCACTGGATTATTGTATTAAAAAGTTTAAAACGAAAATAAGAGAGAGAGAGAAATATCGGTTCTTTGGTATCATAAATTGGTAAACTAACACCGATGGTGCGATACTAAAAATGCCAATCTGTTTAGGAATGTGTCAGTTATTGATGTATTTTTATTAGCTTATGCCTTATGTATTGTTGCTGGTTACCACGGATTATAATCTTTCTATGAAATACTTTTGTCTTAACAATTTATTTATGAATAGAAACTGAAAAAATTAAAAAAAAAAAAATTTATAACCAAAACTACACAGCTAGAGTCCAGCTAAAAAGCTTCATTTTAATTCTAATCGAAATAACAAAATTTTAACTATTAAATTTTTAAATGCTATTTCTATGCATAAAATATGTGAAATTTGTTTTGCAAATAAAAAATTATAGATTATGATTAGAAAAATATAAAAAAAAAACTTGAATTTTGTAGTATAGATGCATACAAACAGTGAAAGCTTTATACATGGGATTAATAAAATGCAAAATTTTTGTATTTTTTCCATTCATTTAACTGCTGCTGACATAAAACCTAAATTTCTATTTTAATTTGTCTCTATCCGCAGGTAGGTTTTAGATTTTATTTAAAGCTTTTACTGTACTTAACCAAATCACATAAAACAATTTTTTTTTATTGGGTGGTCTTAACAATTTAGCAGAAATTTAAAATGTTTACATGAATTCATAGATTTTTAATCATTTTTACAGATAATTTGTCCGCAAATACTAGAAATCATTTCATTTCTATAAAAATCTCTGAACTTTCCGCAATAAAAATATTGTTCTGGGTGAGGTGAGATTCATCAACCGACCGGCCACGCAATAAATTTTTGTTGTTTTCTATTCCGAAACATTTATTATTATATTAAATCATTTTAGATGAAGAGTAAAAAAAAAAAAAAGAAAAAAGCTATCTGTTTAGATTTATTACACTCACCGAAAATAAAAAATAAATAAAATTAATTTTCAGTTTTTATTCGTTTATCGAAATGGTTGATCTAAATTTTTATTGATGTCATAAATAAATTTTGTTTTTTTTTTTTCTTTTAAAATTTTTGTAAACCTTGAAACTGAGTAGTGAAATTTGATGGCAGAAAAATATATATATATTTTTATTAATGTTATTATTAAAATTAATAACAATAACAATAATAATAATAATAAAGAAATGAATTATAGACAAGAGATACCGACACTGGTTTTTTTTATTTCTTAAGACTTTATTTTCTATTTTATTATTCTAAATGTCAAATTATTAATTATTTTTAGTGACACGGGTTTGATATTAGCTTATTTAAATTCATACAAAACGAAGAAATGTTTTTTTTTTGTTTTTCATTTTAATTAACATGCGATAAACATTTTATTTACTTTCATACAAATTTAGATTACCAGTCATATCTCGATTCAAATAAATTTTGCATAAAGTAAAAGGTAAGGAATTTATTTACTTTAATAAAAAAGAAAAAATTCGTAGGCATTTAAATTGTTGATTTTCTAGATTCACTAAACAGCAGGGGATGCTAATATATAATAATCAAATAAAATAAAATAAATATAAACCAGTCCTTAAGACTGACCACATTCATATTGCAATAACATTTAATTAAAATTATTATTCTTTAAAACGCTACCTAAAAACCTTTGTTTTTTTTTTTTTTTTTTAATTTACACCTGAGATAAAATTAATTTTTTTTTTGTTTTTAATTAAATTAACGTATTGATGGTTTAATTGTTTTACATTATTACATGACTAGAAAATTAATAAACAATAATAATAATAATATAGAATTATTTAATTTAATTAAAGCAACACCTTCGCAGTTAAGTAAGCATTAAAATTGGCGTCAAATTCTTCTCGTTCTACCTGATTACGATAACAAAAAAAAAAAAAAAAACACATTTTTTTCCTCGTTTTTCAATTAAAAAAATAAAGAAACAAAGTAAATGGAAATACATATTTGATACAAATCACCAATTAACTATATCAATGTACTATAATTAATTTTTTTTATATAAAAAATAAGCAACGACAAATTATTTTTAATTTATTATATATAAAAAAAAAAAAAGAAAAAAGAAAATGAAAAAAAAAAGAAAAAAGCAAAATAATGGTTTAAGTTTTTCAATTGAAAACATTGTATTACATTGTGCTTTAATTTCAATCGCTTAAATTAAGCTTAAATCTAAATGAAAAAAAAAAAAATTAAATAATAATAAAAAAACGACTCGATTTATTTCACGCTAAACAATAAAATTAATAAATAAATAAATTAAAAAAAATAAATAATAATAATAAAAAAGGAGGAAGAAGTGAAGAAAAACGATCTCAGGTATTGAAAACACTTTGCACTTTAATTTATCTTAAATTATAACAAAAAAAAAAAAAAAACACTTTTTATATCGCTAATATATATTTCTATAAATTAATAAATGCAGACTGCTAACTATAAAGAAGAAAAATGTGAACACATTGTATTAATACAAAAAATAATTATTACAAATAAATCTTGGGTAATAAAATTTAATCGGCATTAAAAATTTACTTACGACGGATACAACAACGAATACATTTTGCATAATCGGTTTTTTTTTCCTTTTATTTATTTATTTATTTCAAAAAACACTTTTATTTAATTTATTATTTATAAATTTGTCGTTTATTAAACATGGTGTGTATTGGATTATTGAATTTATTTAACTTATTCATTGTTATAGTAGGTGGTTGAAATTATTGATCATTTAATTAAAAGCTTTTCGCTTATATTTATATATATATTTGTATTGCTGGTATTATGATTGCTGTTACTGCTGCTGCTGTTACCGGCTTTTGTTTTCTTGATCAGTTAAGGAGTGAGTGATTGCCTTTGATATTATTTTTTTATTCTTACTTAAAAGCTTAAGAGTGTCTATTTGTTTAATATTGTTTGTAATTAGTCATTTTTATAGTCATATTTATCTTTAATCTAACCTATTATTATTATTTTTTTTATTTTTTACTATTGAAAATGAAAGTGATGCAATTAGCTTATTATTCTTTAGGTTATTTTGTTGACATTGGACTGATTTAAGTAAACAAATTTTAATCAATGAATCTATGGAATATTTTTGTACAGCAAGTGTTTGTAGTTTATACTGTAATGTTTTACCGATGAAGTTTTATTTTACTTTTATATTTTTTTGTTTTTCCTACTTAGTTTTATTATAGTTTGAGGTGTGGAGATTAATATTGGCGAATAAGAAGACGCACATTGATTTTATTGAGGTTTAATTTCGATTATTTTTTCAATCATTTACTTTTAATGCGGTTTTACAATTTATGTTTTATAAGACTTTGGGAGCTGATACTGTGTTGAGAATTTTCATGCTGTTATTTTATTTAAGAAAAATCAATTTATCTAGAAACTTTGATTCGTTCCTTATTTAGTAGACCCATAGTAAAGTCTTTTTTACTCTGTCTTTATCAGTAAGTAATTTCCCAAACATTTCTACAAAACGACTAATCGACCAATTAACAAACAAAATAAAAATTATTTATTGGCTGCCATTTTTACGCAAAATGTTCCATTAAACTTTATTTTTCTATTATATGAAACGAACATAAAAAATTAATTCTTAAGCACAGTGTGGATTTAATGAGATAATAAATTTTAGTATTTTCACCATTAAGCAAATTTAAAAGAAGAATCAAGAATAAAAACAAAAAAAAAACCAATGACGATAGTAATAATAATCACCCACTGTATATTTCCAATACAATACATTCCATTTTATTTTTCATTTTTGTTAATTAATTTACATTAATTAGTAATTTTTTCTTTATCAATTTGGCTGTATGATTATGAAAATAGAACATAACAAAGTTGTGTAACATTTTATTGTCGGTAAAATTTTCATGTTTTTAATGTGAACAACATTCAATTGGGTTTGTTGTAATATTTTAAGGAGGCATTTTAACAATTGTTAATTCAATTTTCTGCACATCCTACACTTAAGTGATTGTTAAAGAAATAAATAAAAATATTAAAAAAAATTGGTTTCTAATATTAGATTTGTCACATTTTTACCAAATGAGTCATTTCCATTTGTATTACAATTTTATTAGGTAATAAAAAAAAAGCAAAAACTTTCTGCAAAATTCCTAGATTTATTAGACGTTTGTTTGGCAGAAAAACGTTTTTTTTTTTTTTTCTTTTTTATCTTTTGTAATTTAATTGTTTTCAATCTTATGTTATATAAATATGCTGCTGTCATATTTTATGCTTCTAAGAAATGGATTTTCTTTAATTGGATTTATTTGTTCTATTTTGTGTGAACATTTTCTGATTATTTTTATAACAATGCAATTGTTTAATTGTGAGTCAATAAATGTTTTTTTTTATCAGAGACAATAAGCTAATTGAACCAAACGATTAAAGTAAGAAAAAAAAAAGAAAAAAGGAGAATAAAAATGCAATAAATTAAATTCAAAATCACACAACATAAAAATAATTCCTGTAAAACTGTATAAAATTATTTTATATAGAAAATGTACTTTAGAGTACATTGCCGCACTCAGCAAGTGGCACAGTAGATTTATTAAAAAAAAAATAATAATAATTTTTATGCATCTTATTGCAAAACATCTTTCATATTTTATATAAAAACGATTAATTAAATATCGTTTATATGCTGTATTTATTTATTAAAATTTTTTTTTTATATATAAATTCCTCTAGGATATTAGATTTATTATTTATTGTTAAATAAAAAAGTATCTGCAACAGCACAATTTATTTTATTGTTAAATACACCGTAAATAGCGCCCACTTTTATTAACAATACACAAAAAACGTAACGAATGTAACGAATATTTGATTAAATTAAATTTAATTAAAAAAAAAAGAAAAAAGTTTTTTCTTTTTTTCATTTCTTTTCTTTTTAATTTATGTGTGCGTGTATGCATATTAAATTCTTTCTCTCAATATTAATCATCAATTATCAGTTGTTTGCCCTTTTTTTTTTTTTTTTTGTAAAAGTTTTATGAAAGGAGTAGAAGCGAAATAAAAAAAAAAATCAAACAAACAAACAAAAATGTACAAACAAAACACACATCGAATAAATATTTTAATAAACGACGGGACATGAAAGATTATTTGGTGCTGGATGATCAATGATTGGTTTTTTTTTTTTTTAATTTTTTCTTCTTTATTGTAATGAAAATGTATTAAGCCAAACGCAGCAAAAAAAAAAAAAATATATATATATATATATATCTGACGGTGGGAATTTAAATCAGATCATGTTGTTTGATCGATTCCGAAATTTTTATTTATTGTCAGAAGTATTTAATATTTTTTTCTTTCGGTTTTTGGTTTTCTTGTACTTGCTGTTGCTGCTTTTTTGTGCTTTTTTTTCTTTAACAGAAATTTTTTTATAATTGTTAAATGTCACTGTGATGTTTGTGTTGTACAGTTTAAGGTAGTTTTAGTTGTCAATTTGATGTTTAACACGCTTCCACACGATTTCATGATTTCTCTTTTTTTTAATTTAATTTTTATTTTTTTTATTAATAATTTATTTATTGATTTCTTAATCAGGGGCGTAAAAAAACATGGGAATATTATGGGAGTGTTTTATAAAAATTATTTAATATTTATACACGGGAATTTAATTGCACCAGAATTTATTTGCATAAGTGGAAACAAAATTTTTGAATCAATGTAAATTAAAATTATCTAATCAGAATAAAGGATTAACAATGAAGAGAACCTGTTACAATAAAACCACCACGTAAATTATCATCAAAATGCATTTAATTAATAATAATAAAAAAAAAAAAAAAAAATTTTAAATCGTTTTCACAATAAATTTCCAATTTTATTTGACATAAACTTATTTTAAAGTTAATTCACATTAATGTAGGTAAATTTAGAAGAAGTAAAAACACCAAATACATAAACAGGTAAACGATAATTCTGTCACTTTTGTTTCTTTTCTAAAAGTGTTAAGAAGTAAATTCTATAATCTTCTTATCAACGGGGCTTGAAGATGAAGATGATGAGGCGAAAGAGGAGAAGGAGGAGGAGGAGAAAAACTTATAACAACATTATCATCATCATTTTTAATTTTATTCCAATAATTCTTGTTTTCTTTTCGTTTCTTCTCTTCTCTTTTAAGAAATCTTTTTGAATTTTTTTGTTGTGTTTTTTTTTTTTGTCTATTCTAGATATCTAGTTTCTTTAACAGAAAAATAGAAGAAAATGAATAAAAATCAAGAAATAAACATATAAAGTGTCAAATAACTAAAGTCTTATAGGTGAAACAATAATAATAATAAAATGTTAAATTTATTAAGACACACGACAACAACAACCAACGAAAAAAAAATATTTATGGAAATAAATTTCGTTGGTAATAAAATAAAATAAAATAAATAAAAAAACATTTAATAATTATTAATAATAATAATAATAATTATTATTATTATTACAATTATTATAATTTATTCATAATATTTATTTACTCTTTATATATATATTTATATTAATAATCTATTTAATAAATTAAAAAAAAAAAAAACTAAAATTGATAACATTTTTAAAGGTGTTTTTTTAAAAATATTTTTCTGTTATTTGTATTTGGTTGATGTTGATGATGATGAAGAAATAGAAAAAGAAGAACAAATAATTTGTATAAAGTGATTATTTAAGTGTGGTAGATATCGTAGACCTACCACGAACATATAACATAATAATTATATTAATAAAAATAACACCCAAAAATATAGAGAGAGAGATCGAGGAAATGTTTTTTTTTTTTGTATAATTTTTATTATAAATTAATTTAAATATTCAAGACAAGTTTTTTTTTTTTTTTTTTTTTGTATTTTATTCTTTCTCGATATGCAATTTCTATTCAACAAATGTGATTACATTTTTATAGAGTTATTTGTATGCAACAAAGTTGTTAATTGTTTATCTGCTGTTAGTGGTAGGATCATACAGATTCTTTACAAGCTAGTTGAACCTATCCAGTTCTACTTATCCAGGGAATTAATATTATATACCAAATTTTTACAATGATCTTGTGTACTATAAAACACTGTAAAATGCAGCTTTAAGACACAATTTACTGTCTTGTGACCAACGAAACACCACAAAAGCAGTTTTATGCCAAAATTTTACACTCTCATAGATTTATTCTGCAATTTAATTCTCTTCGAAAAAATTCCTGCTTGTCATTGTTTAAAAAGCTAGCAGCTGTTTAGTTCACAATAAATCGTACTGTACACTTGCAATAGCTTCAACTGTGAATTTACTGTGATTCCTCGACATTACCATACTAGTTGATAAAAGCACAAAAAAAAAAAAATCATACAAATAGTCACAACAAAACAAGATTCTATCAATATTTTACTTAATTATTGAATATTTAGTAACAAAAACCAGTACAACTAGTATGATGGTGGTCAGATTGAAAAAAAAAAATAAAATTTTTTATTTTTCAAAATTTATTCCATATGGTGTGAAAACAGAATCAAGTTATAATTATAATTTATATTAATTAATTAATAAACAAAAAAAAAAAAAAAAAAAGTTTTAAATAAAATCGAAGGTAACTTCGAAAAAAAAAAAAAAAACTATGAAGATGTCACAGAACTTAAGCTATTTTTGCACCGTTGCTAATATTGTTGTTTCTTTACTTAATGCTCATCCAATAACTTTCATGAATAATTAAAAGCTTCGATCGTATTTTGTTCGTTTATTTAAATATTTTTTTTTTCTTAAATAAAACAAAGTGTGTGGCAAAAATATTTTTTCTTTAATAAAATAAACAAGGCGGCTGTTTAGTGGTTGATGATGGTGTGATGCTGTGGCGACAAAAAAAAACTTTTATTGAATTTATTCTTCTTCTTTCTTTATTATTTTATTATACAAAGCCGCGTATAGTTTCGTTTTTTTTTTCCTTCTTCTGGATTTCTTTTTCTTATTATTATTATTATTTTATTCTAAATGATGAGGTGGGACACCCAACTTGAAGTGTGATAAAATTATAAAAATTATTAGTAGGCATTATTATCATTATTATCATTATTGTCACCTAGGAATACGTTTTGTCTGTATAGAAATGATTATTTTAAATGGTTTAAAGCGTTGGGAGACACTACTTATTATTAGTATAGAGTCATGCAGAGTATTTTCTTTTTTTTTGGTTCACATATTTATGAATTGATGAATTTATTAAAAAAAAAAACAACAAAATTTCAATGGTTTCACAGCATACACAGCAATTTTTATAAATCGAAAATGTGACACAATCCGGATGAAACGGTAGTGTAAAACCAATCAATATGAATGATATACGATAATTAATTTAATTTTTTTTTTCAATTCCACAACAGCAACGAAAATTAAAATTCAGAGAAAAAAAAAAAGTCATCAAGTTTGTGTCACCTGAAAATTAAATTAAAGACAAACATCGCGGGCGACATTTTTTTTTTTTTTTTTTTGATTACAGATATATAAAACAACAACAAAAGAGAAAAGCTAACGCGATTAAATGTCATGCTGTGGCAGCAGCCATCACACACAATTTTTTATTTGTTTTACTTTAAAATTGTGTAAAAAAAAAATCTTTATAATCAGGGTGTGTTAAGTTTTTATTATGAATTAACATGTTTTTGGTCTTTTTTTTTTATGAATACTGTTACCGGCTGCTTTCTCACTTTTGGCTGAACATGCAGCGAATTATATTTCAGCAATCAGGTGCATTAATTTTTCAATTTGCAAAAAAAAAAAATAAAGAAAAATTATTATAACAAACTTGTAATAAGTGGAATTAAAGCAGAATAATAAAACAGCGACAAAATGGCGTGCAAATAAATTTTCCAAAAGAAAAATTTAAAATGCGTGTTACGATCTTTTTTTGTTTTTTTATAAATAAATAAACGCTATTAAATTATATTGAAATTATCAATATTATGTTAAGAAGAGAAATAAAACAGATTAACATGTGTCATCATTAAAATTGTTGACCGAATCACACCCGTTTTCATTTATTTTTTTTTGGGAATTCAATATCGCTAAACATTGTGTGTGGTCTGTTATTGAGTTCATCATATCAAAACAACACACAAAATTAACAATTTGTCCATCATAAAAAATTCAATCTTATTATATAAAAGCAATCTCTGTCCACCTTCTTACACAATTTAAAAATCACTTATTGATTATCGATTACCGAACAAAAGAACAGAAAAACAGACAAATATAAAATTGGTCATAATGATCGCGCACCCAAAACTTAAAAATTAATAAATAAAAACAAATGATCAATAAATATTGAAAAACAGAGTATTTAATTCAGATTAATAATCATGATCGCACCTAGCAGATATAATAAGTTTAATCCTAAGTTATATCACACAGTTACTTTGTATTAAAATTTCGTTAAAATTATTATTGCATCACAAAATTTTTATGTGCGGAAAAAGATCAATAAAAAAAAACTTAATTAAGAGCGCGTTAAGTAATTAATATAGTAATTAATTAACACGGTAACAATTTAATTTGGTTTTAAATGAAACAGGAAATGATGTGCCACATCCTTAAATAAAATTTTGTTCGATTTTATGACCAGAACTGTTTTTTTTTCTTCTTCTTTCTGCAATGGTAATTTTGGTTTTGTTTTTTTTTTTTTTGTAAGGTTTAACGAGAATTTAACAATAATAAATTAAATTATGTAACAAAAATGATTATTGATCTTAATACAATCAAACAAACCGAACTGTGTTCTGTTTTTGCAATTTTTTTTTTTGTGCTTCTTTTTCTTCTTTTTCTTCTTTGTCCTCTGTTTTTTTTTTTTTTGTTTGTTTTATGATACCAAAGTTAAACGGACAACAAATTGCATTTCGGTTTGCTGTGTAATTTAATTTTCTTTATTTATTTTTTGTTTGTTTATTAAATTATTTTCTTTGTAAAAGTCATTTATGTCATAAAGATTGAGATAAATATAAAAAATATATATTTATTTGCTTTTGCATAAGCAAAACAACGGATGATAACAAATGAAAAAAAAAAATATATATATATACCACCAAAATAAAAGGTGCAAAGGTGCGGTTTATTCTTTTTATTTATTTCTTTAATATCATTCTTATGTATTTATTTTTATTTTAATATTGTTATTAAATAATAAGTAATATTATTATAATGTTAATAAATCAATAGGCTTGTGTTTAACAAAAAAAAATATGTATATATATATATATAAATATGAGACCGAAAAATCACTTAAGTAAATTTTGTAGTCAATTTTTACTGTTTTCTTAAACATAATTTCAGGCTTTTGTTGAATTAAAAGAAGAAAAAAAAAAACAAAAATATATAATAAAACGTTAATAAAATATTTGTATTTCATTTTTAAGTGTTAAATATTTGGTGGTAAATTAGCATTAAGTATTAAATATGTGTATAAAAAAACTTTATTACCATTATTATCAAGTAATTATCTGACGAATTCACTATATCAACAATCAATTATAATTTTGTTTTTTTTTATTTATTTAATATTTTGATTGGTTAAAATTAATAAAACAAAAAAAAAAAAAAATAATAATAATTTCTCTCCTGTAAATACGTTAGACTTGCATAAACAACGAACCCGGTTTTTAAATGCAAGAAAATTAATTTTTTTTTTGGTTAATTTTTTATTAAATGAATAATAAAATGAATTTTATTGAATAATTAATTAAATAAAAATTCTTTTTATTAACTATTCAGCATAAATATTCAGCTTCTTGTATCTACATACAAAAAAAAAACGATTAATGTGATTGATACGTTCACAATGCACAGTGCACTGAATGCATTTTTTTTTTTTTTTCAAAATATTTACTTAACAATTCAAACAGTGGCTGTTCATTCGAACAGTCATTTTGTTATAAAACTAAAAATATATATAATTAATTTTACAAATAAAAATTTAATATAAAAAATAATTCTCATACAGAAAAACATAAATTACATTTCTTTGATGTTAAATAAAAAATGAAGACAACAACGAATGATTGAAAAAAAAAAATTGCATAGTCACTGTTGAAATCATTTTTCATATTACAAAAAAAATTATTAAATTAAATTTTTTACCTTTTCATAATTGTTATCATGTTCTTTTAATCAAATAGACAGTTTTTCTTTGGTTTTTGTTTTATTTTTTTTTTTCATTATTTATTTAAAAATGAAGAAAAAAAAAAAAAGTTGAAGAAAGCCGCGGTTGTCTTATTATTATTAGTTTAATTGATTTTCGTATTATTTTTTTAATTGATAAATTAAACATAACACTGTTTACCATCTACATATCAATTAATTTTTTTTTTATATATAAACGATAGCAATTAGTTAGCAGTTATTGCGATCTATCTCTATTCTTATATCGGTTGCTCAACGAAGAAAAAAAAAAAAAAAGACTTGATGTAAGTTTTGTAATATTGCTTTTACGGTAGCGAATATCAATGTTAAAAAAAAATCAAAAAAAAAAAAAAATTCGTTTTTAATTCGTGCGCTCTGTTGAAGTATGGTGAAGGAAATCAAGTTAAGGTTTGCTTTTGAAAAGCATTTAATTTTTCGTTTTACATTTGTTTTTTTTTTTTTTCTTTAAATATTTTATTAATATAAGAAAAGAGGACGGATTTTAGGCGTTTCTTGTTTGCGCGTGCCGTTTAACTTTTAATAAAACTAAATATTTCATTTATTTGGTTAAATACTTCTGTTGTCTCGATTAAAATGAATAAAAAAGAAAAAAAAAATCATCGGACAGATTCAGGGCGTATGCTATGTGTTTGTTTTTCAATAATTTTATTAAATTAATTTAAAAAAAAAAAAAACATTATTGAACTACAAAACAAAACAAAAATTAAAGAAGTAGAAGACGACAAAGAAGGAGGAGGGTGACGGTTATTTATGTTAAATGATTTTTATTTTTTTTTTTATTAAATTATTCTAAACGATATTCGAGCGTTTTATTTTAATTTAATTTAATTTAATTTTTTTTTTTTTTTGATTACAAGGTGTGTGGCCTTTTATTCAATTTATTATTTTAGAAAGAAAAAAAAATCTCCAATCTAGCGGTTATTATTGTCTAATTTAATTTGTTATTTATTCAAAAACTAACCAAATAGTAAAAAAAAAAAACAAAATTTAATAGAAAAATGAGATTCAAGAGAAAAGTTCAATGAGATCTTGTTACTGTCGATATATTACGAAGAATCAAACTAACAAACATAACAAAAAAGTAAAAAAAAAAAATTAAGCGATTACCATTAACCTTTCCTGAACTTTTTTTTTTTATTAATATTTTACAAAGGAAAATAAAACATCAGGATCTAATGAACTTCTTGTTTATTTTACCATATATATATTTATAAATTACAATTTGAATAAATTCCCGGTTTTTAGTTTTATTTATTTATTGATCGGAAATATTATTTACATAAAATCAGTAATATTCAAGTTATTTTTATTATTATTATTAATAATATTTCTTATGTCTTAAAACTAATTTATTACCACACGAAAGATGGAAAATAATATTTTTTTTTTTTTTTGATTGATCATTCAAAATATTCCTTTTTATTATTATTTTTTTTTTTTATTATTAATTCAACGTTGAATGAAATTTAATCAAGCATTTATACCATTATAGGCAGCAAACAATATATCTTACTGGAGTAATAGAGTAATTAGTAATCTTTTTTTTTTTTTTTTTTCAAAACAAGTAAATGTTATATATATATATAAGTCTAGATAAAGGATAATTGGGGTTAAACAAAAAAAAGAAAAGAAAACAGAAACAGAAAACATGTGTTAAAAATTTATCTTATTAACAGCGGTATGGGTTTTGTGGCTTTATGCATTTGTTACTTCTCTGTGTTTTTACAAAATATATATTTACATAGCACACGTGCAATTATGTTGATTTAATTTTTTTTCGATTTTAAATAATTGTAATACGAGATATTTGCACAATTAAAACAAAACGTGAAAGAAAACAATTACCATAAACGATTAAATGAATAAACAAGAACAACCGACTGCACGTACATTTTTATTTTTCAATTTATACAATTGCGGTTGAAACATTTGTACTTATTTAAACAAATTAATAATATTAACCTTGTTGTTTTGTATTGAATGTTGATATGTAAATTTGTGGTTTACACGATTAATTTCAATTGAATATAATATATATATAAGATCGTGTTAATTTTATAAGTAAATAAATATTTTTGTCAATCTTTGTAACTAAATCAAATGTAGTTAGTTGGTAATGAAATATTATTATTAACAAAAAAAACAAAAAAAAATATCTATATACAACTTAATTCTTAATTATCATTGTTATGCGATCTTCAATGATCGACAACAAGTAAACAGTTGTTCTTTCTTTTTATTTCTTTTTCTTTTTTTTTTAATAATGTTACTTCATCGTTTGTTCTGTGTGTGTGTGTTTGTGTGAATATACAAAGAAAACTAACTAACTAAAGTGAATATTTTAAATAAAAATGTACTTAGTTAGATTTGACTTTGTTTGAATTAAATTAAAAAAAAAAAAGAGAGAGAAAAAAAAAAAATGTTTTACAAAGCATAATATTGCTATAATGCTAGAAGCAATAAAGTCAGAAAAACACTCTGCTCTGTATGCACAAGAAGTATGTTTAGAAAAGAATCCGGTCAAACTAACCTCCAGCTATTTATAATATTATATGTATATAAAAAAAAAAGTAAAAAAACGAAGGTTTTTGATTGTTGATCGCCGTTTTTTTTTATTTATTATAAATTTATTTTCTATATCTCCCTTTATTCACTTTTACTGTAAAAATTGTATTTCCTTTTTTTTTATTA
This sequence comes from Ptychoptera albimana, assembly GCA_961205885.1. Classification (NCBI taxonomy): domain Eukaryota; kingdom Metazoa; phylum Arthropoda; class Insecta; order Diptera; family Ptychopteridae; genus Ptychoptera; species Ptychoptera albimana. The sequence goes on from OY540804.1 coordinate 25,231,484, forward strand.
TTACTTTGCTATATATTTCAACGATTATTTATTAAAGAAAAAAAAGTGCGATCGACATCATATATGTATTTTGTCTCTCTGATATGCTAATATTGCAGATACAGCTCATTCAAATAAACGTTTATTTTTATTACCTCTTTACATAAATAGCCATATTTATACAATATAAATAATATTTACAATATTATAGAATAAATAATGATCAATCGATCGTATATAGCGCCCGCGCAATATTTATGTTTTTTTAAATATGACACATATATTAATTGCTGTGAGTTTTTTTTTTTTTCGTTATTTTGATAAATATGTTTTAATGGGTTTTGTATTTCTCAAAAAAAAAAACTATTAACAAGAAATTTCTTAGTTTTACAAAACAATGTAATAAATAAAATGTCTGTCGATCAAGTGATCTTTAATCTACTTTTTATGTAGTTAATACAAATTTTTTTATGTAACTAACTAACCTAACAATCTGGCTTCTTCTTGCCACACAATGCGTGTCTTGTCTTTAATTTATCAGAAATTGATCGTAGTTATTTCATTATTATTATTGTTATATAATATGCATTCACTATATAAAGAAAAACAAAAAAAAAAAATTTAAATGAATATTGTTTATAATTTTTTTTATTAACAAAAAGATTGATTGGAGACCGTGCACTAGTTTGCTATGGATTTTTTTTTATTATTATTAATTTTTCTCTCTTTTTTTTTTTTTGTTATAATTTTCACATAAAAACTACATGATTATGCCGGAGGATTTATAAAAAAATAAGCACAACAAGTAATAATTGATATTAAAAAAAAAAACAAGAAGAAGAAGAAATAAATTTAATAAAACGTTAAATATTTCATCAGTTAATCATGTTAAAATGTATCTTCAGCTAATAGTTAAGTCATAATAAAAATTTTATTAATTAAAAACCACTGACACTGGTTCAAGGCTAATTAAATGAATTTTCAATAAATCTCTAATAAAATAAAATAAAAAACTTTTCTCTTTTTTTTTTTTTTGCTTAGTTATAATAAAAAAATAAAAACACAACAGCAGCAGCAGCAGCAGCAGCAGCAGCATATACGCAATTTTTTGCTGCAAATAATAAAAAAATAAAAAAAAGCAGAAGAGAAAACAATTTTTTATAATCATGTTAAGAAGCACGAACACGAAAAGAAATGCATCTAATAGCCTTAAGGATTTATTATTACCTTTATTTTTTTTTTTATATTATTAAAACTGTTTAAAAATTAGGGAATAATATAATGATCGCGATCTTTTATGTTAAATAAAAAGAAAAATAAAAAATTATCATAGATGGTTCAATGAACTTTCATTTGGTTTTCTAACATTTTTTTTTTCGTCTTTATTGTTTCAGAAATAGCCAAAAAAAAAAATAAAAAACATTTCTTATGTGGCGAGGTAACATTTTTTTTTTTTTTTTTTTTGGTGATATTTGATACGAGTTTTATAAGAATAGTTTTTTGATTTATTTCTATCTATTATTGCTCTCAGTAATTTTTACTTGTTTTGTTTTTTTTATCCTATATTATTGATCAAATGATTTCTGGTTATTTTTTTTATTCTTTATTTGTCTAAGCAATGTTAAAAGTTGTCAAACAAATGCAATTAATTATACATCAGCAAAAAAAAAAAAAACAAGAAAAATAACAGAAGATGGCATTAGAACACGATTTTTTTTTTATTAATAAATATTTGATTGATGAAAAATGATCAAATCGGTTTAATGGTAAAGAAAAAAAAATCAACTTTCTGTCGCAAATAAATTTGCAAAGCGGTGTGTCGTTAAAATATTAAAATGTTTAAACGTTTGACATTAATCAATATAGCTGAAATTAGGAAAAAAAAAATTGATTTTATTATAAAATCTTTCATCAGAAAGACGCAATGCCTTAAAAAGATACGCTTGATACAGTAACAGAATTATCGTGGCATTTTTGCACATTTTTTTCGTTTCGTTTCTTTTTTTTTTTTTTTTTGTTTAATTACACAAACTGAAAATTCCCGTGCATCAAGATAAAGATTAAAAACTTTAGATTAAAGGGTAAAGCAGCATATTTTATAAAAAAAAAAAAATTTTTTGAATAATTTTACTAATTGCTTAAGCAGAGATCAAAAAAAAAATAAAAATGTGATCGATACAGCGAAACGATCACTTTTTTTTTAAATATAATTTTCTTCTGTAATTTATCTTATTATTATAATTTTAATTTTATTTTTATTTTTTTATTCAACATATAATCAATATTTTATATTCATCAATTTTTATGTTACCCTCAAGTTTTTATTAACCGTCGATCATTTGTTGCTGTTATTACAGAATTTTTTTTTCTTTTTCTTTATTACTGCTTCTGCCAAGATCGATTTACTTATTTTTCCATGTCGTTTTCCATCGTCTTGCTTATTTTCGTTTTTATTTATTAGTAAAGCAAAGCAAAACTGAAAAAAAAACTGAGACTTGTTGTACCATATGCAAAACAGTTTCAATATTTACCAATCGTTTTGATTTCTTCTTTCTTGTGTGTGATATGCGAATAAAGTGTGTACGCTGTTATAATAAAATGGAAAGAAAAAAAAATATATATATAATAATAATAATAATATATAAATAAAATACTTTAGAGATAATAATATGTTATAAGTTGCCGCATTTCCACAGTTAAATATACTTTAGCCTCACCAAATCGTTCACATAAACACATCACATTGTCGACAACGATGACGTTAAAACGATACAAAATATATATTTATTTTTCTTTCTTATACATAGAAAGATAATAACAATAATAATAATTATAATAATAATATAAATGCCTATAAGAGGACGGTAAGTAGTGATCGCGCGACTTTAACCAGAATTAATAAAAACAACAAAAAAAAAAAACTTTCCAAGTGTTTGTTAAAATTTATTTCTCTAACTAGAATTTTTTTATTGCAAAAATCAACTTAAAACTAAGCTAGAGAAGAAAAAAAAAAAAATAATAAAACAAAAGCAAATCCCACTGATCAATAAATTCAATAAAAAAAAAAAAAAGAATAAAAAAGCTGCTAAAAACCAATCAAATAACATTTTTTTTTTTCTACAAACAAAATTCGAACAAATCAAACAAACAAATCTATTGATTGGAAATAAGAAAATTAAGAAGACTAAGACGAAGAAATTCATGCATAATTTTTGTTTTTATTGCTGGCAAAATAATTAATAGAATTTTTGTGTTTTTTTATTTGTTGAATGCATTGGTAAGATGAAAAAAAAAAATCAATAAATAAATGTGATTTGTGGTTGTAGGAAGAAAAACACAAGAATAAAATAATTTGTTTTTTTTTTCTTTTAATCAGATTAAATAATCCAATAAAAATTGATTTTTATTAATTTTTATTTATTTTAAACAAAAAAACAAGAAGAAAAAGAAAAAATATCTAGAAAAAAAAAAGAAAAATGGGCTGGTACTACTACTCTATATGGGCGCGAACAATAATCATCAAATCGACAACGATCAAAAATCATTATTATTATTATTAGTTAAGTTTATCAACCAATTCAATTTCATGATCATAGACAAAGAGCACAAGATGCAACCTGAAAAATTAACAACTGGTAAAACAAAAAAAAAACGAAGAAAGAAATAAAAAAAATAAACAAACACCACTGTGCTGTATATAAGAGAAGATTAGTTAAGTAGTTTTATGATCGCGTGTTTCGATCATGATCTTAACATTGCTGGCAAACAGCACATTAAACTAAAAATACATATAAGGTGGTGATCGCACGTTTTTATTGATTATTATTTTTTTTATTTATTTTTTTTTTTTGTTAGTAATATTATATTTTTTCTTCTCTCTTTTTCTTAAAAAAAAGAAAAAACATTACGATTGATCTTTAAATGGTTAAACTCACTAAATACAATTGTCTGTTTGTTTTGTCTGATTTTTAACGTTCTTATTGGATAAATGTAGGTAGATAATTAGTGAACAATTTAATAATATATTTTTTTATGCAAAGATGATTATCGGTAACAATTAAAATTATATTTTATCTGTAAATGTTAACAATCATAATGTTTACATAGCAACAACAACAACAAGAAACTAAGAAAAATATGAGAGAAAAAAAATTCTTGAATTTATTATATGGCGACGATCGTTATACAGAAACATAAATATGTCAAAAAAGTGTGTCCAAGTAATGTTAAAAAAAAGGGGATTTGTTGGTTTATTTTTTTATAACTTTGACAAACAATTTATTTATTTCTTTTTTTTTTTCTCTCCACTTTTTGTAACAATAAAGCCAGCCTTACATGATTTAAATTCTTTACAATTGTTATGTTTACTAATCAACAAACATGCTAAAGAAGTTAAAGTTTGTATTGTAGCCGTGCCTACAGTTGCTTCAATTTTTCCATCGAAATATTCACCGAGGTTATACACCGATCATTTGTTGGTACCATACAACTGTATTAATATTATTAAAATTTATGTTAATTTTTATTTGAACAATATGAAATTATAATAAATGAATTTCTTCGAAATTTCCACCAACTATAATTCCAACAAAGAAATTTCCGAAAAAAAAAAAACCAAGTCAAAATGGAAAAAAGTGTTTATTATTTTTTTTTTTTATTAATTTTGTGCGGGTGGATTACGTTTTAATTGCTATAATAATTTTCGTTCGTTTTTTTTTTTTCGTTATTAAATAAATAAATAAATAATTTTTTTTTTCTTTTCTTTTCATTAAAGCTGCATATTTAAACTGCATGAATTCACAGCATCCGATTTTTATTATTATTATTATTTTTTTTTTAATAATAATAAATTATAAAATACACAAAAGCGTTTTATGCACTTTTTATTTAGTTTTATGAATACGTATGCAGCATTTGAATGTTGTGACATTTTTTTAATTTTTTTTTGTTGGGTTCTGTTCATTTCACTACATTCAGTCGTTGCATTAAATTTTTTTTTTTTTTAACTTTGGAAGAAATCCATTCGTTACTAGTATTATTATAATTATTATTATTTATAATGCGAATTCCGTGCGATTGTGAAGTAAATTTATTTTTAACGAAAAAGAAAAAACTCCTTTATAGTGTATGGATGTAAAAGAAATTTTTTAATTTTTTTTATTTTATTTAATTTCTTTACAAATAACGTCGAATTTTGTAAATTATTGATGGGAATACACACATTAGGAATAATTTTTTTTTTTTTTTTTATTTAATAATTTATTGACAGTTTTATTTGAATGAACTTTTATGTCAATAAAGCATAAATATTACGTATTGACGTTTTATTGCAATTTTAATAAATCATCATTTTGCTTCTTTTTTTTTTTCACAGTGAGTAAATATTTATTCACTTTTTTTTTTTAATTTATTAAGACTTTATCTTAAATTAATTGAATTTTTTATACTTTTTTTGTGTTTGTTATTGATTTAAAGTGTGGTAAAGATGTTGAAAAATTATTTTTTATAAAGTTTTACGTTGCGATTGGGTTAGAAATGCAGATAGAGTGAATGCATTTAAGGAGTAATTAGTAGCTTTTGCCATTCTAGAGTTTTTAACAGTCTTAATCTAATATTGTCCAGGATAGATGTTTTGTAGCGCTCCTCATGTCATACAAGTCTGGCATCAAAATAGACCAACGCAAATTAAAGACAGCAAATAAACATTGAGCTTCATTTGAGTTTCGGAAAGTAATCAAGGTATAAAAAAAAATATTTTTTCAGTTCTATCAAATCTAAAAATTATTTATTGCTTCGAACTTTTCTATTCTTTGCGATAAGGCCCTGTTTCTTATAAAATATTTTATTTGAAATTGTAAATATTAAGCTTTCTAGTCTTTTATTTTATTTGTTTGTAATCACAAATAGGATTGAACACGATAGCGAATCGTTAAACACACAGCGATCACCAAAAAGTATAGCGAGAATTTTATTTTTTCTGCTCTGCAAATAAAATCTAATAAACTTTATCGAAATGATTAGGTTTTATCCAATAAGGTAATAAAGGATAATAATAATAATAAAAAAAAAAACCAAATGAATAATTAAAATATTTCTATTACTATTATTCAACTACTGATGTAAATAATAACGAAGACGTTTAAAATAGAAAAAAAAAAAAAAAACCATGTGGTTACAACAACTCAATTATAATTGGACATTTTTATTACCGAATCTAAATAGTAAAATATTATTAGTATCGGCCAGTGCCTATCTTATACATGATTTCTATTTTTATATTTTATGCATTTAAGCATTTAGTACATAGTTTAATTATGCACAATAAAACTGTTTCATTATTTCACAAAAAAAAAAAAATTAAGAATAACAAAAAAAAAAAACATTTACAAATTTAAATTAAGACATAAAAGTGTTATGATTTAAGTAAAGAAAGAAAGAAAGAAAAAAAACTTCATTTGAAGGTGTTCATGTAATAAATTATTTTTAATTTGATTTTTATTTATTTTATTTTTACATTTAAACTTTTTTACTTTTATTGACAAACAAGCATTATTAAAAGGATAAATTCAGAAACAGAAAGCAGAAGAAAAAAAACAGGAAATAATGCGTGGATGATGGATTATTGATGTTTATTACACAATTACACATTTTACACCTACACACTGTGATTTTTGTATGTTTTTTTTTATTTTTTTTTCCAGTCTTGCGATTAGAGGATATAGGGCGTTTTTGATTTTTTTTTTTTTAGTAATTATCATGAAAAGAAAAAATGGTTTTTTGTTCTCTAATGCATTCAACAATTAAACACAGGTAAATACTCCTTTTTTTTTACTGTGTTACGTTGTGTTGTTGCAAATTTAACGAAACTAACTTTTTACTCTACTAATATTTATAATAATAAATCTCAAAAGTGCAAACAAAAATTTTTTTTTTCTTATTTATTTTATGTAAAAACGCCTCAAACCGCTACCTTGAATGTCGAGACAATAAAAAAAAAAAACTGTCGTGTCTCTTTCGTATCGAAACATTAAACATGTAATAAAGCATACATCAATATATTATGAATTTAGCTATGCATAAAAGAAAAGAAAAAATAAAATTATGGCATGTGTGTTGTTTGTTTTTATTTTTTTTTTTCCAAAGAAAAGGTAAAACGTTAGGTAGACAACAGAGACGTTGAAATATTCTGTGTATCGGAATAAATGTTATTATTCACCTTTTTAGTTTTTAAAGAGTTTTTTTTTTATAGAAAAAAAAAAACCAGCAAACATGTTCAACAATTGTTAAATTAATTGTTATAAACGAAATGGAAAAAAAAAAAATATAATTGTTGAAATATTCAATTTACTTTCTATCTCTCTGTTACAGTTCACGTTTTTTTTTTATTGCAAAAATAATTGGAATAGGGCTTGAAGAAAAAAACTTTCTAAATTAATAATAAAATGTGTCACCCTATAAAAATTTAGACATCTGGTTGAATATATATACTAATGCAATGGAAAACCTTTTTCGTTTTATTTATTTTTATTAATTATGCAACTATGTCTAGGCTGCGATGATTGCAATTTTTGCATATTGAAATAATTTTCTTAATTTTGTTTTTTTTTTTTTTTTTTTTTGCAAATAAATATAAAACAAGCAAATGTCGGTTTTTAATCAAAAAGATTATTTATTGCACTTTCTAAATGCTAATATTTATTGTTTATTAGCGGTTTTTGATATCCGGAAATTGAATTTTTTTTTAAATTAATTATTAGCTATCTTTAGCGATTCTTAATTGAATAATTTTATTCAATTATTCGGTGTCGAGGAATGTAAAGTGAAAGTAGTCTTAAGTAACTTACTTTGTAGTTTAATATGAGCTTTAAGACTGCATTGTCATTTATTTTATTAGTGAAATATGATAAACGAATTTTTACTACAAATGATCCTTGATGCAAAAAATATTTTTTTTATTTTTTTTTTTTGTAATAAAAGCTTCTGCCCATCAAAATAAATATATATTTTTGATCTCCCACTGTGCGATAGCATTTTTAGCGTATTTTTAACTCTATCCATAATTTAACACAAATTCCCAATAAATATTCAAGTTAGTAAGCAAATAGTTAAATATCAAAGTGGTAAAATTAGTCAAAAAATAAAAATTCTAATATTAATCAAAAAAAAAAAAAAAAAAAAAATTCAAGTTTATGATCAAAATTTCTTGATCAATTCACGTTTTTTTATATAAAAAAAAAAATAAATTGTTTGCATACACCCACACCTTTTAAGTAGTTGTATCCATATGTTTGTGGTGCAAACAAGATAATTTATTAACAAAAAAAAAATTATTTGTGCATGAATAGTGAATGCCATCGACATATTCATGTGTATTTATTACCAATATTTGTTTCGTTTACCAGATTTCTCACTTGTTGTTTAGTTATTCGTTGTAACGTTAACGATATTAAACAAAAAGGTAGGCATTTGATACAGGATCACTGGGAATTAAGTAAAAGTTTACAAAAGCAAAAAATACTACACCAAGCATCAGCCAACACGATAATAAAGTGAATGGGGTTTTTTTTTATTTTATTTTATTTTATTTAATGAATAATAATATTAATAATAAAAGGAGCATAAATAAAATAATCAAAGGATATGGAATGGAAAGGAATGGAATATATTTAATCCATAAATAACATTGGCATTATCTTAAAAAACGATTTTAGTTAGTTTTCTATCCTTTGAAACCTTTTCTTTTTTCTTTTTTTATTTTGTTCCTTGTTATTTCTTATTATTAAGTTTCTCTTAATTTTAAATATTAGTTAAAACTGACATCGATCCTATAAGTGCTACAGACACACAACAGTGTCCAATTGAGCGCACAACGGGATAAAAATTTATATTTTTTTGTTAAAAAGAAAAATTGACTAACCTTTACACAGCAAACAATAATAAATCTACTGTTTACTCTGTGTGCTTTTTTTTTTTTTTTTGTTTTTTCATTTTTATTACTTTGTCTGTTTGTGTGACATTACAAGAGGGGTACAAAAAGTTAAAGAATTTTGGTTGGAAAATAAGAAAAAAAAAAAATAAACAGAAAAACAGCAGGTGAAGGTGACCTGACTTTTATATCATTCCTAAGTCATATTAAGAACATACCAAAAATTTTATTAAAAAATTAGGTAAATTTTTATTACAGGAAGAAAATAATTTAACAAAAAAAAAAAAAAAAACACTTCTGTTGTTAATTTAATTAAAGAAACAACCGTAGAAAAAAAAATAAAAAATAAAAATATTTTTAAAAACGAAAATTAATTAAACAAAGATATCAAAAAATTTTTTTTTTTTTGTTTTAGCTTAATTTAAGTAAAAACTGCGACAACATAATTGCATTTAAAGAACAAAAAAAAAAGACAGAAAAATAAAAATTTATTATTCAGTTCGTTCTGCATTCTTAAACAGGTAATTTATATGAATAAACAAAACCAAAACAAAAAAAAAGCCAAATTAAAAGTTATTAATAATTTTGTGTTGTTGCTGTTGCTGTTGTTGTTGTTGTTGTTGTTGTTGTTGTTGTTGTTGTTTATAATCTTGTAGATTATTTCATTTTGGTTTGTTTGTTTGTTAAAATAAAATAAAAAAACGGAAAAAAATAAATTTGTTTAAAGGAATTAATTACTGTGTGATGACGGTTAATGCTATCAGTTTTGATAGTTTGTTACGGTGTTATCTTAGGTAAATTCAGTGTCATTTGTTAATGATGGATGGTACTTAGTTATTGTTTTGATGTTGATTCTATATCTGCGTATTGATTAAATTAGAATAAAAGAGAAGATCATTTCCTTACTTATCAAGACTTTTAAAAATCTAATCAAAAATCATTTATTGTTTCGTTGGTGATCCTTCAAATTAATTCCGATTGACTTTTAGACTTTTAACAATAATTATGGTAAAATAATTAAAGATCTAATTAGAAAACAGTTTTTATTTCGTTGGTGATTCTACAAATGAATTGCGATTGAGTAAATCGGAATAAAGGGTAAAATCCCATTACATAACAAAACTTTTAATGATAATTATATAAACAATGTTATAATAACAAACACCTACTATAAATAAATTAAATCCTGTTATAGCTCATCCGTAAAATTAGAGTCACTAAAAAAAAAAAAAAACAAAAAAAATAAAAACGAAAAGAAAACACCGAACCATGCAGTGCCCAGCATTAACAACACCAACAACAAAAATGTATTTAACAGAAACAGAAAAAAAAAAAAGAAAAGTAAAACCTGAACGAATAATAATATCAAGCAACAAAGTAAAGAGATAATGATAATTCTTGGTGTATAAACAAACAAAAAAAAAAAAAGAAAATTAAGATGTGATAATGCTAAACAAACAAACAAAACAAGAATAACTTTTGAGGGTAAAATACAAAACAAGAAAAAAACAAAAAAAAAATAAAAATGTTAAAAAGGCTACAAAAAGGACCCAGAAACGTATAAATAACCCAAATAGAAATCTTCAGTGATTTTAGTTAATGTAATTATCTGCTTTAATAAAGGTTATACTTATATAGAAAATATTATTTACGTTTAAATAAACGTTTTTATTCTCTTCTCTTCCCTTTTTTTTTTAATATAATTTAATTTATGTATTTAAAAGTAAATAAAATTATCAAAAATATGAGGTTAACACAGAGGAGAAAGAAAACAAAAAGAAAAAAAAAAAAAAACCGGAAAATTATAAATAAAGTTAAAAACTTCTAACCGCACAGTAAAAAACCATCAGCAAAACGAAAATTTTAACAAGATCATCTCATCTTTCCACAAATGATTTATTCACTTTTTTGTTTTTGTTGGATGGCAAAAAAAAAAAAAAAAAAAAACAAATTGTGGAAACGACGTCAAGCAGAAGCGAAAATTTATTTCGGAACTTACAAGGATGATTTTGTTGTTTTTAATTAATTAATTTTTTTTTTTTTAAAAAAGGAATTTTAATTCATCATTTGCTTGATTTTGTTATGTAAAAAAACAAAAAAAAAAAAAAACCAATTAAAATCATTAGAGATTTCATAATAATACTTCCGCAAATTTATTCATAATCAGTTAAAACTGTAAATTCGTATATAGTGGATTTTTTTTTTTTTTAAATGAAAATACTGTGCGATCGTCACGGTAAATATTTTTTTTTTTTTTTTCGGCAATCATTGCTACCGTGAGCTTTTTAATTAAAAATAGAAAGAAAAGAAAAGAATCTAAGTCAGGCATAATAACGTTTGTTATACGTAAATAAAATACAATTTTTGCACTCACGAAAAAACGGTAATTAAAGTTCATTTATCTATAAACCAGCCAGTGTAATCGCCAGTGGTTGTCAACTAGAAATAAAAAAAGAAAAAAAAAACAACAAAAATTTAATTAATTATCTCATCCAGATTGATCTTTAATAAACAACGATGTTTAGCTAGCATGAACAGCAAACATTGACGATTATTTAAATACCAAACACAAAGCTCATGTTAAAACATTAAATTAGAAATCAAATTAGAAATTTTTCTTTCTTCGTTTTCTTTTAATAATTTTTCAAAAATGAAAAAAAAATTGATAAAAATCTTTAAAAGGTTTAAGAATTTAAATAAAATAAATTTATGAAAATGACAACATAAATGATTAAGGTACACAACGCATTAGTTTAAGACAAGTGTCCTGTGTGTCTTGTGTGCTTTTATTTATTTTCTGTTAATAAATAATTTTTTTTTTTTGTTTCGTTTTATTATTATTGAATCGCCCGCACTTGAAATTCCTTTCAATATTTTCTCATAACCAAAAAATAAAAAAATGTACACAGGGCAGTGATGGTCATAAATAAATGACGAGTAAAATACAAATAGAAAATTAAATTAATGATTAATAACTTTTGTTACACACTGTACTGTATTTATAACTAATTCTAATTCAATAATTTCATAATTTTATTATTGTTAGTCCTTTATGAGAGAGATAGAGTGAACATAAAACCACTTTGAAATTTGTTTTGTTCGTGTGTGCTGCACCGTGCTGCTTAGAACAGCGAAATGAAATCTTCAAATTCTTTGTTTGCTTATTGACCAAACAGACGGGGTAAATGTTGATTTCTCGCTCTTTGTGTGTATGTGTGTGTGTGTGTGTGTGTGTGTGTTTGTGAATTATTTCTTAAAGCTCACATGTGTATAAAAAACAACAAAGGCATCCATCCACTCACATAAACAACAAAGTTTTAGAGGAATTTAAACTATTTTTTGGTTTTTATTTTTTTTTTTTCTTTTTTCCGTTTCTTCTCTAAGAGTGAAAAAATAACAACAACACAGCATTAAATAAAAAAAAAAAAAAAAAAAACGAAGCTTGAAACATAATGTATATATGTCTTCGTTACATTTATTGTATACTTGCTGGTTGCTGCTTGAGGATATTGTCTGGTATTTTCTTCTGTCTATGCATCCAATTCCGATTGATATCACGAAATAACAAAAATAATAAATAACTTTTCAAAGAAAAAAAATCTATTGATCGTTATACGCGACACACAAGAAATAACACGAAGGTAACTATAAAAAGGACATCAATAAAAACTAATCAAATGTGAATTAAGGATTTTGTGTTATTGAACGAAAATTTTTCCCCTGGCATACATAAATGACATCAATGTGAATTAGAAGGAACTGCAAAAAGAAAACAAAAAGTTTTAGAAAACGTCCCTTAATATTTGACATATTAGGATCGGTTATAAGCGCACAGATTTATGACCAGAAAAAATATAAAATGTATTGAGTTGTCGATATTATCCCATGGTGAAAATTTTACACATCTATCTACCTGTGTCCTGCCATTAAAAAACAGAAGAAGAAAAAAAAGTTTTGAAATAACGCAACAGTAGATAAGGACGTCGACTGTCTGACTAAGTAACAAACTGACGATCTACAATAATTCAGCATTGTCTCGATATAAAAAGTCCTGAGTCATGTCGCCTCTTAAAAATTAAAAAAAAAAGAAAAAAATCAAAACTATTCAGGTAAAGCAAAGGAAGTTTGAAAACATTTTCTTACCACTGTAAAGAGTCGGAATTTCGCTTATAAAGTATCTAAAAGAGATTAAAAACTTGTTGCGTTTTAAAGGAGTTTTATTAAACGAAAATATTCCATTGCACACAGGTAAACATATTATATGCTGTCACTTCTTTAAATCCAAAAAAAAATCCACTTTACTTCACCAACCAATTCATAGAAAATCTTGAGAAATCCTTAATAATTTTTTTTTTTTTTTTTTTAGATGAATACCAGATCAATCAATCGAATGATCAACGTTTTTTCCAAGTTTTCGTTGTTTTTGTTAGAATACAAACCGCGGTAATATTTCAATTCCTCAAAAAAAAACCTTTTTAATACCAAAAACATATTGCCAGAGCATTAACTTTTGTTCATTTTCTTGTTTAACATTGACGAAGAATTATAAGAAGATGAAGAACAAGATGAAAAAAAAAAAATAAAACTAAATCAAATCGATTAGCTCCTAACTGTTTTAACTGATTTAAAACCGATTTGTTCTTTAGGCTTTTTTTTTTTTATTTTACATTTCGTTTCGTTTTGTTTCATTTAATTTTGTTTTTTTTTTTTTTTTTGATTTATAAGAAACAAAACTATGACAAAATTGATCAGGTTCAATAAGTTTTTAAACAATTTTTTTCTTTTGTAATTAGAAAAATTGTTTGTTTCTGTACTTTTTTACGTTTTTTCTTCACTGTCTATTTTTTTTTATTTTTTTTAATCTCTATTAATAATTAACAAGTAATAAAAAAAAATGAAAAAGAAAATAAGGCAGCATTAAAACACAATTTTTTTTATCTTTTTTTTTTTTATGGACTTAGCGTAATTTAGAAAGACGTGTAATATAAACAAAAAAATAAATAAAGTAAATAATTTACACATAAAACTGCAGGCGACGCAATAATATTATTAATAAGTCTTTAAGTAATTGATGCATAATATAAAAAAAAAATAATAATAATTACATTTTAATATTTTTATTGACTTTAATTGAAATATTTTTCTTTAATGATATTATGAATAGAAATAATAAAGGGTGATTCTTAATAAATAAATGTAAATAACGCTGCACGTTTCTTTTGATTGATGAAAAAAAATTTGTATCGATCATACGATCGCGATCTACAATTTTGTGACATAAATGAAGATTAAAAAGGCGAAAAACAGTTTAATGAATCAGGTGATCGCGATCAATCGTTTCTTAACATCTAGCAAGGATCAGATAATTTCTTACACCAATTAGATTTAAACATGATCAACCAAGAAAACAACACTCGTGATCATTGGTTGCGATCTAATGTTTAACGAACACTGTGAGTAAACAGTGCATAGAACATCTAATTACAAAGTAGTAAATAGCTGACTACATAAATTAACCTAGTTTGATCTCTGCTTATTTTTTTTTTCTTCGCTCTTGTTTATGAATGAACGGACTAATTATTTAAATTTAAGTAGCATTAAAATATTTTTCGATTGTCAATCAATCAAATTATTTATTGAATGTTTAACATTAGAAAAAAAAAAGTTATTTTTAAAATTGTAAAACAACTAATTAGCCTTATTTATCGATTAATGATGTAAAATTTTTGTTGGTTTTTAATTTTTTTTTTTTTTTATCAGTTTTGCTGTTTGAATTTAATGTTAATACGACACTAATTAATCAAAACAAAAGAAAAAATGTTTTTAGTCGCTAATCTTGCTTTGCTACGCATTTTGTGTTGATTACTTGATTGCAAATCTATCCTGAAGCTTATTAAATAAATAAGTAAGCTTTATTAATCATAATAAAACTTTATCGATCGTTAAACAAAACATACTGATAACACTTACAAAAAAAAAAAAAATCAATAATTGTAAACAAAGTGAAATGATTTTTGTAGCATCCGTCACATATAAATTAATTAATTAATTACGTTTCAATTACAATAATAAAATTATTTCTTTTTTTCTTTTCTTATTAATTAATAAATAAATTTCAATTGATGAGATTATTCCGTTTATTAACTGCCATAATAAATTTATACAAAAAAAAAAAAACAATTTACCTCCACAGTTAATTTTTTAATAATATTAATTAAAATAAATATTAGTAATAGTAATTAAACAGAGTTTTAAAATGAAAGCTTTCTTAAAAAAAAAAAAAAATCAACAACAATAATATGAGAAAAATTTATTTCTTTCAAATGAAGAGGGAAGAAATAAAAAAAGAGCAACATTAAGATGATTTTTTTTTTTTTTTTTTCATAAAATTGATCTTTTAAAAACAAATAACTCAATTTCACAACGTTATTAACTGTTTCTTTACTACCAACTCATCAATATTTAATTTTTAACAACATAAACTGACAACAAAAGCATAAACATAAACATTAAATATAATAATCGTATGAAGACGATACACAGAGAGAAAGAGCGAATATAGGCAAAATAAGCAAAAAAGAAAAAAAAAGACGAAGATACAACAGTCTGGAAAAAAAAAAGCTACAACATTGGTTTACCCATGTAATTAAAAACAATTCAGGAAGTAGACTTTTAGCAGTAAGTAACAAATAGAAGAAAAAAAAAAATGGTATAAATGAAGCTACAATGTTGGTTTTGTTTTCAAAGCAAAGCTTATATTAAAGCGCTTTTAAGCTTCAACGTGTGCCTTAAACATTAAATTTGTGTTGCCAATTTTTTTTGTTTTCATTCTTTTCATTTGTTACTGACTCCATACCCCCGCATTTTTTATTTTTATTTTTGTTTCTTGTTTCATTTCTTTACATCTTTTAATTTCAGGAACAAGAACGTTATTTTTTTTCAATTTGTTAAGGCATAAAAAAAAAATCTATATACTGTACATTCTCGCGATTAATGTTTAAGCAAAAAAAAAGAAAAATAAATAAACTGAGCATACACAACCAACATAAAAAGCGTAAAGACAAAAAAAAAAAAAAGAAAATAAAAAATTAACAAGTGTTTTTATTTGTTTTCGTTTTTTTTTTTGTTTAATTCTTTACGATCTGTTTTAACAGAAAAAAATAAAGAAAAGAAGAAGACACAAGCAGAGTATTAACAAAAAAATCAAACCAAAGATTTAGTTTTTTTTTTTTTCTTTCTTATTTCAATTTTAAACCAAAAACCATGGAGGCGCACGCAATAAATGAAGGAACATCATTCAAAAATTTAATGAAAAAAAAAAATCAATTTTTTTTTTGTAAGTTAATAAATAATTGATTTAATCAATTAATTTCAATAAACAATTCTTTTATGACTTTTAACAGATTTTTAGCGGATTTTTGTTTTGCTTTGGTGTAGTTAGTTTTCACATATTAATTTTCCAGGCAAATTTACTGATCAATTAAAATTTATTGAAGGCGTACGAAGTTAAATGAAGCAAAGCATATTGTTTGCGGTACATCGATCTAGTAATTTTTAGAAGTTCATGTAAAATGACCTGGTAAACTAATTGCTTTCAGGAATCAATTTGTTAAGCGTATTTTTCTATAATGCCATCAATAACTAAATACACTTCCCGTATATTATCTATCACAGGAATTGAAATAATATGCGAGTGTTATATCCTGCCTACAACCATAAAATCAAAGTTGTAGAAGTGGAAAGCAGATTCCTAATTTCACAAGCAAATATCCTCAATTATCTCTTAAGAAATTAGACTAATTTAGCAAATAAACATAAAACTAAGCAAATTTCCAATATAATCCATAAGAAAAACGGAAAAAAAATGTTTTCTTTAATAAAAATGTAAAGAAAATTCTACAAAAGCAACATCATCAACAACAACAAGCAGAAGATTAATGGTGTTCCGGATGACAAAGCTATAATAAGAAAACAAAAAAAAAAAGTAGAATTGAATTTATATCGTGATATATTTATCATTTTAAAGATATATTTAAATAATTTTCAATGTTTACCTTCTTGTTTTATTTATTTATTTTCTTATTTATTTACTTAATTTTTTTTTTTAATAATAATAATAATTTAATCGTGGGGACGACATAACGAAGTTTTTTTTATTTTATTTTATTTTTTTTACTTTATTGAAAAGAACTTTAAAGATCACATTCCTGTTTTATTTTTATTTATAAATTGAATTTTACTTCTTGAATAAATAAAAAGGATTTTTTTCATTCATTCCGTCTGTTTTTATATAACCGTGGGGAAAATAATTTTATGTAATTAAATTAATCAATCGATGGTGGAACCAAAAAAGTCATGCGAAAAACAAAAAAAAAAACAAAAAAGAAAAAAGGATAATTAATTAAACAACACAACAACTACAACACGATTGATTTAAATTAATTAACACAAAAATTACTAAATATTTTTTTATTTTTTTTTTACCTTGTAACATTTGTAATGTAATTATTTCTTTGTTAAATGGGCGTACATAATCTCTTAATCTGAGATAAATCAATTAAAATACAAAAAAAAAAAAAATGCAATAAAAATTATGTTCATTGATATATTTATTTTATTTTTTTTTTGTAAGTCAATCTCAAAAATTATAGCTTGTTGGTTGCGTTAAAAAAAAAAAAAAAAAACGAAAAAGAAAACAAATATATTTAAAATCTGATAATAAATCAAATAAAGAAGAGAATAAAAGTATTAAAAATAAAATAAAATATATTTGTTTTGGCTGTAAATTGCAATTAAATTTGTATTTAAAGAAAAAAAAAAAAGAAAAAAAAAACCCCCGAACAAAACATTATTAAAATGATGTAACGACATAAGAAAATATTGTTTAACGATGTGCATTATGCTCGTTTAATAACATAACAATAAAAATGAAAAAAAAAAATGTTTTTTTATTTATTTATTTATTTAAGAAACGAATTTTACAATCACCATCATCATCATCATTTTGAACTTCTTCATAAACAATTACATATGTGAAATTGTGTTAAAATTATTATTATTATTATTAATATTTTTCATATTTAAACCAACATAAGTTGAAAAGAGAGCATAATATTTATATGTTATAAGTTATTTTATTTTATTTTATTATTATTCGTTTTAATAAATAAAAAAAAGAAAAAGAAATTATTCTCAACGGGTTAACCGATGATGAATGGTTTTTAAACAAGATAATTGAATATAAATACACACAACTATGTATATTATATATATATATACATACAGAAGAATATAAAATAAAAAAAATAAAAAAATTAAACATGATCATGAGATGGCGATCAATTGATGATCATGAACAAAAAAAAAAAATTCGTTTTTTTCGTGTTGTTTTAAATAATTCGTTTGATTTTTCTTTTTTTTCATTTTATTTAAATTCAATAATTCGTATCACAATCAAATATGATCAATACTGTTTTTTTTTTGTTCGTTATACAACATTACATATAACGAATGACTTAAAAAATAAAAATTGTTGATGGTATAAAGAATGAAATTAAAAAAAAAAAAAATTACTTTTGCCAAAGCCGTCGGAGTTAAGACGGTTTAATGAAATTCATTTTATTTTTCTTCTGTTTTTATTTATATTTAATTATGTATTTGGTGATTTATTTATTTATTTATTTTTTTAATTAAATAATTAATTATTTAATTATGTTTGTTGTACATACGAAAAAATAAAGCTTTGTCAAGGTTTGTATGGGCTAATTGTTTATTGTAAATTATTTGCGATACACACGTTTTTATTGAAATCAAATTATGTTAATTGTTTTACTTATGTTTAAAACTACAAATAACTCTAGTTAGTTTTTTTTTTAACAAGTATTTATTGTTATGTAGTTGACTTAGCTTAAGCTTTTTGTTTATTTTGAAACAAAATTTCTCTTTTTACGGTTTTTTAGGTCGCATTTATTTTGCAAATTTTGTTTTGTTATTAACGTTGAAAAAATAAAGAGAAAATGCATTCAATATCGCTGACTTAAGTACTTATTATTGTTTGCTAAACAATTAACTTAAAAAATGCTGATTAACTATTAAAAATAAGTGTTGTTTGACTTTGAAAATGAAAATTTACTTTTTGACTGTAATTAAAGCGAAGAAAATAAAGAGTTAATTGGGTATTTTTATTATAATGAAGGAATTTCGGTGTTTGTTATGATTTAAAAAGTTTGCAGAGTAAAAATATTAATTATAAAGTTTCACGGTTCGAACTTTAAACTTTAGAAAATGATTTAATGTAACTGGGTGTAGTGGTTTTAACTAGAAATACTCCAGTAGTAATTTTAACCAAACATAATTATTGTGCTACCTAAATGCATCTAGAAATGGCAATTTCATGACATTTTTAAATTAAAAAATGATTTAACCAGCAAAAGTCTTGTGAATGAGGAACTTAGTTAATAAAACTTTCGCTAGGACACGTATGCTTATTGAGTTACCACTGACAACACATTGGATGCGTTTAAATTAGCCACCTAGAAAAGTAACTTATCAATTATTAATTAATTAAGTAATTAGTACGCGACACATTAACTATGATTACGATTAATAATAATTTACAATAAATAATCACAATTTGTTGTTTTATTTTAAACTATTCATTCTACCAAGTGTGGTTATATAGAGAAAAACGCCATCACCAACAATATACGCATTTTAATCTGTTTAATTTATAATTTATAATTTTTTATTTTTATGTGTTATATATGGAGTGTTGTGTGTGCGTTTTTATGATTATTTTGATTTTATTCATCACGTTTTATTCTTTTCTTTTTTGTTTGATTTTTTCTTCATTCTTTATATTTATTTTTTTTTTTTTTTACTAAAACTCATTGAACGAACTAAAAATGAATCCTATAAAAATAAGAATATAAAATAAAATAAGAATATAAAACTGAATAAAATCTATTGTAATTCATATTGAACTCTAAAGTCAAATATAAAGCCAAATAAATAAATAAATAAAACGAAGGAAAACAGAGTTTTATTATGAAAGAGATCGCTTTTTTTTTAGAAGTTTTGTTTTTTTATTAATTTTATTGATGGTATTGGTTCGGTGGTTAACATTTTTAATGTTTTCTATAACCTATAGATATGTTAACCATTACAAAAAAAAAAAAAAATAATAAATACAAAAATGAAGAAAATATGTTTGATGGACACAAAAAATGAAATAAAATTAACAAAAAAAAAAATTCTATAATGAAAGAAACGAAAATAAACTTTGAATAGATGAAACACCATAAAACGTCACTTTTATGTGATCTTCACCTGGTTAATATTTATGTATTGAAAAGTTTTTAAACAAAATTTATTTATTATTATTTATTTTTTTTTTGTATTTAATCAAAATATCTACATATGATTAAGTACGTAAGTGTTTTGGCGTGTAAATTATTTAATATACAAGACAAGAAATATAAAAAGCACATCACTGTTCAAAATCGAGTAAACATTTAAAACAACAAGACGATGTTTTGTGGGGAAAAGAAACTGTTTTTCGGTATCCCGCACTGAATTGTTTTTCTTTTTTTTTTTATACTTAGTTGAAGAATAATTCTGGTTGTGCCATATTCCACTTGATTCCACACATGATCGTGTCTTTAAAGAGTACAACAGAAATAACAATAATCACAAAGATTAAAATTGAAATGAAAGGAAAATATAAGCAAAAAAAAAAAAAAAAAACCTTTAAATTTAGCCAGTAGGCAACTTTAAAACTCCTTTCCTTAAAAATTAAAAGAAAAACACCAAAAACCAAAACAAAGAATCGTGTTAAACCCTGTTTTTAACAAACGATCACGTTTATTTTACTTTAAGTAAAAGTGTGTCCTGATCGATTGAGATCTACCAGTGTTCACCGTTTTTTTTTTGTTTTTATATTTGATGTCTTGAAACATCAATGAAAAAAAAAAAAGTATTATTATTATTGACTAGAAATCCTTAAACAGAAATTTATTTACATAGTTGTCTTGCTTATAATTATTTTTATATTAATTTTAATTTCTTCTATAAGTCGCTTTTTTTATGGAATGCAGCAAAAGAAGTTTTTTTTTTTTTCTTTTCTTTTCTTCATTAAACCAAAAAAAAAAAAAATAAATAAAATAACGAATACAAATAAACAACAGCTGGTACTACTTAAAGCTTTTTTTTTTCGTTTCTTTTCTTTCTTCCATAAAATAAAATGAAAGAAATGATTGAATAACGATGATGGTGATGATTCTAGTTTAACGTATTACCACATTACTAACACCTTTTTAAACATTTTACATTATTACATCTAAATTTTATGCTTTAAAAATTGTTTTCAAACATTTTTTTTTTCTTTCATTATAATTTACACGGGGAATAGTTTTAATACATTCAAATGGGGAAAAAAAAAATTAAAAAAAATGAATAAACATCCGTACACATTTACATCCAATTATAATATAATAAATTTTATTATTTATACAATTTATACATTGATAAAAAAAAATCCCATCCAACCATAAGATCCATCCATGCTTCTTTCATTCTTTTTTAATATTTTTCCAACTAATATCAGCATCTTTTGTTTCTGCCCTAAAGCCATCAACATCATTGTTGTCATTTCCATCGTAACCATCTACACGTATTGCTGAATATTAGTGTTCAATTTTATTACAACAAAAAGGGAACAAAAAAGTTAAATAAATAAATCCATGCTGTTTAAGCTGCTGTTACGTTATGCTACGTTACGATACCGTACTTTACATAATGTGACGTTACAGCAAAAGCTAAAACGTCTATATTGTAATGAAATTCCCCAGAACTTTTATTCATTTACACAACGTTAAACGCAATACAGCGACAAACACCAATAAATTCAACACGAAAAAAAAATAATAAAAATTATCTATTCACTTTTACCATCACACTTATACCATCAACCATGGTAACAATATTCATAATTATAATAATAATAATAATAATAATAATAATAAACGATATAAATACCATTTAAAAGACTTTTCTCTCTTTGCTCAATATTCACTAGAAAACACTGAAGACACCAAAAGCTTTTGTATTTGTGCAAGTCTAACTGACTCACAAGAAAAAAAAAACATTTTTCTGTTTCTTATTCTGTTCTGTTTTCATTTAACAAACACACACAGGAATAGCGAGAGAGAGACAGATAAAATAAAAATTAAATGCCGCACACTTCTTATTTCTATATAAAATTAATATTTCTATAAAAAAAAAAAAAAAATAAAAAAAAATTAACTTCATACCTGAACGTAGTACTTTACAAAATAATTTCGAGAATCCAACATCGTGTTTGTATGTCGGCTGTGCGAGTTTTTTTTTTTTTTTGTTTTTGTTTTTTCTTTAATAATTTAAAAATAAATAAAGAGGAGAAAATAAAATAAAATCATACTTATAACTTATACCTAGTTAAAGAATTAACATTCAATTCATATATTACAATATCGATGGACGTGAAATTAATAAAACGCAATGCAAAGCGAAAAAGCAGCCAAAGCAAAGAGAAATAATTTTTTTATTTTTTATTTTTTATTTTTATTCTTTAACAGAAGAAACAAACGCTTTTACAATATGATCGCGATCATTTAATGTTTAACGTAATAAAAAAAAAAAATTTCATACAAATCTGAGATCAATACATGCCAGTAGTACAAAACCGATATGTTAACTTCATGTATTGAATTGATGAATTTACTTTTACCTTTTTAAGTTTTTGCACAAGTAAACATTTTTTTATTTTTTTATGTTTATGAAGAGTTTAAAGAATAAGCGCCAAAAGGAGACCAGATCAACAGCAGAACAGAGCACACAACATATAAAACCAGTAAAAAAAAAAAATGAGTAGAATGAAACGAAAAATTTATATTAAATTATAAAATAAAAAGATCAGAAAACTAACCAAGCTTAAATGTTAACTACTGAACAGCTTTTGTGGATCGATACAGTTGATAAATGCTCCACACACACACTCACCGGTATTTTTTACCGGTGTGTTTGTGTTAATCGTAGTTAAGGTATTTGTGAGTCCCTTATCCATTGTAACCAGCATTAGTATTACGTTTAGAAACCAACACAACATAGTGACTCAAGTTATTTTTTCTGCTTCATTCTTTTCACAAAACATTGAATTCAATGGAAAACCGAAAATATGTGTATGAGTGCTGCTAAAGAAATAAGAAAAAAAATTTCTTTTTTGGTTTTGTTTATTTCTTTGTATTTATGGCTGCCGGCTATGGCTGCTCTTGTCGATTCTCTACCACCTTCTTCTCTACTCCATGTTATTATTTTACACCACACACCTCTCACATACCAACTATATTGAGGTACCGTACCGTCAAGGTGCGAGCAACGACAGCCAGATCAGATAGTCTCGTTCAAGATCTCGTCACGATCAGTTCATTTTTGTTAATAAAAATAAAAAAAATTATAAAAATAAATTTATTTTTTTTTTCTCCCTTATCGTATACGCAACAAAAATCGAGATCGATTTAAAACATAAAAAAAAGAGGTTTTTTTTTGGTTTTACCGGGTTTTTTATAAATTAATTAATTAAATAATTATTTTCTATGTGATTTTAGTTACAAAAAAGTGTACAAAAGTTACAACAAAAAAAAAAATTCACATAATTAAAACGTATTACGGATCCTTATTTACGGATCACTAAATGATCATCAAAAGTTTTAATTTTCTTTTTTTATTGTGTGTGTGTGTATATCGTTGTTTAAATACGAAAACTAAAAGAAATAATCTTTTTTCATGATTTAATAAAATTATTTATTACTACGAAAAAAAAAAAAAACACAAAAATAAAAAATTGTTTCGTGATTGCACGGAATATAATTTTATTTTTTTTTTATAATTTTTGAGAAGTAAAAAACGAAAAAACGAACTTTTGGAAAGAAGCAAAAATTAATTTAAATAACAACAAACAGCAACAGCAACAACAAACAAAATGAAAATAATAATAAAAAATAAAATAAAATTAATAAAACTGTGGAATAAGAAAATAATTTTATTTTAACAGTGTTAAGTTAGAAGTTTAAGTAAAATTAAGTGAAGTTTCAAAAGAAAATTAATTTTTTGTGCTTTTTTTTGTGCTTTTTTTTGTTATTTTATTTTTATGGGTTGTTATTTATAAATAAATATTATTTTCGGTGTTTGTATGGTTTAATAATATAAATAAAAGTTTCGTGTTACCAAAAAAAGAAAAGAAAAGAAAATTGATCACCACAAGAACGCCAAAAATATGCGTCAAGTAATTACAAAAGTGTTTACAATAAAATATTAATTGTTAACCAAAATAATGGACACACACTCTCTTTTTCTATTCGCACTGTACACAAATAAATAAAACGGAATAATAATAAACGAATCTAAAAAACGCATCAAGTGAAAAGATATTAAACAGTCAAATTTGCACATGAATTTGTTATCGTTTGCTGTTTTATTCTTATTTTTATTTTAAACAGATTTTTTTTTTTTTTTTGGTTGTTCACTCGTTTCTTCTTCTTTTATTCGGTTTTTCATTTTAATTTTATTATTATTATTATTATTATTTTGGTTATCTCGTTTATTTTTTCACCACTAAAAAGAAAAGACAGAAACCAAACTAAACACACGAAAATTAATAAAAGAAAACGAAAACAACAACACATATAACAAATTTACTTTAAAGACGACCTGTGGGTGTAATAAATATCTCTGTTGTTGTTTTTTTTTTTTTATTTATTTTATTTGGTATATATATATATATATATATTGTTCGTGTGTTAACTACGGGGCATCATATGGAATTGCACAAGAACCTCTACTGCTGGTGATGATGATGCTGTAAATAATAATAATAAAAAAAAAAAAAACGAAGAAATAAAAAAAAAGCTTATTTAGAAATCTGTATAAAAACAGAGTCAGTATAAAAATTAGGAACAGGCGAAAAAGAGAAAAAAATTAAAAATCAAAAAAAGGGTTTACGTCAGAACGATAAAAAGGAATAAAGGGATTTTTTTTTTTTTTTTTGGAACTGT
Organism: Ptychoptera albimana; assembly: GCA_961205885.1. Lineage (NCBI taxonomy): Eukaryota > Metazoa > Arthropoda > Insecta > Diptera > Ptychopteridae > Ptychoptera > Ptychoptera albimana. Next base: position 25,256,477 of record OY540804.1, read on the forward strand.
CAGTCTCATTTTGTAATAATCAATAACACAAAAAAAAAAACGGAAAAAATTATTTTGTTTGTTAAAACGACATTAAAATAAATAAAAAAAAAAAAAGACAACAATAAACAGCGACGGTAGATACAGCGACGAACCCGAAACTCTTTTCTTTTTTTATTATCCATCAAAACAAAAAAAAAAAAAACATACTTGGGCCTTATGCATGCCTTTATTTTTTTTTTTTATGATTCTTATTTGAAAAGAATGAATATTTATTATTAAAATACAATTTGGCTGGTTATTATTTAAACAAAGAAATTAAAAAAAAGGATACAAGGGGCAGAAAAAAACATTGAAAACAAAAAAATCTGCTACGAAATATTTTAAGAAGAAAAGTGTGTCCAGTGGATTTTTTACTTGGATTAAAAATAATTTAACAAAAAACTAAACTAAATAATGGTTAACTAAAGTTATGTTATTTGTGCCTAAAGTGATATATATATACTGGTTATAATTAATTAAAAGAAAAAACAAAAAAAAAAAAAGTGTTTAATTCCGAATTGCAACATGTTTGACGTGCGTTCTATTGAATCGGGTGATTTACAACAAATTGAAGATAAACAACAGCAACAACAATTAGATCGTTTGGATATTAATTGTGATACAATATCGATGGTATCTTCACGAAGGAGACGTTCGTTCCAACGGCAGGCGTGTTTATTGAGTGTGATGGCCGCCTTTACGTTAGGATTAGCGCTTGGTGTCTTTCTGCCAATGATTGGCATGTCATCGGCTATCGCTGATGCTAATAAACAAGAAATTCTTATTATAAATTCAACAAATGATTCGAATTTACTTGGTGAATTATATAAAAGTAATGACATGAATCATGCTCGTCATCTGACAACGAATGAAAAGGATAATGCGGAGAAAAATATAAAGAATCCTTATTATTCATCCGTGTCGTTTGTCAGTGAGCAGAAGTTGCGTGCCGAGGAAGTATTTCGAAATGCTTTCCATTTGCAGCAACAGAACGATGAAGATGACACAATGATTGTGAAAAAACTGGATCCTGAAGATGGCAGTATAAAGGAATTTACTGTGCAAAGAACTGCTGACGGTTACTTTCGCCGTGGACCAGAAGTAAGATTATCAAAACCTTCAATAGCAGAGCAAATGTTGACTCCGCTTGGTGATGATTCTCATGCTGCTGTTGAATTCGTGCAAAAGGGTGAAGAAATTCATACAGAAACGGACCCAGATGGTGTCATCGTAAACGACATCTATTGGGGACCAACAATTGAGAATGCTCTTCCATCAGGATTTGGTGTAAATCAATCAGAAGAATGGAATTCGTTTGTACAAGATAATGTTATTGTGAGACTAGAGATTGGTTGTGGACGAATGCAAAATCGATTAGTCATCTTCCGAGATGGAAAACGTGCATGTGCTCGTTATCGTCAAAATACTGATCAGATTCAGGGTGAACTATTCAGCTTCTATTTGGGCCAATTATTAAATATTTCAAATCTTGCACCAAGTACTGCGTCGATTATAGATTTAAATGCCGATTTATGGTCATCAGCTGGTCAAGATATTTCAAATGCACAATGGAAATTCTCCAGGCCTGTTGTACTCACGAAATGGGTCCCAGACTTGGAACCAGCCGGTATACCAGTACCATTTCAACCACTAGAACGACACTTGAATAAATTTGATATACGAAATATTACCTTAGGATTAGATGTACAGAAGCAAACAAAAGGCTTATTGGATAGATTGGGAGCTACAAAGATAGATCCAGAACCCATAAGGCCTATAGGTGCACCATTGAGTGATCACGTTATTTCAAGATTAGTAGAATTGGCACAATGGTCAGATTTAATTGTTTTCGATTATTTGATTGCAAATCTCGATCGTGTTGTCAACAATCTTTACAATTATCAGTGGAACGCCGACATAATGGCAGCGCCAGCACATAACTTAGCGAAACAAAGTGAATCCCAGCTACTTGTTTTCCTGGATAATGAATCAGGCCTGCTGCACGGTTATCGATTATTAAAAAAATACGAAGCATATCACGGATTATTATTGGATAATTTGTGTGTCTTTCGACAGCCAACAATCGATGCATTGCAAAGGCTACGGGATGCAGGTGCTGGTAAACGATTACAAGATCTTTTTGAGAATTCAACAACAGATAAAGTACGAGATGTACTACCACCACTTCCTGACAAATCAATTAAAATCCTAGTCGATCGTATAGATCGTGTCCTTGGACAAGTACAAAAATGTCGAGAATTATTTTCATCAAGATAGTCAGAGCGGTATATATTATAGTGGTGATGCGGTGTAATTAATGGAGTCATCTTAGTCTATCTGTTTAAACTACCTTTTTGTTAGAATATTAGTTTTATTCATTTTTTTTTTTTTTTCAATAAGTACTCAGGAACTATGGATTAAAAACAAAACAAAACAAAAAAAAAGGCACAGCCTTAAAATATTCCTGTTCTTGTTGTTCAACTAAAAATTATTATTTTATGACATAATCATCATAATTGTGATCTGTTTTATACTTAACTTATAAATAATTAATATTACGATTAATAATAAAATTAAGCATTATGGAAAATTAATTTAATTTAATTTAATTTAATTAAAAATTTTAATATAAAAATAATTAATTCATAATATTTTTGTGTAAATATAAAAACTAATTTTTGGTTGGCTTTATTTGATTATATGATTTCCACATGAAATTGTGTTAATGTAATAAGTGTTTAGTGTTAATTAATTAATTAATTAAAATGTTTAATTACTATTTTGTATGAATAGAGAAAATTTAATGTTTTCTTATCATACGAAATAGAGAGAAATAAGAGAGGAAAATATACTGTGTACCAAAAAATGTTCTAAGTTTTAAGTGACAATCGGAGTAATTAATTAACAAAAAAAAAAAATATTTTTAAATTGTGTAAAAAAATGGTGCATTATGTGTCTAATCAAAAATGGATAAATCAACATTAAAATTTGACTCGTTAATTAATTAATTAAATTAATTAATGTAGCAAATGTAAATAAAAAGTAGAAAAAATAAATAAAAAATTTATGAAACGAATGATCAAATTTATCAATTAAACCATAAGGCAAGCAATTTTAAATATATATACATTTTTTTTTTGGTTTTTATCTTGTTAATTAATTAATAAATTATTATTAATTAAAAACATTGAAAAAAAAAAAAAAAACATACTCCAAATTTAGCTTAAGAGAAAAATTATAATTAAATATAAAACAAAAAAAAAATATATAAATAATTTTTTAATGTAAATAACTAAGATTTAATTAAGTAATTAATAAAAAAACAAAAAAAAAAAAAAAATACAAAAGAAAAACAATAAAAAAAAAAAAATTAAAAAAAAAATACATTAATTAATTAATTAATCATAAACTTGTAATATATTTGTCTATAAAAAAAAAATAGAAAAAAAAATAAAAATTAAGAAAATTCTAATAAAAATACAGAAACAAACGTAATGGGTCCCAGACTTGGAACCAGCCGGTATACCAGTACCATTTCAACCACTAGAACGACACTTGAATAAATTTGATATACGAAATATTACCTTAGGATTAGATGTACAGAAGCAAACAAAAGGCTTATTGGATAGATTGGGAGCTACAAAGATAGATCCAGAACCCATAAGGCCTATAGGTGCACCATTGAGTGATCACGTTATTTCAAGATTAGTAGAATTGGCACAATGGTCAGATTTAATTGTTTTCGATTATTTGATTGCAAATCTCGATCGTGTTGTCAACAATCTTTACAATTATCAGTGGAACGCCGACATAATGGCAGCGCCAGCACATAACTTAGCGAAACAAAGTGAATCCCAGCTACTTGTTTTCCTGGATAATGAATCAGGCCTGCTGCACGGTTATCGATTATTAAAAAAATACGAAGCATATCACGGATTATTATTGGATAATTTGTGTGTCTTTCGACAGCCAACAATCGATGCATTGCAAAGGCTACGGGATGCAGGTGCTGGTAAACGATTACAAGATCTTTTTGAGAATTCAACAACAGATAAAGTACGAGATGTACTACCACCACTTCCTGACAAATCAATTAAAATCCTAGTCGATCGTATAGATCGTGTCCTTGGACAAGTACAAAAATGTCGAGAATTATTTTCATCAAGATAGTCAGAGCGGTATATATTATAGTGGTGATGCGGTGTAATTAATGGAGTCATCTTAGTCTATCTGTTTAAACTACCTTTTTGTTAGAATATTAGTTTTATTCATTTTTTTTTTTTTTTCAATAAGTACTCAGGAACTATGGATTAAAAACAAAACAAAACAAAAAAAAAGGCACAGCCTTAAAATATTCCTGTTCTTGTTGTTCAACTAAAAATTATTATTTTATGACATAATCATCATAATTGTGATCTGTTTTATACTTAACTTATAAATAATTAATATTACGATTAATAATAAAATTAAGCATTATGGAAAATTAATTTAATTTAATTTAATTTAATTAAAAATTTTAATATAAAAATAATTAATTCATAATATTTTTGTGTAAATATAAAAACTAATTTTTGGTTGGCTTTATTTGATTATATGATTTCCACATGAAATTGTGTTAATGTAATAAGTGTTTAGTGTTAATTAATTAATTAATTAAAATGTTTAATTACTATTTTGTATGAATAGAGAAAATTTAATGTTTTCTTATCATACGAAATAGAGAGAAATAAGAGAGGAAAATATACTGTGTACCAAAAAATGTTCTAAGTTTTAAGTGACAATCGGAGTAATTAATTAACAAAAAAAAAAAATATTTTTAAATTGTGTAAAAAAATGGTGCATTATGTGTCTAATCAAAAATGGATAAATCAACATTAAAATTTGACTCGTTAATTAATTAATTAAATTAATTAATGTAGCAAATGTAAATAAAAAGTAGAAAAAATAAATAAAAAATTTATGAAACGAATGATCAAATTTATCAATTAAACCATAAGGCAAGCAATTTTAAATATATATACATTTTTTTTTTGGTTTTTATCTTGTTAATTAATTAATAAATTATTATTAATTAAAAACATTGAAAAAAAAAAAAAAAACATACTCCAAATTTAGCTTAAGAGAAAAATTATAATTAAATATAAAACAAAAAAAAAATATATAAATAATTTTTTAATGTAAATAACTAAGATTTAATTAAGTAATTAATAAAAAAACAAAAAAAAAAAAAAATACAAAAGAAAAACAATAAAAAAAAAAAAATTAAAAAAAAAATACATTAATTAATTAATTAATCATAAACTTGTAATATATTTGTCTATAAAAAAAAAATAGAAAAAAAAATAAAAATTAAGAAAATTCTAATAAAAATACAGAAACAAACGTTTTATTCATTTATTTAAATTAAAATAAATTAAATCACAATATTATTTATTAATTAAAAAAAGAAAATAGAATTAATTTGTATATGTGCGATTTTTTGTGTTATTATTTTAATGAGCGCATAAAAAAATGCCGACGGTGATTTTTCGCTTTGCAAAAAAAAAAAAATGAAAAGAATTTTTTAACGCTGCATTGCATACGTACATTCGTTTTGGTTTAAATTAATTGTTAATAGTAAAAAAAAAACAGAACAGAACAAGAGTATGAGGCATATAGATAACTAGAAACTAGATTTTGTTAATTTTTAGTTCGTACATATTTAACGACTTTGACTATGCACAATTAACCTTTATTCTTTGAAATTTATATTTATATTATAATACCTGACAATTGTTCAAAAATAAAAAAAAATAAAAAAAAAAAAAAAAAAAAAAAAATCAACGTGTTTAATAAATAACAATTACGAGTTTTTGATTTATTTCTCATTTTAATCAATTTACTCTGTTCACCATTCACCATTTATGTACCAATTCACATATCATATATATAGAATATACTTTGGCTTTGCTTAATAAAATTAGTAAAATAGCAACAAAATCGATTTGTATTTATCAGTGTTTTAAACGAAAAATATTGTGTTAAATACTAACGAAACCAAACGAAAACCACAATCATTTTCATTCATTTCATAGCATTTCAAGTATTTCCTGTTTTTTTTTTTACTCTTTTTTGTTTTGTTTTCTTCTTGGTGCCTTGCTTAGGCGATATGTTTTTTTTTATTATTAATTAAAGGTGTTAAAACTTAAGATTGTTATTGCCTATATATATATATTTCTCTAATCGAAAGTTTATTTATTGATCGAGAGGGACGTTGAAAAAGCGTTTTCTGGGTGATGAATATTTTTTTTTTTTTTTGGTGGTAGCAGATTTCAAAAGATATGATAATTAGGCGACCTTTTACTGTTTATTGATTTATTTTGTTTTTGCAATTTAATTAGTGACTTGATTAAGATGTTTTTCCATATGGAAATTCTTTATCGTTTAAGTCAACTGTTTTGTTTTCTTAAGTAGTTTGTAGGCGCCACACAAATGGAAATTGTTTATTAAATAAATTAAATGTATGTGTAATCTGATTTTTCATTTATTATTAATCAGGGTTGTTTAAAGAATTATGATTATGGTTAAAGATAGTGAAGATGATCTATGACGATACATTTTTATAGTTATTATCCGTTTAGTTATTTTTCGTAGAGTTGAAGAATCAATTTTTATCATCCTTCAGCGAGCATTTTTAGCATTAAAATTAAATGATTGGTTTAACTGGATCTTCGATACATTTTTACCACTATTATCCTCGTAAAGATGATGAAATTGATTAAAGAACACCAAAAATATTCTCATAAAATATTTTTCTATACGATTGGTGTTAAAAAAAAGGCCACAAAAATCACCAGACTTATTATCAGCAAATAAGAACACACCTGCTGATTAATACAGGAATTCAATAAAAAAAAAGAACAACAAACTAGCCAATAAACAATAATAATCTAGCCACAACATTCCATTCGTCATTATAAAAATTATTAAGAAACAACGAAAAATAAGACAAAATAAAAAAATTAATTAAGCGGCAAAATAACAACAGAAAAAAGTAATAAAAATATTTCTTTTTAGTTTTGTTTTTATTACGACAATACGTGTGATTCTGTGTTTTTATTTTTTTTTTTTATATTTTTTTAATAAAAAGCTTTAAAAAAGCATCAATAAAACTATTTTTTGTTTGTTTGTTTGTTTGTTTTCATTTATTTTGGTTATTTTCTGTTATAGATTTTTTCATTAAAACCAGTCAAACTTTATTACTTGATTGGTTGGGAAAATAACAATAAAAAGCCAACGAGAAATATTTTTTTGTCAATAAAGCTTTTTTTCTGTCTGTCTGTCTTTCTACTTTTCATTTAATTTATATCTCGATTAATAAAAATAGCAAAAGGTGTGACTTAAGATTTATTACAAAATTAATTTTTTTTTTAAATTTATTTATTTAAATGCCAAAAATATTAAAAGCAATAAAATTTTTTTTTTCATTTTCAATCTATCCTTCCTATACGATTTATTCGTGTTAATAGAGAGCCCAGAGTGTGTATAAAGAAAACACAGAAACTAAATTAACGCATCTAATATAAATTTTTTTTTTTGTATCTAATAAATGTATGAAGGGAAATGAACTCTTCTCGTCTTTAATAAATAAATAAAAAATAAATTTTTTATCTAAAATAAAGATAAAAGAATAAAATAACAATAATAACATGAAATAAACAAACATCCCAATGGTAACATCATCTTTAACGCGAGAGACACACCATCAACTCTCACCAACGAAAAACGAGATAAAAAAGAAAGAAAAAAAAAATTTTTTTCTTAGACAAACTTAAACAAACAGACAAGTGTGTTAAGCTAAGCTAAGTTAAATTTAGTTAAGAATATACAGGCATGAAAAGAAAGAAAAAAAAAAAAACTGGATGCCGTTGTAGTTTGAAAAAAAGTTCGTTCATTTTGTTTGGCGGACGACACATGACACTTCTTTTTACCGCATTTACATGCTAACGAAAAATTCGGTTTATACAAATTTATCCTTTAAATCGAATTCTTTATTCATTCAACAAATTTGACTTTCAGAGAAGTTTATCGTGAGCTAATTTCGTCCCTTTAAATTAATTTTCGTTGCAAATATTTCTTTACGTGTTACACTCAGTTTCTATGCTTTTATTTTGTGACTTTTTAAAGCTTTTTGTTGTTTAATTAACTAAGAATTAGGATTGACTTCAATGTTAGTATCGTTCAAACATTAATCATAATGAGTTAGTAACGAATAAAATACGCAGCAGCATTTTTAAGTCATTACTTTAAGCTTTAGCTGTTATTTAAGTAACCATCGAGCATTTTAATTAAGTAATTAATAAAGAGATAACGTAGTTACTGCAGTTTTAATATGTTTTGTGCACACTGTGTCTCTTTAAAAGTTTAAAAATACATAAAACAGTCCCCTAAAGACACTCTAGAAATATCAAAAACAAAAAAACCATAAATTTTCTTTAACCAAAATTATTATACCTCGTTGATCCAATATTACCTCCTTTGATTAATGCCTCTCCCCACTTATCATTATTAAAACATTTTTTTTTTTTTTTTTTTTTCATTTCCCTTTTATAGATAATTTAAATTAAAACTAAAACATACGATAATTTCCATGTCACAACATAAATTTAACGCAACATTATTATGATTTATTAGCGAAATTTTTATTATTCCGAATTGAAGTTTATTTTCCAGTATTCCAGGCACACTAAAGCACACGATCATCTCATACATTTATTGCATGGTTTAAACATTATTATTATTATTATTATTATTATTATTTTTTTGTTTTTTGTTGTTGATATTTTTCAAGTAATTTATTAAATTTAAAAAAAAAATGACTGGAAAAATTTACATTAATTACGTAATAATGTAATAATAAATTTTCAATTTTAATATTTGCATATTGGGTCGTTTTATTCTAATTTTAATTCACTCAAAAACATGTAATGCATCGTTGTTGTAAGAAATTAAAGAAAAAAATAAAAAAAATGTTTGTAACCGCACAACATCGTCATATGTTGGTCGTCGTCATCGTCATCATCATCGCGCCATCGCTACAACATCTTTTAAATATTTATTCATATAATAATAATAATAATAATAATAAAGAAAGAAGAAGGAAAAAAAAAGCCTAAAAAAAAAAACACAATCAATTAATCGAAAACGAGGTGCTGCTTTTCACATAAAAAAAGATGTTTCTCTTAGTTTTTATTTTTCTTTCATTTTTTTTTTTTTGTTGTTGTGTGTGCTTAGTTTTTTGTCGCCCGGTTTTATTATTTTTGGTTATTGGTTTTTTTATGATTATTATTATCAAAAAAAATATAATAAAAATAAATAAGAAAAAGAATATTTTGTTATAACGACGTGTTTGTGTTTGTTTTGTCGATTTTTAATCAACCGAAAAATTCAAAATACATTTGCAGAGAAATATTTTTGATTTAATTTTTATTTCATTTTTTGCTATTTTTTAATGGAAAATATAAATGACACGCTTATTTGTTGAATTTCACTTAATTTCTTTAACAAATGCGTTGTTTTTTTTTTTTTTTTTTTTTAATTTTTTTCATTCAATAATAAATAAAAAGTTAACAAACAAAATGAGAAAAAAAAAACGAACTCTAACGAATTTACATAAATGATATCTACAAAACGCGTTATTAACGCTTATTCACGCCTTTTCTTTATTATTAGTTTAAAATTTATATGGCATTTAAAAGCATGCACAATGAATTGTGGAGGACCTTTAATTCCTTTGAGCATTCAGCGACAATTACCATCATTAATAACTGCACAAAACTGTAACCATGAAATACAACTTTTTTTTTTAACCATAATTAATAAAGCCAATCGTTAATTTGTTTGCTTCTTTATTTATTTATTTCTGTTTGTTAATTGAGGGAATATTTTATTGTATTTTATATATTGTTTACGTCTTACAACCAGTTTTATACTTGGGTAAATAATTTCCAAGTCTTTTCGTTTGATTTAAAATGTGTGGATGAGTGCACTGAGTGTTGCAAAAAAAAAAAAAAAAAAAAAAAACAACTGAGCTTAAAGAAATTTTTGTTAATCGAATTTCAATGGTAAATATTTTTTTAAGCCCTTATCAAAAAATGATTCACCGAAATTAGTACGATTATTCATTTTTTGTAGGGGGATTAGGTAATGAAATTTTATTAGAAGCAGTTCTGTAATATTTTTAACTGGTAAACCGCGCATTCAACGATTCATCATAATTAAATTTATCACCTTTTATATCCTTCACGACTGCTACAGTAAAAAACTGTTAGTCTAGGGGTATAAAATCTACTTCCCAACATAAATACAAAATAACTTGCGTCATTACTTTCCAAATCACATCTATCAAATAATTCTTAATTCATTAATTGATCTCATTTAATCTGTCTTTAAAGCTTGTAAGCTTTATTTTTTTTGTATTTTGTTGTACTTTATACTTATCACCACAGCGGGTAACTAAATACATTTAACAAAGTACAGTGGATTTTTAATTCTTAACATTTCATAGTTTTAAATGTATTAAACTAATAAATAAAAAAATCATTCAAAAATTGATTATTATTATTATTATTATTTATTTATTTACATTTCTTTTATTATTATTAAAAAAAATTATTTATGCTGTGCTACATATAAAAAATATTTTTTAAAAAAATTATTAAACAAACACAATAAAATGGCAACAACAGCAACAGCAACAGCAACAGTAACAACACCACCACGATGCACAGTAAGAAAAGACGAAGAAAATTGAGAAGAAAAAAAAACATTAAAATATGTTGTACTTACACTGTATAAGTTATGTTTATGCTGTGAAGAGAAGAATAAACGCATTTTTTTTTTCTTTCTCAATATTTAAAAAGAAAGAAATTTTATTTAAATAAAAATAAAGACAGAAGAATCGTAAATTTTATATGAAATTGTTTTGCAATAAAAAACAATGAAATATGATGCTACTATACACACGTTAAAAGCTCTTATTATTTATTTTTTTGTGCTTTATATACATATAAATAAATACAAACAAACAAACATTACATGTGTTTACGTATTGGCATTTATATATAAATTTTCTTTATTATTATTATTATTATTTTTCTTTTTTTTTGTTAATTTAAGATTAAAATTGTAACTGTGCTGTGCCAAGTGCATCTTGTTGGTTTTTTTTTTTTTTTTTGCCACGTTATTTTTATTTTTTCGATAAATAAACGATGGATCAAGATGCGTTATTAAATGCTATTTGCATGTGCACAGTGTAAACTTTCATTGCATTACGATGATTTTTTTTTTTTTTTTTTTTTTTTGTTACAAACATCAGGATTGCATGTCTGTAATGGGAAAATTGTATTTTTTTTTTCTTTCGATTATTTAAAATTTTTAATAAGAAAAACTTAAAGAATGAAGAGAATTTTTTTGCTGATTTTTCATAACAAAATGAAGGAAGATTTGACTTGAAACATAAAATGTTGGTATTTATGTAAATTGTAATAAATGAAAATTATTAGGTAATTTACATGACATTAACATGATATTCCATATCTTATTGTCGTAAATTTGTAAATTATTTGTTCACCATTATAACGTTTGATTCAAGTGAAAATTTACCATACGAAATTATCTCGAATTTAATATTATTGGCTGACGGAAAAACACAACGAAATGTATTTAATAAAAAAAAAAAAAAAAAAAAAGAAGAAGTTATTTGTCATTGTTGCTCTTTAATATTATTATTGTTGCTCTGATTTTTAATACTGATCATGTTTTGATCAATAAAAAATTAAAATTATTTAATATCGTCGTCGTCTCAGTCGTGAGTTAAAGGAAACAAAACTAAAGAAGAAAAGTAGATCGAAGATCGCCCCCATTGCTTTTCTTCTTTCTTTTTAATAAAAATAATAATAATAATAATAATCATTTTTATTGCTGTAATATTTTTAAACAATAAAATATAATTTTATTTTTATTTATTACAAATAAATGATTGAATTTAATCAGGCAATTGTAAAAAACTATGTGCGGTTTTTTTTTTTGAATTTTATTTAACTGAATATTTTTTTTTTGTATGATCATCGATTTAACAAAAAATTGTTTTGTAATTTTATCGATTTTAACATGTTCTCAATAGTTTAGTTTTTATTATTATTGTTAGTTGATATTTTATCAGCTTATGAACAATTATGTTGCGGTAAATTATGTAATGAAATTTTTCTTGTTTCTTTTGTTCAATTAATTTTGGTTGATTTTTATCAAAAATGCTTGTTAAATTCGATGAATTTTTACATTTTTTTTTTTTTTTTTCTTTAAATCAATTTAATTGATTTTGATGTTTTTAGGACGGTTTTACATATTGTGGAATGTCTACAATTGCCTTAACCAACACTGTACGTAATTTAAAATTACTAAAACCCAGCTCGTACGTGATTCTACTGAATTGACCTTTAAACTACAAATCAATTTAAGTTTTTAATTGAAGTAACAAGCTTTTAAAGCTTATTTATCTATAATTATACAAGAAAAACACCGGCTTATAATAAAATAATTATCTTAAGTACGGTGCACGATTAAATACTTCTGTAATCCAAGAGTTTACTACAATTTTCTATCAATAAAATGAAATTAAAAAAAAAACAGCAATAAAAATTTAACAAAAAACTAGTTATATCCTGAGTAACTACGTCAGTCAGAGCCAAAGTCTTTAACAGTCGACTACAACCAAATGATGAGTACACAACAAATTAATAATGACAACACACCGTACATTGTTAATTAAAAATAAAACAATTTATTGGTTAATTGTAACTAAATTAAAACAATCGCGCATTTCATTAATTATTTATATATATATAAAAAAAAAAAAAAAACTGGTTTAAATACACTTTTAATATTAATAAAATTAATTAAAAATTATTACAACAATGTTGCAATTGCTGTTAAAATGTTAAAATATTAAAATCCTCTTCCTCTTGGTCAAATTTATTTAATAAAAATGCTCATCGTCAAGAAAAAAATATTTGTCTTTAGCTTAAATTCCACGATACAAAGGTTTCTCTTGTTAATAATATTATTATCGTCAGACGATGAAGAAGAAGCAGAAGAAGAAATATTATGAATAACAAATAAATATAAACACCTTTGTTGTATTTTATTATTTTAATCCAAAGATTTTCTTCTTTTTTTATTTTATGCCTTAACGTTTAATGCAGCACAGCAGTCAATTCAATGTTAAAGCTAATAAAAATTAATATTTAGCAATGCGACAGTCTCACTTTGTCTCATCTATATATATATATATATATATATAAATAAAAATAAATAAAAAAAATTTATTATTATTACTGGATATATGCAGTTTTCTACATAACAAACAAACAAACAAACAAAAAAAAAGAATTTCGTTTCACCTTAATATTTGTCTCAAATAAACCAATTTTCTTCTTTGATTTTTTGCAGCAAAATCCTTGGTTAAAATCTTTTTTATTAAGTAATTTAAATATTTTAATTGGCTTTAATATGATTTAATAAGGTAATCGGTAAATGCGATAATTTGATTTAATATATACTAACGCCTATATGCATATTTAAATCGCAACAAATAACTTAATAAAAATAAATAAATGAAAAAAAAACGTTTGGATTCTTTATGAAATTAAAATAAAAGAGAATTATTTTTTTTTTTTTATTTTTTAATTAATTAAATAATAAATAATAATTAATTAATTAATTATAACTAAGGTGTATTATATCCTTAAAATATTATTGTAAATAAATTTAATTAATTGTTTAAAGTGAAAATTTAGCAAATAAAATAAATAAAAAAAAAATAAAAAAATGTCAAATTTGTTCTGTAAATTAAACTTAAAATTATTTTAACAATTAAAAAGCGAAAAACTGTTAAGAAGAATTAAATTAAATCTGTGTTTCTTTTTCATTTTAACCACACAATAAAAAGAATTAATTTTTCAGGTAAAAAAAACAGGAATTTCTGAGATAAGTAAAAGTAATTCAATGCATTCATAACATGCTTAGAAATGTTATTTGATATGATTATTGATTGGAATCTGGTTTAAAATAATAAAAAAAATATTTAGAAAACTGAATAACAAAAGGATCTTTAAGGAAATTTAATTAAAAATAAAAAGGAGCAAAATGGATAATTTTTATTCAATAATCCTTGTCTTATTTATTTATTTTTACCTTTATTATTAGTAAAGGTTAGCAGCAATAATTCTCTTTATTTTAATATCCGTGAATTGGATTTTATTTGTAGAAGGATGCTTTAAGGCTGAATAACTATTGTTTCACGGATATGCTGGGAAATTTTATTTCTACTTTTGTACAGTGGTGGAATAAGATAAAGTTTGCTTTTAAGGCGTCTGGTTATCATTACTGGTTTGATTGCCTTTTAAATTATTTGAAATTAAATTGCTGAAAACGCAATGGTTTTACGTGGGAGTTTCGTAAATTTTGTAAAAGGATTGTTTGTTATGCGTATTATACGTCCAGTTTTTATTTAATTTACATACTAAAGCAACTTTTAAAGCGGTTATCTTACACACAGTAAGGACCGTGAATAATCCCCACAGAATAACATCGTTTTGGAGGAAAACTTTCCAGGTAAAGGCAAGAGCATTTAGCGAAATTATTTTATTATCACGCCATTTATATACACGGCTTCGACTCTGATTTTGTTACATAAACGTGAGACATCTTTAAGGAATATAACGTTATTGTTACCGTTGGATACATAATGTGAAGGCATCAAACGTTTTTGACGTGATTTACTATGAAAGCGAGTGATTACACTAGAATATTAATATTTTGATGCAATTAATACGCATAAACATGTTTAAAAAAAAAAAAAACGAAAAACACTCTGTTAACCAGCATAAAAAATTTAGTAAAAGATCATTCTTGTGATTTGATACTTTTTGTTTTTTTTAAAGATTAGTGAACCAAAAACAAAAAAATATTTTTATATCCAATTATTTTCACGAAGAAGAAGAAGACGAATAATAATAAAAAATAAAAAAATTAAATTAATGGAAAAAAATTCTTTATTACTTATTCTACTTCTATCCATCAATCAATTTATGATATTTCTTCGTTATCTTCATTGTTGCTGGCGCTTTTTTCAACATAAAAAAAATAAAATTTATTAATTTTTATATTTTTTAATAATAATAATAATAAAAAAAAAAAAAATTTTTTTTTTTTATAAAACCAACGAAAAAGGTGAGTTAATTTATTATTTTTTATATTAAATTATTAATTTTTTTTTTTTTATTATTCATAAATGTAATAAAAATAACAAAAAAATTTAGTTTAATTTTTTTCGATTTTTTAATTGTGTTGACAAACGGAAAATGGGATTTTGTAACCAGGTGACCATAGTTCTCATCAACGTATTCGTTATCATTGCGTATAAAACAGCACGCATGAAAAATAAACATACGGCAATAAAATCATGTAATCATCTCTCTTTTTTGAACTCAGGAGTTCTTAGTGGTTTTCTGGTTATAATATTAATTAAATATCAAATGTTTGCTGTTCGTTGTCATTATTATCTGTATACAGAGGCTCATAAAAAATTATTTATTTATTTATTTTTGTTGAACTAAAAATCATAAAATAAATGCTATAAATCATAATGTGGAAATATTTTCTAGGCATTTTTTTTTTTTTTTGTAAAGTATTTTGGCGTGTTTTAGCTTTAATGATTCAAAACATGTTTTTATGGCATATAGTGGAGTAAACGGACCTAAACTATAATCACGACAATTACAACCTGTTCAAGGATTCGAAACACCAAGAATAATTCTGCACCAAAATATTTATAATCCTTAAAGTTCAATAAACATTTAAAAAAAACTTTTTTTTGATTTTAATCATCCGGACAAAAATCGTTTCAAAAGCGAAAAAAAAAAAAAAATAAATATTAAGATTTCGGTTTTGATTAATTTGTAATTGTTCTGGTGAATAAATGACATTCGGTGGGATAATAATTATCCGGATGTTTTTCTTTGTTAATTCTGTAAAAGCTTAAAATTTTTGACGTTTTTCAAGTGTCAATGTCATTTGTTTACTTCGCAGTAGTAGATTTAGCGTGATGTTAAAAAATGCAAAAAGATGAATTATCGTTGTCAGATTTGCATCAAACAATTGCGTCATTTATTTCTGTTAATTCGGTTTATTTATGCATTTGCTTAATCGTCATCTAAAAGTTAATGGCAAAAGGTAAATTTTTTAAAGGTTCGACACCAAAACTGTATCTGATTGTAACCGATGTAATCCATTATTATAAAAAAGAATGAAACGTTTCTTCTGTTTCAAACAAAATCTATTTCAGATAGATCTGATGAAATGACAACGATGACGATTTCTATTTTAGATGGCTGAATAAATTGTTGTAAAATAATAAAAAAAAATTAAGCAATAAAAAAATTAAATAAATAAATTCTTCTCTCTATTTTATTTATTTTTTTTTTTTTTGGTATTCAAACAGAGATGTAAGAGCCGTGCTAGTCATCGAAAAAGATAAATCAACGCAATTTTCAACATTTAGACAGATAGAACATAACACCAATAATACATATTAAAAATTATTAACTAACATTTATATAAATATATAAAAGCTTCAAAACAATAAGAAACAAATAAAACTAAACTTGTCGTTTCTTATATACATATGTAGCTAAGCGTTAAAACTTTACAGAACTTTCATTATTTTTATTCTCTATTCTTATTAAACTTTTTTTTTTTTAATTTTTTTAAAGTGTGATTTAATTTTATTTATTTATTTAACAACAAAAAGAAAAAACGAAATAAAATTATGTGATAATAATAAAAAAATCGTTAATAAAAAAAAAATTTTCGTTTTTCTTTTTTTTTACTCTTTTAATAAATGATGTTGGCACCCAGGTACACAACGGTCACTGTGTTATATTGATTAAAATATTCGTGTATGTTTGTTTTTTTTTTCTTTTTTTTATATCGTGGTTAATTAATTTAATATAATTTTATTTCTTTTTTTGTATTAATAATTAATTAAACATGGGAGTAATGTATTAAAAATAAAAATTAAAAAAAAAAAAAATCTTTCGTTGCCTCCGCGTTAAACATACAAATTACAACCGAATTGCATTTCCTTAATAAAAAAAATTTTAAAAATTATTACCGTCGGTATAAATCTATTGAAAATATAATAAAAAAAAAAAACTTTATTAAATTAATTATATTAATTAATTAATTTTTATAAAAATTATTTTTAAGTAATTTTGGGGTGAAAAAATGACAAAAAAAGAAAAAAGAAAAAAAAATTTTTTTTTATTTATCTACCGTTGAAATGAAAGAAAAAAAAATTATTTATAATCATCCGAGTTAAACATAAATGTGCAATCTGCCAACATAATGCAAGAAACATAAAAATTCTTAATAAACAACCAACATTCATAAGTAAACGAAGTAGAGGAAAGAAATGAAAAGAAAAAAAAAAACGTTAAAGAAGACATAATAAGAAAAGATAAAAGAGAATGACATTAATGTTAATAAAATATAAATAAATAAATGTAGAAAATTAGTAAAACTATTGCAAAATTCACTCCATGAGACGTTTTTTGTTTGCATGTTATAACAAGAAATAAAAACAGAAAGATGATGAAGAAGAAACGACACTTAATGAGCTTTTTTTTTTTTTTGTGTATAGTAAAGTTAATTGTCTGCATTGTCTGCTCAGTGTCCCCAAAAAAAAAAAAAAAAACGAATAAACATTACAGAAAAAAAAAATGCCAGGCATAAATACAAACAGCAACAACAAAAAAAAAAAAAAAAAAACGAAACACCACCACCAACAGTTTGTCAGTTTGCTCATCATTTTATGAGTCGTTCGATGCATAAATTAATTCAGCCATGAAATTTTTGTCGTTTCTTCATTCTTTTTCATTTTATGCTTTATGGAAAAAGGTGTTTTGTACTTCATTTCTTTTTTTTTTTTTTTTTTAGTTTTATTTTTGTACCCTTTTTTCCCATTATAATATTATTAAAAATTAAAAAAAAAAAATGTTGTTTTACTAGTAGTGTTCAGTTGAAATTTTAATTTTTGCTTTGCTTACAAAGAAACACACGTCGAAAGCAAAACACACAGAAAAATGCATAAAAATAAGAACAACAAATATTAATATTAATAATAATAATAATAATAATAACAAAAACAACATTTATTTAATGAGGATAAAGGTAAATGCTATAATAAAAAATTGTGAATAAAAAGAAGGAAAAAAAAAAAAATAAAAAATTGATGTAACATCGTCAGCGAATCAACTTTGTTCAAAATTTTCTCTGTGTGTTTCCGTGGTAAAAACAATATAACCGCGCGCGGCTTATAACTTATAATTATTTAAAAACACAAAAACACAAAAAAAAAAAAAAGCATAAAGAAAGGCACATTGCACGCATGTTGTTATTATTATTATGATTATGAATGTTGTTGGTGTAAAGAAGGCGCACCTGAACGTTAAAAGATTGACATAAGAAATGATATAAAAAATAATAATAATAATAATAATAACGTAATGTAAAGTAAAGTTTTAAAACAAACAAAAACTGCTAAAGACGATGATGATGAAGACGCACCTGACTGGTTGGGATAAAACAACATGAAACAGCAGCAAAATTGAAAAAAAAAAAAAAAATAAAAAAAATCTCATTGTATAACATTTATGCACACGGTTTACCTGTGATTTTATGATTTTTTGTTTTGTTCTGTATTAAATACAAAAAAAAAAAAAAAAAAGGAAGAGTTACGAACAGAGTTTATTTGCTGTGATGATTATTAGTGAGATGGCGATGGGAAATTGATGATTTTTCTTTTACATCATTTATTTTCCTAGTTTTTTTTTTTTTTTTATTCCCTGTCACGTTTGATTTCTAGCTAAAAAACAAAAAAAGAAAGAGAGAAGAAGGAAATAAAACGCAAAAAAAAAAAACCACAAACAAACACAGCAATGATATAATAAAAAGAAAATGATCAACGTTTAAAGAGAAGAAACAATGTTGATTCGTAAATAAGGTGCACTAGGGCGGAGCGTAATAATAATAAACAAAGATGATCACAGTGTAATTGCACAGTTTTTCTTTTTTTTTTTTTTTGTTAAAGGTAATCACTTTTTATACTTTATTGCAATTTATAACTTATTATTATTATTATTATTATTGTGTGTGTTTGTATAGAAAATAGAAGCAAAACGGGAGAACATTTAGATTAGTAATATTGATAAATGTTTTTTTTTTTTTTTTTTTTGTAAAATTCTACAGTAGCTGATGGTAATAATAATAATCTTTATCGGAATAATAATAATCAATAGTTTTTGTAACGTAATGTCTTTAATTTTTAAAAGCTTCTGCGCTCCCAGGCAACAGCAATATTTATGGCTCCTTTCCTATGAAATTATAATTTTTTTTTTGTAATAAGGTTACTGTGCTTTTGGGAGTTCAAAACGACTACAGATAAAATTGTCTAGTTACACCATGGATCAATTATTAAATTGATTAAACAAAAATAAATTCATTTATTCAGTTTTTTTTATTTTTATAGATTCCAATGTTAGTTAATTAAAACTTTGTTACTATTTATGGTAAATAAAAAATTACACAAAAATTAAATTATTTACCTATTCGACAATTAATTGATTAATTTAACCTGATTTATCATTAATGATATAATAATCATGAGAGCGAATAAATAAATCAAACATTTAATTGTGAGTTGATTAATTAATTTTCTCCCATTGAATCAGAATTATATTTTATAATTGCTGGTTAATTAGTATGGAATTTATTATTAGTTTATTGAAACAAGTAAAAAAAAAAAAGGTATTATTATTATTATTATGGATGCTATAAAATAAAATAAAAATGCAGAATTTTTATGTTTAATTTGTAAACATCGAGTACATTTAATTTTATTAAGTTATTTCTCGGTATCGATAAGAAAACCTTGAAACCTGTGTTATCGTTACATAAGTCTACATAAAACATATGTAAGTATAGTTTCACCATTAACAAAGAGAAGAAGGAAAAAATAAACTTTTATTAACAACAAAATCAATAATTTAACGTAAAATTATTGCTTTACAAACAGAAAAATACTTAATCCACTTATTGTTAAATTAAAAAAAAAAAATCAGCCTATAGGTAACACATAATAACTATCATTACGCATATTTTAACTGAACGAACAATAAATTTTAATAAAAAAAATATAAAATAATGCAACAAGCAACAAGGTTTCAAAAGAAGAAAAATAAAAAAAATTGCTTGACATCTACTCTGTTACTCTGTTTATAAAATTTTGTAACAGCGAAAACCAGGTAAAAATGAAAATTATTTAAAAAAAAAAAAGAAATACTTGAGGCTGTTAAATATACTTTGCAATGCATGATAATCGCTAAAATTAAAATTTTTCATTCAAATTACCATGATGGATGATTGAAGTTACTTGCAGAAGTAACATGCAAAATGGCGACAACAAGTGCAATTTTAGTTTTCTTGAATTTTATTAAAAAAAACAAAAAAAAAACAAAAGAAAAAAAATATGAAATTTTTTTAATGCCATCTTGTTTCTCATCCATTCATGTCATGTTAAACCGGATGAGAAAAAAAAAAGCATGATAATGATGAGATGTTTGCTGATTATAAACTTTTTTTTTTTATTCTTATAAAGTCTCCACCTTAATATGCAATTAAAATTATTATTTTAGCTTAACGTAACAAAGTATTAAAATAAAAATTTTAATAATAGAGTGAGTGAGTACAAGGAATTTGAATAATAAATGACCGCCATTTCGTTGCGGTATAAAATTGTTTTTTTGTTATTTTCCTACATCAAAATGGATACCTTAAGCCGTGTAAAAAAAAAAACAATTTTTTTTTGTTAATAGTGGAAGTAATTATGCAATTTTATTTAAAAAAAAAAATGTTACAATAAAAAGGCGTGGTCGTTGTATTTTTTTTTTTTTTATTTAACCATTTCAAGACAATTTTTTCTGTTTAAAAATTTTTATTAACGGCAGCAATAACCTCCTTTTTTTTTTTGTTTTAAACAAATTTTTCATTCCACAATAACAATGATAATAAAAAAAAAAAAAAAGAAACCGACGACATTTTTCTACATTGACGAGCTTCTACAGCTTTCAAAAGACAATTTATTGGCCCAAACCATCCAATATGTATAACAGTTCAAGTCATATACGGAAGCATTTTTCGAAAACAAAAAAAAACCGGGCGGTTCTCATTCTTTATCGTATTTTTCTCCTTTTGTTAACTTTTTATATATTTTTTGCACATTGTTTTTAGTTTAAACAAGGTATGGGCGTCATTGTCTTATTTTTAAACCCATCACTGTGTGCTAATAACGTAATAAAAAAAAAAAAAACAAGAATAAAACGATAATTTTAGATAAATATTTTACTAAGGTTTCTGTTAAAATCGATAGATTTTTAAACCACAAAAATTAATTTAAAAAAATATCAAATAACGAAAAAACTATTAAAAAACAACAGAAAAAAAAAAAGCGAAAGAAGCAAAAATTTTCTGTTTTTGTCAACTAGTGATGGCGGATTGAAGATTGAATAATAAAAAAAAAAAAAATAATAATTTAAATCACGATTGACAAGTCAATAATGTCAAATATGAAAACCTATAAAAGGAAACTAATCCAGAAATTTGAGTTAGCTTAAGCTAAATAGTATGCAGAAAAAAAAAAAAAATAAACAAAAATTTCTTTAACCAATCAAAAAAAATTTTGTTGGTATAACAAAAAAAAAAAAAAAAATATTCACCTGTCTTGCGTATAAAATACAAAAAAAAAAAAAAAAAAAAAATCTTCCAAAACTTTTATTTGCTGACGAGCGATAATAATTACGAGCTTCGTATCAAATGGAAACAAAAAAAAAAATATTAGAGAGAGGCTTTTAAAGAGAAAAAAAAAAAATAAACAAATTTTTCTGTTATAAGAAATGAAAAGAAATAAAATGTTGCCGTGTGTGGTGATGGTGCTATGATGACTCCGATTGTTATGCTTTTATGTTCGCGTGGAACAGTAAAGAAGAAAAAAAAATAATAAATAAACCGTCGAAAGTCATACACTGTGTAAATAAATGTTAAATATAAAAACGCACAGATGGGATGATGATTGTTTGCAAATGATTACGGTGTTGTTGGCGCTTTGCCGTGGCTGCTGTTTGCTACAGCAATTTAATAAACAAAATAAAAAAAAGGGGATAATTATCACTTTTCATCTTACGGGCGGGCCATATGTTTGCGGTTCGGTTCGCCTCACTATCCATTTAATTTTCCATTAAATATAAAAAAAAAAAAAATCTTTAATTTGCTAAAAAAAAAAACTCTTTAGTTTATTATTAAATAATCAGCAAATAAGCGAAATAAAAGCACCAGAATGATCCAGAAAATAACCAAATTTCTGTGTTCGTTCGGTATTTTTTTTATTTTTTTTGTATATACATAAATGGGGCGGGCAGTGTTTGTTACATTTAGTAAATTAAACGCAAACGCACACACATATATGCCAGATATGATTATATAGATGGTAAAGACTTTACAAAAAAAAAAAAAAGCTTAATTGATATTATATGCGATATTTGGAAAGCCTACAGTTACTTCTGGAATTACGCAAAGAATTATCGCGTAGTAAAAAAAAAAAGACACATCACGAAATCACAAATAAAAAATAGAAAAAACTTTAGTAAAGGATTTTTGTGTGTGTATGTGTGTTTTATATAACAAGGATTACAATCATAAAAAAAAAAAAAAAAACACATCGAATACATAACCAATAATCATGATCTTGAATACAACATGAGCATGTTCTGCACGTTGCTACTGTGAAAAGTAATGAAAGATGAAAAACATTAACGACCGGTGATTAATTATGTAAAGTAAATTAAACAACAAGAGAAGAAGAAGAAGAAAAAAAAACACAAACAAACATTAACTAATTACAGAATAACAAAAATAAAAAGAAAACAAAAATAATTCAATTAACTGATTTTTACGAAGAAATAAAAAAAAACTTCATTCAATAAATTGCAGCAGAAATTTAACATAAAAAAAAAAAACCACAACAGGTACAAAAAGGAAATAAAATTTGTAAAACAGCAACCGAAAAGTAGTTGACATAAACAAATTACTTAAAAATATAAAAAAAAAAAAAAAAAAAAAATTGGTTGGTTGGCTGGTAAACAAATATAAGCGATAAACAAATCATATTACAATTAATAAATGCCAATAATATGTTTTGCCCTCTTTCATCATTTATATCGAAAAAAATTATTTGTGGATTTTCATTTTTTGCTTTATTATTTGTTTGTTTGTTTGTCGCTGAATTTTTATTTTTTTTTTTTTTTAAGCTTAATTCACTGATTTAATACATTGATTTCAACCAGTACAAATGTTATTATTTAGAGTTACAAAAATGAAGGTAAATAAATTTAAAAAAAAAAAGAAGAAATTAAAGAAAACTGCACGACTGAATAGCGCGCGCGATAACAGCACAACAAAATGTGATTTAGTTTTATTAATTTTTTATTTTACACACAATCATACGGTTTAAAGATTTAATAAAGAAAAAAAAAATAATAATAATAATTTTTTTTAATGATAATGACAACAGCAGCAACAGAAATAAATTTTTTATTACAAATGTTTTTTTGATCGAACAACAAGAACAACAAGACGAAGTAACTGCGCCAAGTTGCAATAACGATGCACACATGGTCAAAGTCATATAAACAAAATAAATGTAGAGAAAAAGAAAAGAAAAAAAATTGTATTAAGAAACAACAGAAAACCCAACTTTATCCACTAAATAAATAATGAAGAAGAAGAAGAAGAAGAAAATAAATTAAATTAAATAAACAAACCATAAGAAAAAATTATAACAAGATTGAGTGCGGATGAGAAGTTTTCTTGTTTATTATAATTATCGAAAAAGGATAAAACAAGAAAGAGCATCGCGCACACATCGAGTATCTTCCAAGTTTCGTATGGTTTTTTTTTTTTTTTTTGTAACGTTTGCAATGCTCGTCGATTTGTTGACTTTTTGTCTTCTGCTGCTGTTGTTAAAAAAAAATTAACCGAAAATAAATACATAAATAATAATTATAATAAAACAATTCGTAAATTGAAATGATGATCATGATGATGATGATGATGATGATGATGATGAACATCAGTCAAAAAGAAAAACAATTTTTTTTTTTTTTTATTTTTTTTTTTTACCAGAAATAATCGAAATTTATATGGTGAAAAAAAAAAAACAAACAAACGGATGGAAAGAAAGAAAGTAGAATAAAAAAAAAAACTCTGACATGGGATGAATTTTTGAAGGAATGAAAAAAAAAAAAAACTACTGAGAGAACCAGATTTTTCCCAAAAAAAAAAAAAAATTTCATTTGTTTAATTGTTTTTTTTTTTTTTTTTGTAACGAAAAATAAATTTCTGGTTAATTTTTGTTAACCCGTTTGGCAGCAGTTAGTTTATAGTGGCGAGGTGTACTGTTGTGTCATTTCCTAACTAAAAACTAACTTATTCTAAACGAAGCTTAATGCTGAGGAGTAGATATGAGATGTACTAGAACTAGGCAGGTTTATAGTGAAGCATTTGTAAGCTATTAAAAACTTAATCAATTCCTGAATTCCCTATAAGTTGTATTGGGTGTTAATGGAATTTACAGAGATTGGTCAACCTAGAATAAGGGCAACAAATAATGCTATCAGTTCCTAAAAGCAAAAACCGTGATACTGCAGCGAAGTACAACGAAAATTTATTCAATTCTCCCCAACTCCAGATTGTAAGCACTTACAAGCGAAAATATCCTGAGAATATTCCTTTACTGTTTTTTAAGGAATTTCATGAAAAAATTAGTTCAAGAGACCAAAACCCACTGCAAGTCTGCTAAATCAATAAAAATAAAATCTCAAAAGCAGTGAAATTATCACTCGTGTAAATCAACCAATATATTCGCGTATTACTTTTATTATTAATCCTACTTAAAATGACATTTACAAGACTTTCCAAATAATATTTCTTTCTTTATTTATTTTTTACTCAAAAATAAAAACATTTTTATTTTTACCACAAAAGTATTTTTGTTTATATATATATATATATATATATAAATGGGGCGCCCACCGCAATATAAACCCGCAAAATAAATAAATCATTTTTTAATTTACTTATAGACTTTATTGCAAAAATTTTTATTTATTTATTTATTTGTATATCGCACAAGAAGTTCGCTGTCAACATTTATATTAAATTTTATTAACTACAAACTGCACACGAATTATTAATTGATAAAACGGAATGTCAAATTTTTTTTTTTAATACGTTTTAGTGCTTTATTCGTTCGTTTATACCTTTTAGTTCTAATCTTATAATTAAAAAAAAAAAAAAACACACACACACAAAATGAATTCATGTTTTGGTAACAGAAAAAAATAAAAAATCTGCAGCCGCATTTTCACAAAAGACGCTCAAACTCTTTTCGATAAAACTCTTTACGAAATTCATAAATTATGATTCGGTTTTTTTTTTTTTTTTTATTTAATTCGTTTGCAACCAAAGCGCAACCAAAGTGGTTATTTAATTGCAAAAAAAAAAAAAAAACATTTTGTCATTTTTTATAATCAACTGATGGCATCTTGTGACATTTTCAAATTTAAACTTTTTTAACAAGAATTTTCCTATTAAAATAAGAAAAAAATAAAAATTTGCATAATAATAAAAAAAAATATAATTATTATTATTATGGCGCCGATTAGATTTAAACAAAAATAATTTTCACACTATAAAAAAATAATTAAATAATAAATAAAAGAAAGTGGTCAATAACAATAAAATTGCTTTTGTACCAATCTAGCTATCTAACATTAATACAAGAAGCTACAAAGAGGAAAGGAAAAAAATGTTTTTTTTTTTTATTATTATTGGAAAAGCCGCCACCGTGACTGACACACCGCAACAGAATATTACCAGCAGCAATAATACGAAAATGTTTTACTTTACTTTGCTTTTTTTTACTTCTTTTACTTTATTATCTCCTTTTTTTATTTTTTTTACCATAAGAAAATAGTCTAATGATACCCACAAAACAGATAAATTTATAAACGTTGAAAAAAGATAAAACTTTACTATTGTTCTTGTGGTTTTAATTTTTTTTTTAATTTTTTTTGTTTATCCGCCAAATGTGTGCCCAGTAACAACAACAACAACAGTTAACAACATCAGCAACAGCAGCAATAGCAGCAACAACACACTTTAATTCATATATAATGAAAAAAAAAAAAAAAAACCTGCTGTGCACCATTTTAAAAGACGCTGAGCGTCTGTTTAACGCTCGGTCGGTTACTTATTTAAGAGAAAGAAAAAAAAAAGAAAATAATAAATAAAGAAAAATTAAATTAAAATAAAAAAACATTAAATTAGACACATTTAAGGCAAATTTTAACATTTTTTTTTTTGAAATGTAACAAAATCATATTAAATTGTGATTTAAAAATAAAAATACAAGAAAAAAAAAATCGATTGATGATCGATCGAACCAGAACGATGCAACATTTCTAATAAAAAAAAAGAAATAAAATAAAATTTCCATCATTGTTCTATTTTTCTGTGGTTTTATTTATTTATTTTCTTTTCTTTTTTTTTTTTTTTCATTACTTCATCACACACCATCAACACCCAAAAAAACCGTTTCGAATTGGTTTTGTACCTTTTATTATTATTATTATTATTATTATTACTATTTTGCCTGGAAAATGAAAAATAAATAAATTAAACGATTAAAAAAGAAAAGAAAAAAATATTTTTATTTTTTTGATTGTGTTACCCACAGTAGCAACAGCAGCAAAACAAATCAGAAATAAACAAAACGCAAGACAGAGAGTGAGATCGAAAAAAAATTTAACTAAACTGATCGAATTTTAATTTATTTTTTTTTTTTTTTTTATTGTTGAATGATTGAACGCATTTCCGGCTTTTTTTTTTTTTTTGTAATTTAATGAAAAGCCAAATTTTGCTTCCCTTTTATTATATTCGGTATTTTTGTTGTTGTTGTTATTGCTCGGATTCCAACTGAGCGGCGTCTATGATATACAAAAAAAAAAAAAAAAATAAATTAATTAAATTGAATTTTTGATTATTTTCTATCGGTTTATGACGTTTTCAATCAAAAAAAAAAAAAACCATTTCTTTTTTTTGCATTAATAATTGTTTACCTGCTACCTGCTACCTAACTGCAAAATAAATTAAAAATATTTGTTAAAAAGAAAGAAAGAAAAAAAAAATATGTGAAAAGAATCGGATCTTCATTAAATCATTCGTTTTGTCTTTGCGTTTTCAATCAGTAAAATAACAGAAAAAAAATAAATAAAAATCTTGCAGAATACAATGGTCATTGTTATTGTTGTTCTGCCAGCAACATTAAATGTTCATCAGTTTTTTTGGGGCATGCAGTTTATGAATATTCAAAGAATGGCATACAGTTTTGTTTTTTTTTATTGTCTTTTACTGCTGCTGCTGTTGTCCTCATCAACGTCATCAACAGCAACGGTAGCAAAACAGTAAACTATAACCAAAATTTTATCATATAGGCATTCAGTGTTTTTCGGAATATGTTGATGGTAGTCAACCAAGTTCAGTTCGTAGTAAATAATTGATGTTATGACGATAAAGATGGGACGTAAGTTGGGGTGCACACAGAAAGCACACTGCATTAAATTTTATTTTTCATCAGACGTGAATTTTTTTTTTGTTTTTCTGTTTTTCGCATATTAAAACCTGGCAACCATTTTAGTCGTTTTTTTTTTTTTTTTCATTTCTGTAAATTAAATTAAAAATTGTTTTTTTTTTTTTTTTTTTTTTTTGCGATAAATAAACAAAACGTATGACAAACTTTTTTGTGTTTGTTTGTTTTTTTGTTGTTGTTGTTGTTGTTGTACATTTATTTATGAAACATCAAAGTGTAAAGGAGGCAATAAATGTCTCTTAAAAACTCTTAACTACTTTATGCTTAGCGTCTGTAGTTTTTGTAGAAAAAAAAAAAAATAATAATAACGAACGGAGCTAAAATTCTCTTATTGTCGTCGTCATGTTCTTAAGTATTTTTTTTTTTAACCTAATGGTAATCGTTTTGTTGTTTTTTTTTTTTTTCTTTATTTTTATTAAATACTTGTTATATGCGAATAAAATTCAGCGCCTGTTCGTACTCCAAAATAATAATAAAATTAAGGGGGCAAAGAGTCGGATAATTTATAATGAAAAATATGGCGACAGGATTCCACAAATTCCATTTAAGATTTTTCATGATTATTGTATTCTTGTATTGGGTTTTGATATAAAATTAATAACGAAAAACAGTAACAAAGCAGCAATATTAATAATAATAATAATAATTTTTTTTTTTATTTTTAATATTTGCGATTTGTGTGAAGTGTAACATGGAAAAAAATAATTTTTGTGGGTAACAGTAGCGCACATTTAATTAAATATTAATGTTAATTAAATTTAAGTGAAACAGAGTCAACAAAAAAGCAGCAACCAACAGCAAAGATACTTAAAATTGGGAGCAAATTGTGTCTTTACAAAAAAAAAATAAAAAATTTATATCGACATTCCATTAAAGGATTTTTATTTAAAATAACCGAATTCATTGAGATAACAGAACTCCAACAGGCAAAAAGCAACCTTTTTTTTTTCCTCTCCATATCATTTGATTGAACCAAACAGAATTAAATACTTAACCTATAAAAAAAAAGGTAAAAAAAAAAAAAGAAGCGAATCACTTTTCTTATCCCACACTAAACTGTTGTATCCGTAACGAATGAGTTAAACCAAAAATTAAGCTAAGTCGCGCAAGTTGATTTTTGTTTTTTTTTTTTTTAATATTTTTACTATGTGTGTGAATGTGTTATGTGCAAACAAAAAAAAAAGTAAATAAATTTATGTTAAGTAAAGTAAAGTAAAGTAGTTTATGCATTTATCTTGCGAAAAAAAAAAAAATTTAACGAAAGAGAAAATGAAAAAAAATCAAACCAAAACCAATTTTTCACGAGTCTCTAATTAATTTATGAGCAGACGCCACTGCCATTCGCCCAGTTTTGGTTCCTTTTCATTTTGACTTTTTTGTTTATAATTTTAGCGATAAGCAATTGTCATTCAAGTGATATCTGTGTCCAGCATTTTAATGGCTAAAACAATTTTCTTAGATATACAAAACAGAAATGCGATGGAGAGCGAACAAAAAAATGAAGAAAAAAAAAAACAAAATAATAAAAATAAATTGAAAAATGCAAAAATCTCTGTGGTTATTTTTTTTTTCCACTTCTTGTAAAACTTCTTGTTGTTATTATTATTTATATTTTGGTTTCTTTTTAATTTTTTAATTTCATTGGCATTGATGTACTCTGTGCTTTGCTGTCGAAACATAACAAAAACACAAAAAAAAAAAAAAAACAAAAAGCAACAGAAACAGAAAATGAAACTTAAAGTCCAGTTTAACACAGTGTTATTCGTTGTTCGTTTGGAAATTCTCTGTTGTCTTTTGTCAGATATTTGTTGCTGCTGCTGATGCTGTTGATGCAGAAATAATAATAATAAAAAAATAAAATAAATAATAAGAAACAAATCACAGACATATAAAAATATTTTTATTTCACTTAAATTTGTTTTTTATTTTTTTCATTAATATCACAGACAGACAGATAAATATACACGAAATGATTTAGCCAAATGCACTCCAATTAAAAGTCATGAATTAGTTTCATTTGGCTTATTATTTTTTTTTTTTTGCTTTTTTCTTTTAATGTGAATTTGAATAATTGTTTGTTTAAAATTTATTTAACACAAACAAATATTGTGGGGGATTCGATTATAAATTATCTTTACTTAAATTTAACCTGATTATTTTTAGTTTAACGTAATTATTCATTACATTAATCAGGTTAAAAAAAAGGGTATAGGGTGATTCAATTTCGATGTGTGATAATAAAAAAAAAATTTCTTCCTCAGTAGTTTTGAGACTAAAGAACTCGCAAAACATTGAGGCAAAACACAATTTCGGTCAGTATTGCTAGACATTGCAAAAGACAGAACAAATACCCAGCGAAATTAAAAAAGAAAAACAATTAAACAATCACCCTGTTTGTAAAAACTAAATTTTTTTTTCAAATGTTTTAATTAAGTAAAACCCTCCAAAAAAAAAAAAAGTAAAAACCACGCCCGCTAGCCACCTCGTCGTCGTTTCATTCAATTAAATTAAATTTAAAAAAATATTCTGCCCTAATATTTTGTAAGAAGGCAATGACACCATAAAGGTTAATATTTTTCTGGCAATAATTATCCGAATAAATTATTTCTTTAAATCGGAAATCGACAAATACAATGGTAAAAAATAATTTATTTTGTTAAACAAAAAAAGAAAAAAAACTTACTTGGTGCCTTACTTGATAAAACATTTGAAATACTATTACACAACAGACAGGTAATATCACTTAGTTAAATCAAGTTTAACAAAGACAATACATTAGATTTTTCATATCAAACGTTAACGAAAGAAATAAAACTGAAACGTTGTGATAAAACTAAACGCAAAGAGACAAAAAAAAAAAAAAACGCAAATAATGTAAAGAGGAGAAGTGAAGATACTTTAAACGATCCATTTGGCTTTAATATGTTACTTACTTACTTACTTATTTTTATTTGCTCTTTATTATTATTATTATTGTTGCTGTTCTTGTTGTTGTTGTTACATTTAAAAAGTTGATGGACGACGACAGACAGATTTTCGCATACACTACACGCGGTTTGTCCAACACGATATACGACATCTCCGTCAGTTAATGATATTGTCAAATTTTTGTATTTGTTGTCACATTTGACCAAAAAATATTTTTAACCATACTCATGAAGACTTATTTTTTGGCTTTTCTGTTTTAGTTCTTAGCTTAAATATTTTTTTTTTTTTTTTTTCCACAAATCAACTTGTTTTTCGCAAGTAAAATGTCGTTTTGTTATAAAATGTTTTGTTTTTTTTTTTCTTATTTAAACGAAGGAATTATAAAAATGCATCCGTTATAGAGTTTTGTTTGGGAATAAAACAATAAAAAAAAAAAAAAAAAGGAAGAAAACAAAAAGCGAAAGGAATATGAAGCAACAAAAATGAAGCAACAAACCGCTAAAAATTATGACAAATCAAAGAATTAGGCAATAAGAGTTGTATAGAAAATTTTAAAAACAAAACAAAACATAAAAGATAATAAAATAAAATTAAGTTAATTAATTAATTAATTAACGAAAACAAACAAAATAAAAACAAAACAAATGAGTTCACGCTTTTAGAAAAATTTAACATAAAACCGAGAAGAAATTTCTCATCATTTTTATTGTTTTTATTGTTTTTTTTTTTTTGGTTGTTTCTTTTTCAAGTTTTATAAAACTTAACGAATTAATAAAATAATTAAAAAAAAAATTTTATTGCTAATAAACTAAGCTTAAGTTTTATAATTTTTTTTTTATTATTATTATAAATACCAATAGCGAGTTATTATTTAATAAACTAATTTGCAACTATTATACAGAAATTTCATTATTATCAGAGTTTAATCGTTATCGCGATAACACATTCTAATAATTGTTAAGTGTACGGTCGCCCTATATAACCTACTTAACTAATTTACTACATGAAAATATTTAATGCTTACACAATTATATTAAAAAGCACACACAAAAAAAAAGCTAGATAAATGCAAATAATACGTAAACAAAACAAAACAAAATAAAATAAAATAAAATAAAAAATTGTTTAGAAGAAGATTTTAATCTTTGTCTTATTCTATAGTTAAAACATTTTTTGTTGTGGGTGTAATTTAACAACCAATTAAAATTAATTGCTATTCGACTTGTTTTTTTTTTTTTTTTTTTTTTTAAATAAATAATTCACGATTTTTGTATTTTTAATTTTGATAATATTTAATGTGTGTTTTCTAGTTAAACAGTTTTCACGTGCAAAATGAATTTTTATTTCGTTAAAATTGTCCAGTTTAATAGGAACAGAAACAACAAGATTTTATAATAAATCATTTACTAAAACTTTTGTTACATTTAATTCGTTTAATTCATTTTCGGTTTTAAAATTAACATTAAAAATTAAAAAAAGACAAATTGATTAGTAAAACAAAGAGAATATTACCCGTGTGAGTAGATAGAGAGGAATAAAATTAAATTTGTTTTTGTTTAAAAAAAATAACACTTCCGTCATTTGATTAAGTTGTTCAAATATCTTGTCGAATCTTTACGATTAATCTATTTAAAAAAAAAAAAAAAGAAATAAAATGTTTTAAAATGGTAATAACAACACCAATGAAGATGCCATCTCAAAAAATATTCTACGATTCTACTAATAAAGAAAAAAACTAAAAAAACTAAAAAACTAAAAAACTAAAAACCTAAAAAAAATCGAGTTAATATTATGAAAAACTAAATACAGTAGTTGTGATCAATATTGTGTCATTTAATTAATTAAAATACAGTGAAAATACACACAGAGAAGAAAACGAAAAAAACAAAAAAAAAAAAACTTTCAATTTATTGAACCGCAAAACATTTCTATTTATATTCACATATTTTTATTCAATAAATAAATTCCAATTAATAATGAACCATTAAAAACGCCATCGACTGTAATAGAAAATTAAAAAAGAAAAAAAAAACGAGATTCACGCTACCGCACAGCGGCTGCTCATCTTAGCTCACCAACCTAATAAATTAATTTGAAAAAAAAAAAAAAAAAAAAAAACAACCAAATGGGGAAATATATAAACATGTATGTATGGATGAACGATCTTTAAGAAGTTTTTATTTATTATTTTATTTTTTTTTTTTCATCTTTACACAGCACACAATTTTAATTCATCGAAATTAGTCACAGCAAGTAGATTTTTTATTATAACATTTCGATTATAATCGAAGTATAAAAGTTGATGGCATTTTTTTTTACTTCTTCTTCTTCTTCTTCTTCAGCTTCTTCTTTGCCTTTTTACCTCCTCTTATTTATAAATAAATATATAAGACAAATCTACATTTTTTACTAGTCTGTCTGCTTTATAATTAATTAATATACTTGACACGATTAATGTGATTGAAAACAGTGAGGTTTATTTCGTATTAATTTCTCTGTTACTTTATCATTGTGATTATGATAAACAAATTAAATTTTCTGTTATTAAGGACATTTATTTTTTTATTAATTAATTAATTATTTAATTAACATTTTTATTTATTTATTTATTTGTCGCCTATTTTCACACATTATCACATAGCCTGTGCATTATTAATTATTGTGATCCTGACTGACTGACTGAATTAATTCTATTAAATAAAACACAAATAATGGAAAATAAAATAAATTATTAATATCAGAATAGAGCAAACATGTAATTACAAGAAGTAAAAAAAAAAAAACATTATCTAAAAATCAATCATAATAATTTTAGTAATAAAAAAATCCAACACAGTAACGATGGAACAAATTTTTATTTTTTTTATTTAATAACCAAAATGTTTCTTCGTTTTTGTTTTAAAACATCTATAAAAAAAAAAAAAAATGTGAGGAATTTAAACAGAACAGAACAGAATAAGAATAACAAAAAAAAAAAAAAAAAAAGGGAAAAGAAACATAAAAATCTAACCGAAACGAAATGTTTTTTATTTTTATTTAAACTAATTAATTAACGCACTTTAAGTAGAAAATATTTATTGTTATTAGTTTTGTTTGGTAAAAAGGAAGGAAGAAAAAAAAAAAATTATATATATATATATTTTAATTTAATAATTAATGATACCGTGTCGAATGTTTGTAAATATAGTAAAATAACTTAATTAATTCGATTTATTAATTTCATAGCGAAAATATAGAAAAAAAATAAATTAAAATTCCATTCAACCACAAAAACGTTACAAGATCATTATTTAAATTACTAATTGAGTTAAAAAAAAATATAAAATAAAACTAAAATAATTGTACAAGTTAATACGCTTATAATAATTTATATAAAGAAAAAGAAAAAAAAAATGTATAAACAAGTGATTTGTAACATTAAAAAAAAAAAAGAAAAAAAACGACGAACCTGAATTTTATTTACATTGCGAAATATTTTTATTTCTTTTTTTTTTTATTTTTTAACATTTACAATTGTGTAATGTAATGTAATAATTAAAAAGGATTTTTTTTTATTTTAGACATGAAAATAATTCAGTTTGGATAGAGAAGAAGGAAAAAAATAAAATATTTATTAACACTTGCGGTCATTGTTTTATGAATAAATTTGATACGTTAAGGTAGAAAAGTAAAAAAATTGTTTTTTTTTTTTTTTAATTTTTGTTCTTACATTTAACACTTTTATTTGTTTATTTATTTATTTGCAATACAATACGGCTGCTTTAAATGTACATTTTACAATTATTTATTCCTATAAACAGTAAAATCTCTATATAATACAGTGAGAGTATTTTTTCTTTTTGTTTCAAAGTTTATTATTTATCTCATTAATTGCTTACACGATTATAATTATTTATTTATTTAAAATTTTATTTTTATAAATGTCACTATTGTAATCTGATGCCAAATGTCAGAATGTATACAGACATATAGAAATAAATAAATAAATTTAAATATGTTAATTGCAAATTGAATTATTACGTAAAATTTAACCACACAAAACAACCAAACGACAACAAATAATTTTTTTTTTTTTTTTTTTTTTTATGTTATTGAATTAACATGTTTAGGCTTTATAACTTAAAGTAGACCTATGAATAGCCTAAGCTACCATGTCAATTAGCATTGGAATTTAAAGGATTGGTTTTTAGGTATTTGTGGACATTAGTTTTAAAGGATTGTATGTTAAATTTGGAGGGAAACACGACCGATGGTAAGGCGTTCCATTTTATCGCGGTTCTATTAAAAAAGTCGTTTTGATATTTAGCGGTTCTAATTTTATCAATAGTCACAGTTCGGCTGTGAGCAGCTGTTCCAGCCCTTGTAGCGCGTAACCGCTTTTCGCGAGGAGGCATGATATCCGCAACCTCCTTTGAGCAGTGACCTGAGCTATATTTATAAAAAATAGTAAGATCAGCTACGTCTCGTCGATGTTTTAGCGAATCTAATTTGTTTGTAATTTCAGTATCGTTTATCAACCGCACGGCACGTTTCTGAACCCTATCTAATAAATCTAATGAGCTTTTTGACGCAGCTCCCCATACATGACAACAGTATTCCATACACGGGCGTATGAAAGATTTATAAATAAGCCCGAGTTGGTATGGGTTGAAAAATGTCTTGCACCGGTACAAGAAACCTAATTTTTTAGATGCCTGTTTAGCTATACTTAATATATGTTCATGCCATAACAAATTTGACGCAATATTTACTCCGAGAAGGCGGACCGACGGTTTTTTTTCGAGTTTTGTTTGGTTGAACATAATTTCCGTTTCTGAATTGAAGTTCTTAAGTCGCGTTATGTTGCAAAGTTGCGTTTTTGCCGCGTTAAATGTTACGGAATTACAATCACCCCATTTAATGATTCTATTCAAATCCTCATTCAATGACTTCAAAACTGCGTTTCTTTCCTCTTCCCTTTCTTTGAAGTTTAAGGACGAGTAACAGTGTGAAGTATGCAGAGTGCTATCATCAGCAAAACTATGAATCGGATTCGTAGTTGATTTTAAAAGATCATTTATGTATAATGTAAAAAGGGTGGGGGAGAGAACCGAGCCCTGTGGTACTCCTGAATTTGTCCGAAATTCATTTGAAGAAGTACCGTCTACAACGACACGAAAACGTCGATTGCCCAGGTAGTTTTCAAGCCATTTAACGGTTTGTTCGCCTAACCCATACGCTTCCAGTTTTGCAAGAAGATTTTCATGCCATACTTTGTCGAAGGCTTTAGCAATATCTAACGCAACAGCGAATGACTCGCCGTGATTTTCCATTGCGTTATTCCACTTATGGGCGACATTTACTAAAAGATCTCCAGTGGACCTTTTGGTTCTAAAACCATATTGCTTATCGTCCACTATTTTAAAGTCTTCAATGAATCTCTTGATGTTGTGATTAATGTATTTCTCGAAAACCTTTGCGATGATTGGAATGATAGCTATTGGGCGATAGTTTGAAGGGTCTGAATGGTCACCTTTTTTGGGGATTGGGTGGACGTTAGCGGTTTTCCAGCTTTCGGGGAAAATTCCGCGTTTATAAGACAGAGCGAATATTTTCGTAATTATAGGAGACAGTTCTGATGCGAAAGTTTTAAGAATAAAGGATGGTATTCCATCCGGTCCGGTTGATTTTTTTACATCAAGCTCCATTAAATATTTTTTTACAATGCATTTTCTAAATACAATTGCATTCATTGTCTGGTTAGAGAGTGGCAATTTTGTTGGTTTTTCCAACTGAGGGTGAATACTCATAGAGTTTGCTGCGAAAATTGCTGCAAGAGTATTAGCCTTTTCCTCTGAGTTGACAATTAAAGTGCTGTTGGTTTTAAATGGGGGAAGGGATGATTCCGTGAAATTTACTTTGACAGATTTTGCCATTTGCCAGAATTGTCGTGTGCCCGTTGGGCAATTAGCGAATTTAGCAGCTTTAGCTGCGTTGTTTTTATTTTTTTCCTTGTCAATAATTTCTTTACACGCTTTGCTGGCTGCTTTATACGCTAAGCGGTTCTTTTCGGATTTTGTTTGGAGAAAGATATTAAATGCTTTTTTTTTTTGTATGCATGCAGTTTTAGCACGTTTAGAAAACTGCCGCATTTTAGGTGTAATGAGCGAAGACGGAACGAATGCATTCATTCCGTGCTTAATAACTTCGGTGAGGATTATAGCAGCTTGGTTAGGATCGTTGTTTAGACAACTTTTTTCCCATGGGTAACAATGGAAAAAATTTTTGAGGCCTTCGCTATCCATTTTTTTAAAATGCCAAATTTGCCTAGGTTGAACTTTCGAGTTTTTACATTTGTGCAACAACACTTTGGAGGTAACGAGTTCATGGTCCGAATTTCCGATTTTGGCTTTAACAGCTACCTTAGTTATGTTAGGCATTGACGTTAAATAAAGGTCAAGTATATGCCCGGTATGACCTGGTGTACGAGGGAAAAATGTTGCATCCTTAACCATTTGCGTAAGGTTAAGTCCGCTTGCAAAAATTTCTGCTCTTTTACCCGATTCTTTTGGTGCGATTTGGGATGAAAAACTTAACCATTCCGGGTTATGGATATTAAAATCTCCGACTATAATAATTTCCGATTTCGCGAAACGTTTAACTAGTTGGTCCATTTTTTCTGACAATTTTTCAAAGAAGTCACAATTATATTTATTAAAATAATATAATTATAAAATATAATATTAAAAAATAATAATATTATCATGCTATATAACAAATATTCATTTAATAATTAATTTATTTTTATGATTAATTTACACTTAATTAATTTATTTATATAAAAAAAAAAAAAACAAACAATAAATGAAATATTATCTTTATTAAAAAAAAAATATATTTTTTTTAATTGAGCGATCATCATTGTCGTCGTCTTGTAATAAAATGCTAACAAAGTTGTTAAGGTTAAATAAAGTTAAGGTAAGTCAGGTTGTATTAAAAAGCAGCAATGAAACAATACAATTAAATTAATTTAATTAAATAAAACATCAAAATGTTAAATAACAGAGCGAATACAAAGAGAGAAGTAACAAATGTAATAACATTAAAATTAATTGCTTAGCTTAAGTTAAATAATGAAAATGACAAATATGAGATTTTTTTTTTGTTTGTTTGTTTTCCTAATTCATTTTGTACAAAATTAAAATAAAAATTTATCTAATTTTACCATCTGCTTTGTTATATTTTTGTTGTTCTTACCGAAACGAAAAATCATAATAAAAAACGCAGCTTAAATGCCTTGAAAATGATTCGCCCTGTATCGTATTTTTTAATTTCAATTGAATTACTTACTTTGTTACAGTTTATTTGAATTAAATCTTTAAAGTCTAAATATTATTAATAATCAAAAAAAAAAAAAAAAAAATAAATAAATTGTTTACGGAGCTTAAGTAATAAAAAAAAAAAGCATTTTTTTTAAAAAGATTATTTCTTTGAAAATAATTAAATCGATTCTTGTGTAATTAAACATTTAATGTAATTAAAAACTCTTAAGACATTAATAAAAAAATAAAAAATTCTTTCTTTAATTATTAATTCCTATGAAGTATGTTTTCCGTTTGCAAAAGTTACAGAAGCAACAAGTAGTAGCCAGCAAACAGTGGTCAAAAAGGCAGCCAGATATGCTTTTATTAACGTTAACAATTTTTTTTTTTTTGCTTATTTTCCTTCTTTCTATTGTGTCAAACAAGGTATTCGTATTATACATCAAGACAACGAAAAAAAAAACAGATCCTTTTCCCCATTTCTCATTAACATCATCTAAAGTAACAGCAGCAGCAGCAGCAACAGCAACATTGTCGTCATCATCAAATATATTCTGATTCGTAGAATTTCTCTAAATTTTGTTAACATTATATTTCTCATATTCCTTTTTTAAACATAGCGAATTGTGTGCGGTTTTTTTTTTTTTTTTTTTTTGTTGTTTATTTCGTTTAATGTTTTATATAAACAACAACAAAAAAAAATTCTTAACTATTTAAAAAATCTTGTTAATATGTCAAAGATGTCCTGTTTCTTTGGGTATTTTTATATTTTTGTTCACCATCATCTTATATCGACGTTAATGTCTATTTGCTATTTTTGTTTAAACGAAATATTTTCTTTTTCACTCGCTTCACTTTTATGAAATAATTAAAGTAAAACATTCTTGTGATAATTTTTTTTTTTTTTTTTTTTTTATCTTTTGTAATTATAATCGGCAAAAGTGTATTTTTGCTCTAAATAATAATAAAAAATACAAGCAACATTTTTTTATTTAATAAAAAAAAAAAAAAAAAAATTAAATTAAGCAGAATTAACGATTTCCATCATTTACAGGTTTTTATAGGTTAACTAATGCAATTATTTATATCTACTTAAATAACCAGTTAATAGTATTTTATGACTTAAGCGTTATATAGTTAAAAAATATTAATATATATTTTTTTTGTTTTCTTTAATATAAAGCAACAAGTTGTTACAATGACGCGCGTTTTCACTTCACACATTTAATGTCACTTAATAGCGCGAAAAATGCCAATCAACAACTAGTAATGACAAAAAAAAAACACAAAAACCACATTGCATATAGTATTTAAAGATTAATGCAAAGAAAAAAAAAAGAAGTAGTATGTAATTCTAGGATATACTTTTTAAAACAATATTCTCAAACAGTCTGCAGAGTTCTTAAATAAATTCCTTTCATATAGATATGGATTTAAATTTTTTTTTTCTCCTTTATTTCTTCGAATTTACGTGAACAAATTACAATCTTTAAAAAAAAAAAAAATAATAATAACAATTAACTATATTCAATTTTATTCTTCCCTACTTGCAAAATTCCGATTAATATTTAATTTATAATTAAATAAAGCTGAGTGGAAACGATATTAATATATCCATATTTAATTAGTTTTGTCCCTTGTCCTTGTTAAGGTTGAATTGTTTATAAAATAACACAGTGAAAACCCTTGAAACAAAGAATTTATCTGCTACACTTCTATAATTAATTAAACGTTAACACAATATAAAAATTTATATTAACGTACACCTGCTGTAAATAAATTTACCATTTAAAATTACTTAAATAATTTCATTAAAACTATTTACCGTTTATAAACTACGTGTTATTTTTTATATTTTACTCATCATTTTCTTACTAATTTCTTTTCTTTTTTTTTTTTTTAATTTTTTTTAAACCATCAAACCAAAAACCAGACACAAACACGTCCCATAAAATTTAACCGAATTGAATACAATATAATAAACAGCAAACAATAACACAAAATTAAAGATAGAAAATTAAATTATTCAACATGTTAGATGACCTTACCATTTCCTTTAATGAATACATAAGTGACTATCTCTACATTTTTATTTTATTTTATTTTTTTTTTTTTTTTTTTTTTCAATTTAAATTTTAAATAATTTAAATTAATAATTTTTTTTTTATTTATTTATGTAATCATTTTTATTTGTACGACAATTATTTTCACATAGAAATCAAATGCAAAAAAATAAATTTAATAAATTAATTCAGATAAAATTTTTGTTTGTTTTATTCTTTTTGTTTTATTTCTCTATACGAATTAACAAATTTTATTTTCTACGCGTAGAAAAAAGTGTGAAGAAAATAATTTGATGAAGATTGATGCTGGTTACTAACTACTAAGTTAGATACAATTGCGATTGGTTACTAGCATTAATGTTTGCTGGAGTTAAAAAGTTGGTCACTAACCACAAAATTGGTTACTAACTACAAAGTTCATTACAAACTATGAAGTTGGTTACGAACTGGACTTTTGGAATTGGATACTAATTCAATGGTTGTTTTGGTTGATTATTAACCCTAATGCTTGTTGGTCGGGTTGGTAATCAAGATTTGTTTAAGTTAGTTACAAACTCTGCAGTTTCCTAAGCCTGGTTAATTTTACAAAGTTTTTTGGGATTGGCTACTAACTCCTATTTTCGTATCTATTACTACCAACTATAATTATTGAAGTTGGTTACCAGCTCCTACTCCTACTTCTTGAGGTTGGTTACTTATCACAAGTGATCTTAAGGTTGGTCACTAGCCAAAGTTTTGTTAGAGTTTCTAATCAACCCCAAGTTTCATTATAATCCGTAAGCAACAATAAACTATTGCGGTGATCAGTCACAAAACGATATTTTAATGCTTGTTTATGATGTTTTCAAAAGCATAATTAAACATTTTTACCAATTTAATGTAAACTCACTTACCGTATCTCAATATAAACCTAAAATAAACATGCCAATCCTAAAAACAATAAAATAAAAATACTGATTAGAATGATTAAAGTAATAAAATTCCTATAAATACCAAAAGTAAACAACAAACAAATTATCGAAACTCCTAAAAACCAAGTAACAAGTAAACAAAAGCTCATTTAATATACTTAAAATAAAAAAAAAACAAATTTCAGTAAATAAAAATGTAATAAAATAAAAACTTAAAGAAAAAAAAATTCAATAGAAATGAATCATAATTTTGCTTCTGCTTATTAGATATTTTATTTATTTTATTTTTTTGCGGTAGTTTGTTATGCTTTAATGTATTAAACAATCCGTTTGCAACAGTTGTACAAAACAAATAAATAAATAAACAACAAGAATATTATTATTATTATTCAACAAAATTATTTTTTTTTTTTTTTTGTTTTATTCGCTATAAGAGTAGAGAATTTATTTTGTAACCAAGAAAATGCCACTTTTATTATTTAATTTCATTTCGTTTTTTTTTTCATGTATTTATTTATTTATTTATTATTTATATGCGTTAAATTATGTATAGAATTTATTGTGCATATTATTATTATTATTATTATTCGCTATAAAATTATAAAAAAAAAATATATATATAAATATTCTATATTTATTAAATAAATAAATAAATAAGAATCTATGTATGTAAGTTGAAAACCGATTATATTTAGTTATGGTTTTGTATGCTGTTTGAATGTTCTTTACCTTTAATTCTGTTTACACTTTTTTCTATAATACTTGCATTGTATTTATATATAACATTTACACTGAATATTTACTGTATTTTACTGGATTTTATAAAGGAAGTGAAAATTTTTTTTTTTTAAACACCATTTTTAAGGTAGAAAAACACAAAAAAGCAAAATAAAAAAAAAAAAACGTTAATATTGCATAGAATGAAGCAACTCAATTAAAATATGATTTATTAGTCGTTCATAATTTTGATGGAAAGTTTAACGGACATTTAGTAGATAATATAATGATTTAAGATCTACATAAAAAAAAAAAAAAATTAAATTAATGTGTTAAGTGGGGTTTTTTCTTGTAAACTATTATTTTACTTTTAATAACGCCACGTTTAATATTATGTAGTTGCTACAGTACCCATAATTGTGAAGAAATTTTTTGTGACAGTTTTATTGTGGGTATTTTTATGATTCTGATTTTGTTTTTGTAAATTTAAATTTTCTATTTCAACATAAATTGTGAATTTTGATATTAAGCATACGATTAGGACTTTTTTGGGAAGCAAATAAAAATTTAGAGTGAAAGTGCATGACAAAAGAATCATCAGCAGAAACCACAATAGCATGATTTATGGTAACTTTAAAGTGAATTCAGCTAAACGATTCAAATGTTTTTTTCAGTTGAAGGTGATTTATATTGAAAATAGTAAAAACTGGTGCTGTGATTCTATTTAGATGATAGCTTTCTCCATGCATGACAAAAAGGATAATAGAAAGCCATCCTATCAAGTTTCATTCATTACAAGTAGTGAATAACTGAAAAAAGAAATTTTTTTTTATGAATATCACTCAGAACAGAACATAAATTTAAAACAACAAGCAAAACACCAATAACTCAAATCAGTGATTGTGTAATATACAGGAAATAACAGTGTTACGTAAAGGAAGCCACCCGCGTACACCAGGTTAACTCGTGATCAAAGATTAAACAAAAAATCCCAAAAATAATGCAATTTGTTGACACTTTATAAATATTTCCAACAGTAGCATTATCACATTAATAATTTCCAATCAAAAAAAAACATCTTAATTCATTAATTCATTATTCATATCCTGTAGTAATCTCTCTAGTAAATCATAAAAAAAAATTAAAAGTAAAACAACAAAGCGTTAAGGATTTTTAATGTTTGACTAATTTTCTAGTCACATAAATATTATAAATCAGATTTTTTTTTTCATATTAATTCTTGTAGAATGTGTTGCTGTTGCTGTTTGCCCCCCTGATTATATTATTATTATTATTATAATGAAAAAGAAAATTTATTACGTGCCCTTTCATTACTTTCTTTTTCGTTTTTTATTATCAGTTTTTAATGGTAGATTTACACGTT
Organism: Ptychoptera albimana; assembly: GCA_961205885.1. Taxonomy (NCBI): domain Eukaryota; kingdom Metazoa; phylum Arthropoda; class Insecta; order Diptera; family Ptychopteridae; genus Ptychoptera; species Ptychoptera albimana. The sequence goes on from OY540804.1 coordinate 25,299,661, forward strand.
TAAAAGATTTAGTTTTTGGTTGAAGTGTTGACACCGGTAGACAGAAATAGATAAAATAAAATTTAATAGACAATAGGTAATTGCAACTAATTGTTTTATAGTCACTTTGGAGTGAATTTTTTTTTTTCTTTTCTTTTTATTATAAAGCACGTGCTTATTGTTTTTAATACGTGGCGTCATTTAGGGTGGGCTATTTCGTGTTTTTATTTCTTTTTTATTTTAACGTTCGTTGGAGTTTTTTTTTTTTTTTTTTTTTTTTATTTCTATGAATAATAATAATAAAAACTAGAGTCATGTAGTTTGATTAAAAACTCTGTTACAATGTGATTAGTGAGAGAAAAGGTTAAAGTATAAATAAAATATAAAGGTGTTAAAAAGATTGATTTTGCATTTGATTCTTTTTTCGTTTTCATTTATCTTTTATCTTTTTATTTTATCGTACAAACGATAAAACTGATGATGAACAAAAAAAAAAAAAGAAAACACCGTAAAAGCGAAGGATGAGAAATATAAAAGAAAAAAAAAAAAGATTATTGCTCAATGGTTATAGTTGAATCTGATTTTATTTATTTTTTTTTTTTTGATTAAATTATATTGAAAACGGAATTGTAATGTAGGTTAAATTTTGTACGATGAGAAAAACGTAGATTATTAGGAAATAAATGGTAAAGAGACATGTAAGAAATGTTTCAACGTGTTAAAGATCATTTAATATAAAAATTGATTTTTTATTGATACTATTGATGGTTAAAGTAAGTAGAAAAAAAAAAAAAAAAAAAAAAACGACAAGAGAAATCTGATTAAAACCTATTAACACCCGTTAAAGTAGTCTTACGTTTCTAAGTGCCTACACAAACATTTTTAATGCGGGTCAATAAAATTGCAAAACAACGCAGCTTAGAAAAAAATAATAAAAAAAATTTCCAGTTTACATAACACATAAATAAGGATCAATGATAAAAAGGAAGAAATTAAGATAAATATTGTAAGACAAAAAAAAAAGAAGAAAAATAATAAAGGTGTTGAAGAAAATTAACAACTAAAACACTGATGTCGGTGTTAAACATAATTATTATAATAACCAAGTGAATGATAATAATATCCAAATGTTTATTACATTATCCGGGGCATTAAAGAAATTTCAATGAAACAGCAGCAAGAATAATGCGTACATAATCAAATCGATTTTTTTTTTTTTTTTTGTATTTTATATTTTATTTCCTTTCCTTCCTTACAAATTTTCAACAGAAATATATATATATATAAATGTGTTTGAATGCACTAAACAAGAAATAATAATTTTAAATTGTACAAAACAAAAAGAAAAAAAAAACAACAAGACAGAAAACACTGATACAAACCGAGCTATCGTCGTCGTCTATCTAATTTTATTTGAAAAAAAAAAAATTTATTTCTGTTTTTATGTGTGAATGAAATAAAATATTAAACGGATGTAAGACATTGGAATGTGTTATTAAAAAAAAAAATAAGAAAATAATAATAAAATGCTGCTCACACTTATATTAAGTAACATTTCTGTTACTTTACTTTACTTAACTTAACTTAACTTTAGTGAATGAGAAATTACACAATGAGACTTCAGTGATTTCATTTTGTTTAATAAAGGGTCGTTAGGCAGACGATTTATTATTGCTTAACCTAGAAAAATTGTTTTTTTTTTTGTTATTCACGTTAAGACATCCACGTAGTATATCCATGTTATTCTGTTCGCTATATCTGATTTAACTACTGTTAATGATCAATGCTCTAGTTTTGATCTAATTTGCATTTTTAATCCTAGTAAATTTTATTTAAAATCTGTACTTAAGAGATTTTCCAGCCTTTAAAGCTTTTTAATAATTTGTTGCCAAAGATTCGTGTGCAGTTTGGTGAATTATTAACCAAATCACAAAAGACTTTATAAATGTTTTTCGTAATAATTGCAACAATCAGTTAAATAAAAAATTTCCACTTGTACACACTGTTTTAACTGGAATCTTT